>BDUI01000206.1:33601-52297 GCA_002335545.1 Apodemus speciosus
GGCCCACTCCTGCTCTGCGATCTTTACCCTCTGTAGCTGTGGAAATAATCATTCTAGAGTCCAGCTGTGAAGCTGGCCGCCTTCTTCTCTTTGTCTCCCGGCTACCAAACTCAACCCTCCCCTTCCCATTCAGCTCGATCTGCTAGTTTTCTGGCTCCACCCCCCAATCCTTTAGTAGTTTTCTCTGCATGGGTTCCCACTAAAACAGCAGTTCTCAACCTGTAGGTCATGACCATCAGAAAAAAACACATTTCCAATGGTCTTAGGAACCCTCCAACCATAGATTTATTTTCGTTGCTACTTAATAACTGTAATTTGACTACTGAGTGGTATTCCCTTTTATTTAAAGATTTATTTATTTATTTATTTATTTATTTTATCCGAGTACACTGTAGCTGTCTTCAGCCACATCAGAAGAAGGCGTTAGATCCCATTACAGATGGTTGCGAGCCACCATGTGGTTGCTGGAAATTGAACTCAAAGACTTCTGGAAGAGCAGCAGTCAGTGCTCTTAACTGCGGAGCCATCTCTCCAGGCACCCCACCCCCGCGGTATTCTTAAGATCCTCAGAAATAAGTATCTTCCCATGTTTGCAACCAACAGCTTGAGAAGTGCTGCTCTAGAATTTCTGGTTTCATTCCTTCCATTTGCTTTCTTGCCGCTCTCTGCCTAGCCTCAGCCGAGAGCCAGCCAGCTAGTGGTCTCTCTCACCTCTCAGCCTCTTTGTCTCTCTTCTGGTGGAAGCTTCTCAGCCCTAGGCCAGGACAGAAGCCAAGAAGCTGTGGAAATGAGTGGGTATAGTAGATACCCAAGCTGCCGCTGCTGGTCTTTAGTAAGAAACGGGGTCCCCAGAGCACATAAATCGGAAGAAAGCCTGTAGGAGGAAAGGCTAGCAGCTGGGCTACTAGGAACTGGAAAGAATGACTGGGTGAGACACGCATGTGGGGTGGGGCCACTCACCGGAGGGTTGGTTGAACAGTTTCTCACATCTTCTCTCCCAAGGTACCTGGGCTCTGGGTAACTCCAGGCACATGCTAGGAAATGGGAGACAAATCTAGGGTTATTTGGAGGACCTGAGAGCCCTCACAGAGTGAAGGGACATCTTCCTTGGGGCTGCAAGACCTGTAGCCTTTGAAACACACCACGCTGGCCAACTCTATTTGAGCCTAAAAATAATCACATTTCATGGAAAATCAGGCTGACTTGGAACTGAACGGCACCCTGGGTCACACTCACTGACAAGTGACTGCCACTTTTTATGAGTTTCAGTGTTCATCACATTATTTTTCCATTTCTAACCTAATTGTGTCTTTTTTAGGGTCTAGTAAAGTGAAAAATGGTATAAATTCAATTTTTAAATCAATTTTTTTGAAATGCCCTAGAGGACTGTGTGTGTGTGTGTGTGTGTGTGTGTGTGTGTGTGTGTGTGTGTCATTTGTTTAAACCTAAGGGTCACTTGTACCCTTCCTTACTGCCAAAATCTCTGCTTAGTATTCTAGGCTTCAATTAACTATAAAACAGCAATTCTGGTCCAACACCATCACCGGGGTGGAGAAAGGTGAATAAACCCCTACTATGTGCCAGATACAGAACTCAGTGATTTACAGCCCAGCAAAGCACTGTATACCTGGATTACCAGTGCTGGGGAGGAAGAGGCAGAAATGCAAACTTAACTTTGGCTGTGTTGCAAGTTTGGAGCCAGCCTGGTCTACTGAGAAAATTTAGAACAAAATACACAGGAGCCCCACGATGTAACTGCTGCATAGTAGTGACACTATTGAGATCAAGTAAGGGCTGCATATATAACAATGGCCCTATATAATTATATAGTCTAATATTATAGTCACCCAAAGTTTTTATAAGAACACCCCACGTTATTGTATAACAAAAAAATGCCGAATGGTAAATTTCCCAGAATGCATTCCCGCTGTCGGTTGGCTACAATGGCCTTTCCTCTGATATTTGTGACAACCCTGTGAGAAATTCACTTTCTACAATGGAAGAGGTCAAGATCCATGTAGTTTTGATAGTTTGTGTATGTTTTGCCACAGTGAACGAGTGGTTAGATGGAGATTTGAACCTGGGCCATCTAGGGAGGCTGTGGAGGCTGTGTTGGCTGTATGGCCCAGTGGTAAAGTGTTTGCATACTCCAGAAAAAAAAAGTGTAAAAGTTCCCAGTTTTAGTACTCAGAACCGTAAAAGAAACAGGGGTTCCCTTCCCATCTTTTCACCAGGCCAAGCATAGGAAGTGGTCCTGGAAATGGAGGGATGCTACAAACGATACCCAGTGGACGGAGATCTATTTTCCAGTTTGGGTTCTGTACCAAATTTGGTATGAACCTAAGAAAGCAACCCAATATTCACTGAACAAATGTTATTTTAAGTGCCTACTGTGTGCCAGGCACCAGAGCTGTGTAAAAGAGATCCTTTCCGACCTGAAAGTCCAGTGATCTCTTATAGTCCTTCTTCCCACCTCTTAACACTTAGGGGCATATTCCCCTGGGGCCATGAAGGACTGAATTGCCACACTTCTACCTTATAAGTGGCTTGAGAAACAGATAGAAGGAAGGTAGCTGGGTCATAACATCATGAAAGCCCTGCTTGAATGACTTCACCTCATAAATTCAAAGAAGAGATGATACCCATACTGTTAATCCAAGAAAATGAACCCCCAGTTCTATAGGAGCAGCTCTCTAGCAAACCATTCCATGCCAACACAGGAAGTGGAACCTAGCCAATTCATGTTCATCTGAACACCAGGGTCTATCCCTCTCTCTGTTTTCTTTGGCACAGGGGTGGTACCAAAGAGATAACCGGATACTGAATTGATCATCAGGTCCTTCTGTCAGAGAAGAAAGAGATATTTTCCCTTGACCAGGGGTAGTGGTTACCTAGTTGAACTGGGTTACCTAGTTGGAAACAAACAGGCCACTTGAA
This sequence comes from Apodemus speciosus, assembly GCA_002335545.1. NCBI lineage: Eukaryota > Metazoa > Chordata > Mammalia > Rodentia > Muridae > Apodemus > Apodemus speciosus. The sequence continues at coordinate 36,539 of BDUI01000206.1, forward strand.
AGGTGTTGTCACATCTCCCCTTGATCTCTTTTCTTGACAAAACCTCAACATTGACCTTTCGTATGTACCTGCCCTGATCTGCCAGGTCTTTATTGTCCTAGCAAGAATTCTGCTTAGTCAATTTAGAGAAAACTTCCACCCTTCAATATCTGATTACCTTCAAGATCAGATCAGATTCTTTATTCTCCTCCCCTTAATACMTCATCGCCCTGGCCCACCTTCAGCAAGAATCCTGTTAAGTCAGTTTAGCAAGAATTCTCCATCCTTGGACCTCAAGGATTCCTCTTAGTAACTTTCTGGGTAGCAAGTCCTGCAGTACTCACTAGCTCTGCATCCCTACCAGACTGCATTGTGTGTGCGCCCCACATGGCTCCCTTTTGCAAGGCCTTTCCTGCAGTCATTTTTAAAAAGCCATCAACCTCACAAGAGACGCAATCATTTTGTTTGTGGATGGAAAGGGGCCAAACTAGATTTGATCCAAGTCATGAAGACCCTACCAGGTGACAAAGGGGGGAAAAAAAAAAGATAACCTGGGTCCTAGCCCTTACTCCAAACTTTTCTGAGCCTGGAAAGAAAGATCAGAGCTGCCTGCCGGGGGTGACTGGGGTGCACATACCACAGAGGAGAAGAAGCCAGGGGCAGCACTGCCAGTAGGCTTGGGTCATTGGGTCTCCAGATGCTGGCGACGAGTAGATCAAGGGACTGGAGAGAGGGTTGGGTTGTTTGGTGGCCTCTTCTTCCAGTCCTTTCCTGGGCAGAAGCAAACAAGGTTGATGGCTGTGTCTTGACGCTAGATGAGGATCCTCTTCTAATCTTTTGTTTCAGGAGTCTGAGAGGCCACCGTGGACAGAGGCGCCTCAGGCTGCCCAAAGCAACCTGTGCTGGTTTCTTGTGGCTTACGGTAGGTAGGGTGTGAGCCTGCCCCAGGGCAGAGTCCAAAGATCTCTGAGATTGACAGCAACAGCTGGTCTCAATCAACCAGCTTCTCCCAGCCCCCCTCTCCAGCAGCTCTACCCTAGCAGTTCCTGAATTCTGTCCCCCACCCTCCAGCAAGCTGTTTCCTATTAGCTCACATCAGAGACTGGGTGCAGCCCTGCTTTTGCTTTGGGATAGATATTTGCTCCTACTTCTGTTCCTCCCCTAAGCCCTTCTGTGCTCCCCCTCCCGCCAAAAAAAAAAAAATAACAAAAGCCAGTGAATGAGTGTTTGAGTGTTCTCCCGCTCCTGCACCCAGATCTGGGAGGTTGGTTGCGGGTGGGGGAGGGAGGTGGGGGAGGGGTTACTGTCTTAGAACTGGTAACTGGCATGGGTTTCCCCACTAGTCCATCCTATAATATACCAGCAGACCTTCCCTCGGGATCCCCTAGTCCTGTTCAGCTGCATGTTCTGGGCTTTGCAAAGCCTAAACTGCTTAGGGACCTTGATATCTGGACCACCTTTGAAGGCCCAAAGCTCTACAGGGACCAGGGGATGCCGCTGAAGTGAGAAGACCCCCCCCCCCAAAGGAGGCATCTGAGGGCCCCGAGAAGACAGCGAACTGGAAATACTCTTGCTATAGCTTCCTGAACAGAGTAGTGTGGCTTATTCCTAAACGGCACAACTCACTGGGAGGGAAGCAGAAAGCTGAAAGCAGAGATCATGTGTGTGTGTGCGCTGGCAGGCACAGGCACACTCCCTGTACTCTGTCCCATCAGGGAGTGTCATGCCACACGGACTCTAAGACAGCTCCAAGGAAAGGCTCTCTAGAACCCTTGGGGTCCTGTGAGCCAAGAAAGAAATTCTTCCAAGTAACAACTATTAATTTCAATATGGGGTTTTGTATCAAAAGACCAGCCCAGTCTAGTCTTGAATTTATAATCCTCCTGACTACTAGTCTTACAGGCATTGGCCATCATGTCCAGCTTTGACTTTATTTCTAATGTAACCATAATTGATTGCTGGTGGCTTTCAACCGTCCATTTAAGAACGATGAAGCATTCCTAGCATAGATGTGGGAGGAATGTGAAGTCCCACCATTATCTGAGGGGCTATCGGTAACCAATTGCCGTTAAGGGAGGGAGAGCCTGTTTTCAGATATGTGCCCCTAAGAGGCTCTCCATGCTCCAGTGGAGAGTCTCACACCCACTAATGGGACCCAGGGTATTTAAAAAAAAAAGTGCAGCAAGTTGGCAGGGGAAAGAGGTGGGGTGGGATAGTAGAGAAGTTAGGGGGAAGATAATGGGGGCATTTTGATCAAAACACATTATGTGTGTGTGTGTGTGTGTGTGTGTGTGTGTGTGTGTGAAAGTACCAAACAACAGAAAAGAACAATGAAGTAGGGCCTTTTGTAGAGAGAAGGGCATCATTCTGGGACCCCCTGACAAGGCAGAGTCAAGCTAAGTGGTGATACTCTGTGACATCTATCTTGCGGGGGGTGGGGGGGGGGCAAAGGGCAGAAGTCCCCAGCCTCAGGGCCAAAAACTGGGAGAACTCTGTGTCATTATTCCATGACTGACAAAGCTGCTGTCTTCAAAGCTCTTGTCTCCTGCTCCATCCTGCTGCTCTTTCCCACCGTTTCCATGACTCGTGAAGAAGTAATTCCCAGAAACCAGAGGTTAGAGGAAATGTCCACTCGAAGGTACTCACCTCCTGTTTAGGCTGTAGCACACGCCTCATTGGACAAGCACGGGCTCAAGCCTTCGGGGACAGTGGTCATCTCTGTGGCCTCGGGCACTGACTGCACCTCTCCGAGCCCTCAGTTTCTTTACTTATAACAAGCTGCTACTGAAAACTGTCCAGTCTTCTGGTGCAACGAGGAGCGAGCCCGTCAGCGGGGCAATCAGTCCTTATGAAGCTGCTGCCTGGCACAGCAAAGCCCAAATGCTCTGCGCTCGTCCGTGGACATGCTTGACCGGCAGCAAAGCAAGTTTCAACTCTACTTTGTCCTTTCTGTCCTTGGCACCAACATTGCTGAAATGGCACTTATTGCTACAACAGTAAACCTCAGTGAGACCTAGGTTTCCAAAGCAATCCAACAACCCAGGCATCCTGCCTTCGCCTTTTGAACTCTGTCCTGGGATGTCTCTGTTTAACCTTCCACTTCCATCTCCTGGGACCTTGACTTGGCCTCGGTGGTGACAATGACCTCACATGCCTGTACCCTCAGTTCCTTCCTTATCTCCTTATCAAGAAACTACTGTCTTTGCTCTCATCCTTTTGGGGACTTGACCTCAAACGTTGGCAACAGTCCTGGAGTGGAGAGCTCTGATTGAGGAGAGGCAGGGTGACTGGCCAAGGGTCCTTTGTATCAACGTCGTTTGGAAAACTATGAGTCACGCTCTACAGTTCCCCTGTGGCCTGCGTAGACAGTTTACTTCTGCTTTTGCATCTTTGGACCTAAGGCCTCGACACTAAAGGCCAAGTCCTGAAATTGGAGAAGTTGCTTTGTAGCCTCTCTCCACCACACCTCCTTGGCTTTCTTCCTTACCATCCCGGCCTGATCTGGATCTGTCCTTTCTGTTTTAGAACAAACAAACAAACAAACAAACAAACAAACAAGAACTCGAACAAACAAACAAACAACAAACAACATTTTATTTGGGCATTAAAGGAAAACACAACTTTGCCTTCCTACCTTTACCTTATTCCTTTCTGTATCACCTATCCCTGAGGACGGGAGTTTGCTGTTACAGAATTTTGGCCTCATCAAAGCATTTAGGACAGAGACTAGCAGAATAGGATTAACATGAGTTTGTTGACACTAAACCCCAGCAATGCATAGACCAGCCTCTGCACCTCTTCTCCCCAAAAATGTGACCTTCAGATCATATGTTCAGATCAGTGTCAAAATAATAAAAAAAGGTGTGTGTGTGTGTGTGTGTGTGTGTGTGTGTGTGTGTGTGTGTGTGTTTAATGCAGCTCAGTGATAGGATACCTGCCTAGCACCTGAAACCTCTCAGTTTCATCTTCTATAATGAATGGGGAAAAGCAAGCCCGGAAAATGCTTCCTTGAACATGAGTGTGTGCGTCAGTGCTGTAAGCATGTGTAGGGTGTGGTCAATGGGGAGGGTTTATTTTATGGAACTTGATCTTTAGAGTTATGCAGCCCTGGGTCTCCTCATCTGCTTGCAGTAGGGCAGCAGATGGTCTTTTATTCTTTCCAGGGCGCGTGCTGGCTGCCCCTTTGCTGTGGCTGGTAGAGTTGGTGAGCAGCTCTTCTCTAGCGGCTTCTAGCTACTCCCGGCTCTTCCAAGCTGCCTGCCAAAGCTCTTGTCTCTTCGTCCTCTTCCTCCTCCACCTCTCCTACTTGTTCTCTTTCCCACATCCTACTCCTCCACCTCTCTTCTTTCTCACCTTCTCCTACTCTATCCCCTGCACTAAGTGAGTGATTATAGACTAGGAACTCCTGCTCTGTCCACCAGTGAGTTTCCTTTCATTCTGTACACACAGACAGACGCAGATCTGGACGCCCAACTGAGTTCTGTGCTCAGCCAGGCTCCTCACAAACCTGTGCTGCCATTTCAAAGACCTTGCATTGCATAAGGATCCTCGGCTGCACCACTGGGACTTGGCACGACTCTTTTGTAACTTTCCTCACCATCTGTCGCCTTTGGTAGCCAGATCTTTTTACTCCTCAGCCATCTTGGGCCACCTTTCCCCCATCTCCACTCCCGCCACACCACCATCGTCCTTCTCTCGGGTTTCTTTCTTCTTGACTTGGCCTTGCCATGGCCTCCTAATCTTCCTGGGCCACTTGCTTTAGAAGGTAGGTCAGCCCTTCCTGCCGCGCCTCGAACCATCTTCGGCACGTTCTTCCAGTGCACAGTCCCTCTGTCCTCAGCCCGTTCTTCCTTTGCCACACAACCTTAACCTTTCACCCATAGCAGCATTTGGGGCCTTGGTATTTCCAAGAATTTTGATTCCCTGACTCTCTGAACTCCAGTCTCTTATTCTTGGAATATATCTTCCCATCCATAATAGACTTTTATCCTTTATTCTCCCCGCATCTGACTTTCCACCATGCTAAATCTTCCTGTTTTTCTTGTCCATTTATCAGCAACCCCTAGTCCCAAGTTCCTTCTTATTTGATCCAAACTACATTTCCCCTCAGTTCATACCATTTATCCTGTCAGTGCTCCTGCCCTCAAGACCTTTGTACATGCTGTCCCTACAAATAAGATGCTCCTGTGTGTGTGTGTATGTGTGTGTGTGTGTGTGTGTGTGTGTGCGTATGCACGTAAGTATAGAGGATACAGGTAGACATCAGATGTCCTCTTTGGTCATTTCCATTTCATTGTTATTATTGTTATTATTGTTATTATTGTTATTATTGTTATTATTATTATTATTATATTATGTAGTGTGTGTAAGAGAGTATAGTCATCTGTATTCCGTGGTTCACATGTAGAGATCAGAAGACAGCTTTCCAGAATTGTGAGCTTCCATCGTGTGAGTTCCAGGGCTCAAACTCAAGCTGCCAGGCTTGTGCACCAAGTGCTTCAGCCCTCTGAGTCATTTTGTCGATCCCCCAGTTTAATTTTTCAGATGGGCTCTCACTGACTCTTCGGCTCATCTATTTGGCTAAACTAGCTAGCGAGTGGGTTTCGGGGATCTGTCTGTCTCTACTGCCTCTCTGTGCTGAGGTTTTGAGGTACGCCGCTGTACCTGACTTTTACACGCATGCTGGCCATCTGAATGCAGATCTTCATGTTTATATGTCCAGCACTTCATTAAATGAGCCATGTCCTGTTGAGGAATATGCCTTTCCCAGACATTTCTCTTTGATTTTATATGGACTTCTGTTTGCATGTCACCTCTACAGAGAAGTCTTCCCTGGTCTCCGTGCTTTGACATTACTTGTCATCATTTATCCTGTTTTAATTACTCTTCAGAGCATTTACTTGGCATTATGTTCTGTATGTTATGTTTGTTTTTGTTCAGTCTTATATCCCAAGGCCTAGACTACTGTTGTCATTTAATAGACATCGAAATAATAAATATGAACTGAATGACTGTGTGAATCCCAAGGCATTTGAACCATCTGTCTTCTCCATGGGAGAATACATTTTAGCTCTGGGATTGAGGTCACTTCAGACTCACAGTGGCCAACCTTGGCGGGCCTCTTGATACTGCTTGACAACTTTTTTTTTAAACTTAATCCTGGGTCAGCTCCATTTCCTGTGGCCTTCGTTAGCAATTCCTGGCACTTACCCCCATCCTCCAAATTTGAGTCCACTTGCTTTCCCCGACTAATGGCCATTTGGAGTGCCTGCGACTTAGAATTGTTAGAAACAGGGACAGTGAAAATCTGTGGACACGGAGAAGGATTTATCTAGGATCCATATCCAGAAATAGAAAAACTACATTTTGACTTTAATGGATTCTGCTAAATCGTCTGGGCCAGTTCACATCTGACAACAGAGTATGAAAATAACTGTTTCCACAAAGTCATCAATGCTGGATCTTATCAATGTTTTAAATTTATATCAATTTTCTGTGTGCATGTACATACACATAGTTATCTAAAAATATTTAGAATTTCTATGGTTTGTGACTGACTTCCAAGTGAAATGGTATACTAAAGTTTCTTACAGAATTTTAGGTGTGCGTGTGCATATGCGTGTGTGTGTGTGTGTGTGTGTGTGTGTGTGTGCGCGCGCGCATGCGTGTGTGCTTAGATCATTAATCCAAGTGGACTTTAGATTTAATAAGAAATACAGATCCAATAATATTTTGGGCTTTTCCTCAATTTTGACAACTATTCCCAAACCATTTATTGACTGGTACGTCTTTTGCTCTGTGATTTGCAATGCCTTACTCAGCATGCATTACAACTTAGCATACTCACGAGAATACACTAAGCTCTGTCTTCTTCCACTGATCTGTGTCCTGTGCCAGTATCCCACAGGTTTGTTGACTGCAGTCTGTGTTGTGTTTTGATAGCTGGTAGTACAAGCTTTGCGCTATGTTTTTCAAATACTTTTTGTCGTGTTACATATTTTATTGTCTACATGATCAGCTCATCAAGTCCTATAAAACCCCCTATTATTGTTGGAGTCAAGATGGCTTTAGATGTTTGGATTAATCTCAGAGACAAGAGAGCCTCATTGGAACATGTCTAGTTTTTTTTTCTATTTTATGACTTTCTGTGTGAACTTTCCCATCCCTACCCTCTGTTGTTCCGTTTTAGTCCTAGCCTCTGTACTAAAGGTTCTCGTGCAGAGGTGCCAATGGCTTTAATGATGCTCACTAATCGATAGTGGGGCTCACCTTGAAATGAGGCAGGATTTTGTGACTACTTTAAAAACGAGCAGATGGTGAAGCGATTTCCCACTTTCCCCGCCCCTGTGAGGGACTTTTAGATTGGGTTAACTCATGTGGGAAAACATGCTCTAAATGTCAACAGCATCATTCCATTGAGTCCTGGACTGAATACAGAGGAGGAGGCAAGTGGAGCACCAGCGCGCATCTGTCTGCTTCCCAGCTGCAGATGCACTGTAGGCAGCTGCCTCACGTTCCTGCCACAGGCCTTCCGGGCCATCATGGTGTGTACCTTCAAAACCGAGGGCCCAAACACACTTTTCCTTCCTTAAGTTCCTTTTGTTAGATATTCTGTCACAGCACTGAGGAGAGTAACTAATACAAGCACGACTCCCCCGAGGGTACCTTCAGTATCTGCGGAACTTCTTCATCTGACTACTTCTTTCCTAAAGATTCCTTCTCTAAACCCCACCCCACTGGAGAGTGGAGTCTCTACATGAGTTTTAAGGGACACAGCACTGAGTGCTTAGCACACCGAATCAATCTTCAAGAGGCTATGCAAGGGTTCCAACTACCGCTGGAACTTCTAAGCGGACAGGGAGCTCAAAGTCGCTCGTGAGAAAGGTGTCTTGGAGAGATGGTGAGACCACCACAGGAGAGGCATAGATGCTGGACCGGCTGCATTAAGCGTCCTCCACCCCGACCCCTCACCCCCCAGTGCCCTGGTTCTGGCACTTTCTGGACCACATGAGAGACCCCAAGTTAGATGACTCCCAAGCCACAGACACCTTGAGACATATCAGGGTAATGCCGCGGTGTCTGTGGCTTAAAGTCGGTAGGTTTTCCTTACTTAGCAACAGCCTTCTTAAAATAAAGGACCGCTTTTAGAGTATTGATTTCGCTGTGGCAGTTCACCTAAGAGAACTCTCCCCTCCTTTCGAATCCTTGAGAGTTATTCTTAGGTTTTTTCCTTGTGGCCATGGCTGATTCTGGCCAGGCATGTCGACCAAAGCCCACAGTGCCAGCACTCTGGAGGTGGAGGTAGGAGGAACAGAAGCTCAAGGCCTTCTTGGGCTGCATTGCAACACCCTGTCTCAAAACGAAACAAAACAGACTCCATTCACGGTTGCTTCTTCTCTGTCCTCTTTCTACACTGTTTGCTCCTTTAGCCATCATGCCTGAGCCTCAGTGTTCTTCTCCCCTGATGACTCCCACTTGCTGCGAGATAACCTCACTCATCTGTAAGCCAACACCAACTCAGATGGCTTTCATGAGCTCTGAACTAGGGGACCAAATTGCCTACGGAAGTCATAATCAGCACAACCAAAATGCATTCCTTCATTGCCCTCACACTACCAACATGTCCCTCTGGACCCCATGCCTAAGCCATAATCCTGAGGGCCATTTCAGAACCCTTCCTGTCCTCTATCTCCATCTAAAGGCCGTCACATTCCCTGTGTTCTCATTAACTGTTGCCACAGACCCTGACAGGCAAGTCTGTCTTTATCTCTTCCCCCCCCCCCAAGCCACCCTCCACGACACAGTCGGTGGTTCATAATCTAGAGCTTTGGAACTGAATAGATCTGCAATTATGCCTCATCTTTGTCCTTCACTGTGACTTTAGGCGTGCCATTTAATTTTCCAAGTCTTAGTTTCTTCAACAGTAAAATGGGAACAATGATCTTACGTATTTGCAAAATTGGTGCCAGCATTCATTAAGATGATATGTGTGTGTGTGTGTGTGTGTGTGTGTGTGTTACAGCACTAGTCACACAGCAAGTGCTCAATAAATGATAAAGGAATGTTTTAAAATGGGATTTAGATGAGAATCTGTATGTCCATAGTAACTCACCTTCTTTGCTGAAGACAATTCTGGTCGCACAGACTCTATCAGCTGTGGCAGGGCTATGCCTGGTCTACATAGGAAAGGTTTCACGTGTGGAGGTCAGGGGCAGGCGTGCATATTGCAGATGACGTGCACATTGTTGGGGAGGTCTGAGTGCATCAAGGGCTGGAAGGAACTGACAGCTATTCTCCAGAAGCTGCTGTGACTGGCCCAACTGGGGCCAGCACATCAGGAGCCACACAGCAGAGGGCAGCAGAGCTTGGTGCGATTGCACATCTCTGGCTTGGAGTAGAATATGGGATGAGAAACCTAAAGGAAGAATTTGGGGAGTCTTAATCCCAAATTGGAGTTTGGTTAGAGCTGTCCAGGGATAGCAATGTGTTTGACTTCAGACCGTAGGACAAGGGACTGACGTATATTTATATATCAAAGCAGACCTGGCCGCCAGGGCCTCTCAGCATCACCTCAGTCCCTACCCAGCATACCCTGCCCTCAGCCCTCGATTTTCCAGGCCAGGGGCTGGGCTGCCCCTCCCCCAGAGGCTTTTCCCTATAGAATCCAGACATTTTTGTTTCCACAATCAACTCTCCTTTTTTCTCATCTCATCTCTCTCTCTCTCTCAGCACGTCTTCCTTCCTTCCTTCCTTCCTTCCTTCCTTCCTTCCTTCCTTCCTTTCTTTCTTTCTCGTTCTCTTTCTCTTCCCCTCTTCCCCTATGTCGACGTCCCCGTCCTTGGTCTTTGGGGCCAGTGAACTCACCCAAGAGCAGCTTCCCAGTAAACCTGCCTTTAATATAATCTAATCTGGCTTGAATTGTGTCAGTTCACCGCCGAACCAGTAACTTATCCCAGTGCTTTTGGACTCACGTTCCTTTAGGGCCTGCGATGATGATGATGATGATGATGATGAAGAAGAAGAAGAAGAAGAAGAAGAAGAAGAATAAATAACCAGGATAGCTTAAGAATAGAGGGGACTGGAATTTACTAGTGGAAGCTGGGTGAATTGGGATGTTTACAAACTATAGTCGTGGCTCTCACGCCCGTGTCTATTTTCATTTGCATTTTCTAGAAGTCTGAGTGGGCCTTCTAAGGATAGAGTTACCAAAGGGGAGCCTCAGACTGCAGACAGACTTTTTCGAGAGGTAGATGATGACCATATGGCAGAGGTGAGAACTATATAAGGTGTGGGTTACTGAAGACTCTGGAGAAAGCCGGAGCTGAAAGAGTGGGTGTGGCTCACCTAAGGGCATATATTTAGGAGTAAGTGTAAATACCAACAGAGATACAGATATCACTAAAGACACGCCCTCACAGTCACCACGTGAGCCATAACTAGGTACTATACTATCACACCGTACAGATAAAGAAATGAAAGCCTCAATGCTAAGTAAGACATTTGCGCAGGCCACACAGTTAGCTGGTGTTGTATCCAGGATCTCAGCAGGGTGCCTCTTGGGCCTAAACTCTTAACCACCCCATTTTGTTTCTTGTCTAGACCAGGTTTTCTGGTCATGGCCCTTTTCCACCAGAGAAAATTATATTCTCCACACACCTTTAGTCCCAGGTGAATTCTGTGAGGTCAAGGCCAGATTGRTCTACATAGAGGGTTCAACATAGTGAGGCCCTGTCTTAAAAAATGATTTTACAAATCAAGTATTTACTGATAATAAATCATAAAGAGATGTGCTTTAAGACAGTCCTTTTGTGTACTTATAGTATAACCATTTGTTAAAGATGACAGTGGGTCAACGAAATGACTCCATGGCTAAAGGCACTTGCAGCACAAACCTGATGACCTGAGTTCAAAGCCTAGAACCCACATGGTGGAAATAAAAGTTGTCCTCTGGTGGTCATGTGCATGCTGTGGCACTCATTCTCACACACATAAATAAATAAATATATGTTTAAAGAATTGAAAACGGCAAAACAGAGCTGAGGTGTAAGCCAAGGGTTAGGATTCTAGACTCTCAATTTTTCCCCCCATTCTTTTCCATTGTCTTGGATGGGAATTCAATTTTAGGAACTCAAATCCTGCTAAGTGAAGTGACTTTTCAGTTAGTCCTGGTGTGAGGTAAATGCTGTCATTTTTCTTCTCCCCTCTATAACTTACCTGCTGTGTGACATTCCTTCATGTGTGAACTATGCAGTGGATGTCCGGTTGGTGTGCTTCCTACAGAGAATCCCTGCTGACCTTTGTTTTGCTTTAGGGGGCTTCTTTCCCAGCCAGTGCAGCCTCTTCTGGGCTGCCTTCCTATACCACATTGTCATTGTATGGCCAAGGACAGTGAGAGAAAGCGAATGTAATCTGAGTCATTGAATAATCCTCTATCCAATCRTTTTGTACTATACTGTTGCCTTTTGTTGATTAAACAGTTGTTCTGATTCAGCGTCAGTCTCCACAGGAGGCATTCGCCCACTCATTCAGTCAGTCATTACTGAGTGTCTGCTGTGTGCCGAGCAGGATGCTAGATTGTAGGCATACAGAAATAAGCCAGGCATGAATGGTCGATGCCCTGAGGAAACTGCCACTTAGATTACGACCCGTAAGGTAGAACATGGCATCTCCCATCTGCTCCGTCCCCCACTGCCTTAGCTTTCTGGTCTCATCACTTGATAACTGCAGCTGGTCTGCCAGCTTCCTCCTCCCATCCCCCATCCGTGCGAGCACGCACGCACGCACGCACGCACGCACGCACGCCAGCCCGCACTTCGACGACAGCAGACAGACTCTGCCTTTAAAAACATCCCTTTCAGCATGTCACATCCTTCCCCTGCTCAACCTGCTCAGAATCCTTCAGTGACTCCCTACTTCCTGTCAAATGGCTTCCACATGCCTTCACCACCTGGCCAAATTCAAGCAGCTGGCTGAGCTGATTCTGCCCTCCCTGGTGTGCAACTATCTCCTATGCATCTCTCTGCTCCAGCAGAGGAGGTCTACTCACTGTCCCCATAGGCTGCCAGAACATTCCTCTTATCTATTTCTGTCTGTCTGTATGCCCATCTGTTTATGTATCCATGTATCTACATATGTATGTATGTATGTATGTATGTATGTATGTATGTATGTATGTATCTATGTATGTATGTATCTATGTATGCATGCATGCATGCATCTATCTATCTATCTATCTATCTATCTATCTATCTATCTATCTATCTATCTTCTATCTAACAGGGTTTTGCTATATAGCTTGGGGTGGCCTCACACTTGCGTCCTGGCATTCTAGGATGACAGCACATACACACAAAGGACGCAGCTTCTTCTTACCTTTCGCTCCAGCCCCTCAAATCTTCCCTGGCCATGAGAAGCTCCAGATTGGGCGCTGCCTCTTATAGGACTTTCCTCTTTTGCTCTCCCTTCTCGGTGACTTTTGGTCCAAACTCTAGCTGATGTCAGGGTCAGATGAGATGCAAATGCTTTCTATCGCTCCTCCATCCTTACAGAAGCCGTTTTCAGAGATGTGTATTCCCTACCAGACAGTGGGATTCAGCGTGTTACAAGACATCATGTCACCAAATCACCATAATACTCTCTGAAGTGTATCTGTCCATCTTTCTAATGAGACAGGCTTGAAAAAGTTGGATATTTAGAGTAAGGTTGTATTTCCAGAGAGGCCTGCCTAGGAAACAAGTGTTGTCTCAAGAGAGAGGCCATTATCCCAGAAGTCGACCATGACACCAGCTTTACCTCTTTCTGGCGAACTAAGGCTCAACTCTACATGCTTGTTAAGCTCTTTAACAGCTGGTTTTTTTAATGTATTGTTATTTATACTAGTTCTGAATCTCTGTTTCTACTTTGTCATTGTTATAAGCAACCTCAAAAATTTTAGGGAGACAGGATAAGGGCTATTAAACCTAAGCAAATAAAATCTCCTTCTCCTGTCTCCATTCCCAGTGCTCCACGGGGAGGTGGAGAACCAGGCTGGGTGAGCCTTCGCATCCTAATGCTGCATAAGGCTTTGAAGGAAAGGCAATACAAACCAGAAGCCAAAGGTCAGTTCCTTCTGTTAAATAAAAGGGCGCAGAGTCTATGTCAGGTCCTCTATCAAAATGCCAAAGCATTGGCGTGGATTCTATTTCCTTCCACGGCTTTAATTTGTATTTTTTTTGGGGGGGGGGGAGCATCAGGTGGTAAGGGGTGATTCATGCTTTACTTATGTCTCTTGTTTATTTCCTTTCCTCAACCTTCAGATTTTTTTTTTTCCAGCTTACTGTTTGTTCCGGGTTTTGACAAAGCACCAAGGTACATGACTTGTATTAGTAGCTTTTTTCCTCCCATATCTCCTCGGGAAAAAAAAAAATGGAAAGGAAGTGACAGTATTCCCAAACCATCTTTTATTCCATCCCTGGCTGGATTGCACCTGTTACTTCTCGGACCACCTCCCAATCATTTCCTTTTACAGTCAACACTCATTAAAAGAAACTCCCTGAGTGCCACCTGCGCGGCCTGGGCTCTACCCGGCCTCACGCTGACTCCTATCAGTAAAGAAATGGATTGCAGAAGTAAGCTGTGAGCCTCAGGCCTCCAAACTTCTAGGAAACAAAGGTCATTGCTTGGGCAGGACCGTTTTTTGTTCACGTGATTGATGCTGGAGATTCTTCTCATTTCATTACGGCAATCTCTTAAGGCTTCGAATAGGCACAATTTGTCAGCCTTCTTCCAGTCACTGTGGATTATTTGAAGCAGTGAAGCTTCATTTCCTTTTGATTACACTCATTTATTTCTGGGGAATGATAGGCATGTGCCACCGCCCACATATTGAGCTCAGGGGTCAATTTACAGAAGTCAGTTCTGTTTTTTTCTGTCTCGTAGGTCCTGGGTATTGAACTTGGGTCGTCGGGTTTTGCAACAAGCACCTTTACCTGCCGAGACACCTTGTTGGCCCCTCGCTTCATTTCTTTATAACCTATAGTACAGATGGTTCACTAATTGGAAAGGCTCCCTCCAATTAATTTCAGTAAATGAGGTTGGACTGCACTCAATAGCAATTTATTGATTTCTTTCATCAGACAAATCACTCTTTGTAGGCAAAAATTCCAGAAAGACCAGATTAGTGGGCACTCCTGAGAGACAGATGCAGGGTGTGTCTGCCTGTGTCAGTTGGAACATTAGCAGTAGGCATCCCCACTCACTGATACGGACACATTTTTGTGGCTTTGCCTTTTGTGGTTAAAACTGTGGACTAAAGTTCAGAGGTAATATATGGCTAGGATTGGGAATTAGTAGTGTGTGATGCCTACTAAATCGCTTTGCCTCTTGGCTTGGAGACTCTTATTTGGTGATTAAGTGCTGAGCCTTTGGATGAAAAGAAGGGCAGTCAGTTACCAGGGTCCATTCTGTGAACAAGGTTAGGGAGCATTCTGGGATAATGCTACTACACTATTGACAATAGCCAAGATATGGACCGATCTGACCAGCTGATGAGTGAGTAAAGACAATGCTATATCAAAAAAAACCCCATTTTTTTTATTCAGCCATAAGGGGCAAATAAATCATGTCATTTATAGAAAAAAAAAGAATGGAACTGGAGATCATTGTGCTAAGTGAAATAACCTAGAATGTAAAAGACAAATATCACATGTTCTCTCTCATATGTGGAAGAGGTAGAGGACCAGTGTTAAGAGGGGTGAATGGGAGGYAGGAGAGTGGAGAGATGGCTCAGTGGTTAAGAGCACTTGCTGCACAATCCTAAGAACCTGAGTTTGGATCCTGGTACCGATGACACAAGCCGTGTGTCTTGCAAACTCCTATAGTTACAGCTTAGAGCGATTCAACTTCTCTTCTCATACACACATAGGGAACATGTATTAGAACATACATGTACACACACACACACACACACACACACACACACACACGCGCGCGCAGATACCTAAAATAAATATTTTTATTTGATTTTTTTCAGAGATTCTCTTTTTTAAATTTTTAATTTATTTGTTATTTACTTATTTTGTGTGTTTAGGTGTTTCACCTTCATGTATGTCTATACACCATATGTGTGGTTGAGGTCTGCATGGGTCAGAAGACGATGTTAGGTCCCCTGAAACCGAAGTTTCAGATGGTTGTGAGCCACCATATGGATTCCTCAAGCTGAACCTGGGTCCTCTGGGAGAGCARCAAGTTCTTTTACCTGCTGAGCCGTCTCTCTGGCAGTTCAAGGTCTCTTTTAAAAGAGTCTACTAAGGGGGCTGGACAGATGGCTCAGTGGTTAGGAGTGCATATTGCTTTTGGCAGAAGAGCAGAGCTGGGTTCTCAGCACCCATGTTAAGCAGCTCACAACTGCCCGTAACTTCAGTTTCAGGGGAATCCAACCCTTTTAGCCTTCAAAGACAATTCTGCTCACACGTGTAGTATCACATACATACGCATATGAAAAGTAAATAAATAAAAACCTAAGAGAGTCTACTAGGACTGGGAAGAATGGCTCAGAGGTTAGGAACACCGAGTGCTCTTCCAGAAGACCCAGATTCAATCCCCAGCACTGACATGGTGGTTTACAACCAGCTATTTAACTCCAGTCCCAGGGATATGCTGCCCTCTTCTGGCCTCTGGAGGTACTGCATACACAGACATACATGCCAGTGAAATACTTCCATACATACAACATTAAAACAAACAAACGCCGGGTGTGGTGGCGCACGCCTGTAATCCCAGCACTCGGGAGGCAGAGGCAGG
>BDUI01000206.1:68813-80368 GCA_002335545.1 Apodemus speciosus
TTGATTCCCCTACACTGGGGCATCTATTGAACCTTCATAGGACTAAGGACCTCTCCTCCCATTGATGCCTGACAAGACATTCCTCTGCTACAAGTGCAGCTGGAGCCATGTGTACTCTTGGTTGGTGGCTTAGTCCCTGGGAGCTCTGGGGCATCTGGATGGTTGATATTGTTGTTCTTCCTATGAGGTGGCAAACCCCTTCAGCTCCTTCAGTCCTTTCTCTAATTCCTCCATTGGGGACCCAGCACTCAGTGCAATGGTTGGCTGTAAGCATCTGACTCTGTATTTGTAAGGCTCTGGCAGGGCCTCTCAGGAAAGACCTATATCACGCTCCTGTCAGCAAGCCTTTCTTAGCACCCACAATAGTGTCAGAGTTTGGTGACTGTATCTGGGATGAATCCCCAGGTGGGACAGTCTCTGGATGGCCTTTCCTTCAGTCTCTGCTCTGCACTTTGTCTCTATATTTGCTCCAGTGAGTATTTTGTTCCCCCCTTCTAAGAAGGACTGAAGCACCCCCACTTTGTTCTTCCTTCTCCTTGAGCTTCATGTGGTCTGTGAATTGTATCTTGGGTACTCGGAGCTTTTGGGCTAACATCCACTTATCACTGAGTGCATACCTTGTGTGTTCTTTTGTGATTGGGTTGCCTCACTCAGGATGATATTTTTCTAGGTCTATCCATTTGTCTAAAAGTTTCATGAATTCATCATTTTTAATAGGCAAGTAGTACTCCATTGTGTAAATGTACCACATTTTCTATATCTATTCCTCTGTTGAAGGACATCTGGGTTCTTTCCAGCTTCTGGCTACTATAAACAAGGCTGCTATGAACATAGTAGAGCATGTGTCCTTGTTGGAGCATCTTCTGGGTATATACCCAGGAGTGGTACAGCTGGGTCCTCAGGTAATACTATGTCCAGTTTTTTGAGGAACCACCAGACTGATTTCCAGAGTGGTTGTACCAGCTTGCAATCCCACCAACAATGGAGGAGTCTCCACATCCTTGTCAGCATCTGCTGGAAAATGTATAATTTAATGACTCTCAGCATATTCATAAGAATGTGCAATCTTTGCTACAGTCTATTTCAGGACATTTTTACCAGCCTCTCAGCAACCCCAAATCCCTTGATCTCTATAATTCATTATCCTGTTAATGACTTATTTCTATCTATCTATCTATCTATCTATCTATCTATCTATCTATCTATCTATGCACATATCTCTCTGTGTAAGGTGTGTGTGTGTGTGTGTGTGTGTGTGTGTGTGTGTGTGTGTGTGTGAAGGGGAGTGCCCACAGAGGCTAGAAAAGGTCATGGTATCTTCTTGAGTTACAGGTGGTTATGAGCMACCTGAACTACGTGCTGGGAACAGAGTTGGGAGAGGAATTCATGCTTTTAACTGCTGACCATCTCTCCAGTCTCTGAGCTTCAATTTCTAGTCTTATTTCTCTAGTCACTGATTTTTTTCCTTCTGTGGGATCTAATCCATGGTTATGTCTTTCTAGTGGAGTTTTACTTCAAATCATATATTTCATCTTTTAAAATTTCCATTTTGAACAGGAGTTGGTGGCACATAGCTATAAATAATCCCAGCACTCAGGAAGATCGGGTAGAAAAAATTATGAGTTTGAGGCTAGGCTGGGCTGCATAGTAAGACATTGACACATTATTTTATTTGGCTATTTTCATATTTCAAAAGATTTTCTTCACTGTAACATGTTGTCCTTTAAATTCTTGAGCATACTTACAAAAATCTTCGCTTGTTCGTTCTTTCCTCTTGACCATTCTGGTTCTCTCTCTATTGACTGATATTTTTACCTGGCTATACTTAGGAATCGTTGGATACTGGATAGTACAAATGATTCATTGTTGAGTCTTTGCATTTTGGCTCTTTCTTTAAGGAGTTGAACCTCGCTTCCAGAAGGCAATGATAATAACCATACATCACCCTGAGCCTCTCAAAGTGGTGAAGCACGTGTTTCTTGATGGCTAGGAGTGTTCTTGGGATTTGGGCTTGAAGCTTCTTGGTCGTACTTCTTTCTCCTAGTCTCATGGGGTTGCATGTGTAGTTCAGCTGCATTTATCAAAAAGGACCCCTGTGCAGATAGCTAGAACTCCTTTTCTGTATTTCTCTTTCCTTTCCAGAACACTACCTTACAAATTCTGGCTACCTCGCTCTCTCATCTTTCTGATTAACTCCGGGAGACTGCATGGTGCTCTTGAGTGGCCCCTTCCCAGGCAGAAACCAAAGGCCACAACAGGCTAGACCTCAGCCATCCCCCTTCTCTCACTGGATCACAGTCCTATTCTATCTGTTGTATAACATCTAAAAGCAGTTGTGTGTGTGTGTGTGTGTGTGTGTGTGTGTGTGTGTCAGTTTGCACATGCATGCACATACATTTGTGCTTCTAAGATTTTCTAATGACAGGAGGAAGTCCTAACATAATTTCCTCCAGTGTGCTTGTATGAAGTCACAGTAGAGGGGCAAAGACACAAGGACATTTGGTTTTAAGGAGAAACTGGTACTTCCTAGAGGGACAAGAGAGAGTAAAAGAAGTAGAAAAACAAATTAGGCGGTTATTTAAATGTTGACGGGTGAGCTGATGCTAATTTTAATTAAAGTTGTAGTGTGGGACTAGAGAGATATGGAAACATTTGGGGTCTACCTAGGAGATGATAGTGGTAAGACTCGTTGACATTTAATGTGTGTGTAGTGTGTGAAATACAGGGCAGAGCTCATGATGGCCCTCATCTTTCTAGCTTAAATAGCTGAGAGTGGTGGTGCCATTCACTAAGATAGGGACGAATGGAGTAGAGGATGTTGGCCCTTTCTTGGAGAGGTATGCTATTTGGTACTCAGGTAGACTGAAAATGGTGAGATCCCTTGTGGACATGTAGCATTTGATGTACCCATGAGTCAGCCAGCTGAATGAGGCTCTTGGTTATGTAGGTCTGGGGCTCAGACGAGAGCTGAGAGCTGATGAAACTAATGTGGGCTATTTGTGCTCTATAAATAGGTTCTGAGGTTTGATGGGCTAGAGAAAGACTGCAGAGACAGAAGGCAGTCCAGGAGGAGTGAATGTCCCAGAGAAGATGGGCCACACTATAGTCAGTTTGTGATGAGGGAGAAAATGGGGTAGAGCAGGATCCTTGCTGGTCCTTGTCTTTGGAGAACAAGCCACATAAGGCACAGTGCCCAGGAATGGGAGAAGGTGGGCAAGGCTAGCGGAGAAGCTGGCAGGCAAAACCAGGGCATGCTCTCCTGACTTTCCTTCTCCCCTGCTCTTGTCTCATCTACAGACATTATTAAAAAGAAAAGGGGAAACAGGACCAAACAGAAGCACAATAGGAATAGAAAGAGTTTCCAAATACCGAAGTAGAAGAAAACCTCCACTGGTATTTTGAAGGCTAGAGAAGAAGCTGCCACTCTGTCTCCAGTGGTTGGCATTGTCAACTTGGCCTTGTGCCCTGCAGCTGGCCCTGAGGGCTGGCCACGCTCCAACCAGCCCACGAAATTGTATCCCACCTCTGGCTTTGGGAACCATGCCAGGTCTTCCTACGGAAGCCAAGCATGTGGCCAGGCCTAAGGAACAGAGTGGGAGGCCCCTAGAGCAACGAAGACAGTCAGGGAAAGACAGAAAAAGGATAATGTCATGTAGCAGGGATAGGACAGCCTAGAGACCAGGCCTAGGTATTCATTCTTTCTTCCCTGATAATTCTTTTTTTTTTTTTTTTTTTTTCGAGACAGGGTTTCTCTGTGTAGTCCTGGCTGTCCTGGAACTCACTCTGTAGACCAGGCTGGCCTCGAACTCAGAAACCCACCTGCTTCTGCCTCCCAGAGTGCTGGGATTACAGGCGTGTACCACCACATCCGGCTCTCCCTGATAATTCTTTAAATTCTCTCCTGCTTCTCAGTGAATTACTCATGTCATCACCGTGCACATCCCCTGTATCTTACCATTTCCCAATCTTGGTACCTCTCATTGGTTGAGCAAGCAGCAGAGGATCAAGCCTAAAGGAGGACCAAAGCCTCTCCCCCACATGAGGCTTTAGGGGATGCTTGCAATTCAAACCCTAAGAGAGAGCCTTTTCAGGTTATGGCACAGAACTCAAGAAAAGAAACAGTCAAAGGAAAAGAGACTCTGGTGGGAAATGTTCAAAAACCCAGTGATGTTCTGAGAAACCCTTGGTGAGATTAATGGGAGATTCCAGAACAAAGTCTGTCTGTTGGAGGAGTCCTGTGTTGAGCAGGAACGGGCTAGATCTAGTATCCCTGCCAGACTTCTGAGTATGCCTGGAACAGCCTAAAGGAAGCACAGCCTCGTGTGAACAGCATAGATTAAAAGAGGAGCCGCTGCGGCTGTCAGTCAACTCTGCTCCCAGCAGAAAGATCTCTTGAAGCGAGAGCCGAGCAGCGCATCTCCATGTTCTTCCTACCATAGCCACCGTCCCTACCATCCCCTGAGAGATTTACCTTGCTACCTTGGCCTTTTGACTTTTCTTCAAGTCAGACATTTCTCCCAGGATAGACAAAGCCAGTGTAGACAATGTTTCCAGCTGTGCCTCTTAAGGCTCCATAGCCTGACCCTAGCTCCTAGAGACAGACCTTCCTTGTTGGAATCTCCCCCTTGGAGTAGGTAGAGAATGCAGGCAGCAAGGGAGGGGGTGGGGCTTGGAGTCTAACACTGGTCAGTTGATTGCTACAGGTGACAGACATGTTAACAGCAGCCCCCTAAAGAAGGGTGCTGCAGTCTCTCTTCCTAGTTGACCCCTTCTGCTCTGAGACTGACTTGGAAACTCCCTCCTTTCTCTTCAAGGAAGCTTGGTATGTTTCCCTGTAGCGGTGTGGATGATGAATGACTCTCTGTGAGTGCTCAACCAGCCTGTCCTGCCTCGGGTAGGAAGGCAGTTGGTAGGTGACTAGGCACAGTGGAATTACCTCCAGGCAAGATCCTTAGATGAAATATTTTCCTCTGGAAAGATGGTCACAATACAATTCAGGGCCCTGGCCAAATACAGATCCTAGTCTAAGATGTGGAAGGCAGTGGGTGCCTGACTCTTGATGGTTGAAGCTTCTAGAGCTTCCCTTTGACCTCCACTAAAATGACAGAATCATGACGTATAGAGCAAGCCTTCCTTCCTCCTTCCTTTTTTTTTTTTTGAAGCATATTCTTTCTATGTAACTCCATCTGGTCTTAACTCACTACATAATTCAGGCTTGCCTTGAACTTGCACCAATCCTCCTGGCTCAGTACTAGGATTGTGGATGTGCATAACCACATCCCTTGGAACTTAGTTCTTTTCATTGCAGTGTCCTAGTTCAGAGTCTAGCAGATACTATGTACTCAATAAATATTTGTTGAATCTATGAGGAAATAAGTGTCCATTTGATGCAAAAGCTCTGTTCACACACAAGCAGGCTCTGCTGATGAGAGCTTCTAGCTTGATGGAGAGACACAGCTGCTTGGGCAACAAATATAGAGCTAGACTGACTCTGCAAAGAAGCTAGACACATGGGGACCCACTTAAAGAAAGCTGCGAACATGAACATACCTGGTCTGCAGCTGGTTGGAAAAGGCCTTGGCGTCCGTCGTGGAGGACATAAGAATGATGGAGGTGACAAGAGCTGCCTGAATGTTTCCTTTCTACGTTCTCTGTTTATAGGGAACACATGTTCTGAACCAAAATTCTGGACACAAGGGACTAAATGTGAGAAAGTGGGGCTGGCCCAAGAAAGCTGACAGGATACTTCCTGGTTTGGGGCTGGAACTGCTCACCACAAGGGGCATCCAGATGGAGGCGAGTCTTTCTTGTGCTATTTGGAGCCAAGTTCTGAGGCAGCGGTTCTTACCAGTAGACCAACCTCTTGCTGGGTGGAGGTTGGCACGACCCATGTATTCCAAGGAAGGAGAAGATTTACTGTTCTCTGACTTGTTGGACCTAAGAGATAAAACACCTGATTGCAGCCCAGCTCAGTCTGGCCACCACCATAGGCACATCCATGCACACCTTGGCATCTGCCCCTTGCAATAAAACAATCTCTTCTCTGCCTTTGGGCTGAGATCAAGTACAACGAGAGAGAACATATTATAGTTACATGAATTACCTTTGGATCCTAGCTGTTCACCCCTGGATAGAGATAACAAGTGCCCAGAGGACAAACTCCAAGGGTTTGCCTTCCCTGGAGGTGGTGATTCTATGTAACATCAAATTCAGTGAGGGCTCAAAACAGAAAGGATAGGAACCAATGAATCAGCCAGGCTTCCATGAGATGTCTTGAAGCTATAGAGGGGAATTTGGCCAATACCCTTAATGTCTCATCTACGCAAACAGATTAGGTTGAAGGCTCTGGCTACAGGTTAGGGTTCAGACTCACCAGGGTTGAGGCCTTGGTCAGAGCAAGACTGAAAGACAGTAGTTCACAGCTAGATGGAATTCATAGTATTGGTCCTCACTTGGCTGTAACCACCTAAGTTAACCAGAGTAGAGATTTAGCTAGGGCATTCAAATTGATCCAAAAGGACTTTTTTTACATGAGGCTGAGGAAAACCTCAGAATTAAGGACTTTCATTCTAGCTAAAGGTCCTCATTCATGTAGGCACGGTGGATGCAGCAACAAGCTCATCTTGAGCCAGCCATAATGTGGCAGTCTTTTTTTTTTTTTTTCAGAAATTGAGACTTGGCTAAGAACAGAATTTGGTRGGTCATGTCTTTTCTAGTGGAAGAGAAAACATGCTGTCTCAATGGAAGGTGGGCTTTGAAGGAATGGGATGTGGAAAGCTAGATATACGACGAGGGCTCCAACAGTGGACTCCCTGACCACCACCCCCCCCCAATAATTTAGTTGCTGTTACTATGTAAGAACTACGCTTTTTGTTGCATATCTTCAAGATCTAACATACCACCTTCAGATGAGGCAACAGGAGCTGAACTGCTCGAAAGACTTTGAATAGGATAGGATTCTGGAGATTTTTGATAACTATTATTGTTTTTAATTATTTTTTTTATTATTTTTAGTGTTGTGTGTGACTATGGATGTGAGTGTAGGTATCCAGGTTGCTTAGAAGCATTGGCGCCCCTTGGAGCTAGAGTTGTAAAAGGTTCTGGGCTGTCCACTTTTGGTGCTGGGAACTAAACTCAGGTCCTCTGCGGAAGCAGTAAACACTCTTAATCTCTGGGCCATGTCTCCACTCCCCATAGCCAGTTTTATTGACTAATATTATTTCTGGGATTGGGGCCTGTTATGGAAGTCCCCAGGGAACAAGTGGGCACTATAGATTTCCTATATCCCTCCATGTCAAACTGTTAAACACGACTCATCCAGAATACCCTTTCTCTACAGAATATTTGATAGTTCGCTTCCCTTTACATTTCTTGGTTCTTGCTGGACACCCCCTGGAATTTCTCTGGGTCCATTTAGGCAAGAGCCAGTTCCCTAGTCTATGCGCCATCTCTACAGTCTCAGCCTCAAATGACCGGGTTGGGCCTTTACACTCAAACCCTTACCACATCCCGCCCTTCTGTCTCCCTAAGTCCTGCTGCTGTCCACGGCCCTCCCGCCTCCTGTCAACTGTGGGAAGAATTTGGCAGCACACACATGAGGTTGGCTGGCCTTCATCCAGGCTGAATTTCACATGGTTATTTTTTTAACCATACTTCTAGCCTCCTGGGCCCCCTAGAGACTCTGTCTCAGCCTTAGCTGATTGTGAATACTTCAGTTTTAGCTCATCTGTGGATTTCATCAGCTTGCTATTTACTGGCATCTTGAAAAGTTTTAAATGAAACTGTTCCTGGAGCCAAAGTCTGGAGTTGGTTACTTGGGCTGGTCAGAAAGTGGTGTTAACAAAGCTGAGCCCACGGGCCTGGGGTTGCTTTGGGTCCAGTGACTTGGGCTGGAAGAGCAACTACAGACAGAAACTGAGGTCAACCTGAGTTTTACAATTAGACTGACTCTGCTGCCTTAACTCTGGGACAGCAGTGAACATGAAATATACTTTTTAAAAAAGGCAAGAAGCTTGCCAAGATGCTCGTATAGAAATTTGTCCTAGACATCCATCCATCCCTCACTGAACTTGGTATTGATTTCACCACAGGCAGTGATTTGGACAGTGGCTTCCTTTCATTCGAAAGATAATCCTGTTGCTTGAATGTGTCCCTCAAAAGTATATATCTTAGAAGAGTAATCCCCGGGTCACATCCAAATTTGGAGAAGGGCATTTTGGGATTTAATTAGGATTAGATGATACCATGAAGGCAGGACACCATGATTGCATTCCCAACTTCATGAGAGAGACCCTAGCTAGAACCCTTGCTCTAGCTCGCCATGTAAGACCTGCTCTGTTATGATGCAGGATGAGGGGTTGGAGAGATGGCTCAGAGGTTAAGAGCACTGACTGCTCTTCCAGAGGTCCTGAGTTCAAATCCCAGCAACCACATGGAGCCTCACAACCATCTGTAATGAGATCTGATGCCTTCTTCTAGTGTGTCTGAAGAGAGCTACAGTGTACTCATATATGATAAATAAAGTCTTTAAAAATAAATAAATAAAAATATGATGCAGGAAAAAGCCCTTGCCAGATGCTGTTGGCCAGATGCTAAGCAGCTACTGTGACAGGGCAAAACAATGCAAATGTTCCTCCATCTTGTATTCTTGCAAAATCCATTTCAGGTTTAACTAGAATTTGATCTCCTTGATGCAGAATACCATGGAAAATTACCCAACTCTATTCTAGGAACCTGAGGTCAAGATGTCCTAGCTAACTTCGCTTCTGTTAGAGTGCCTGCTCCTGTACAACCCACTTCAGCTAACTGCTTGTCATCTAGGTTCCCCAAATACCTGGGTATGGTCACAGCCACCTAGAATAAAGACTTGCATTTGCCTATAAACCTTGTCTGAGTGATCTTCGCTGGTGGGCTACCTGTAACAATGTAAGCCTGCAACTTTCCAATTTCTAGAACAATGAATTAAATAAACCTCTATGCTTTATAAGTTACCCAGGTTGTAGCATTCAGTTGTAACAGCAGAAACTAGACAGAGACAGATGAAGTAATAATGGTGGACAGGAGGAAACTGTTCTGGCCCCCTCTCTACCCTTGCATCATACTCTGGCTCAGGCCTTAGTGTTACAATATTTTCCAGGAGGG
This sequence comes from Apodemus speciosus, assembly GCA_002335545.1. Lineage (NCBI taxonomy): Eukaryota > Metazoa > Chordata > Mammalia > Rodentia > Muridae > Apodemus > Apodemus speciosus. The sequence goes on from BDUI01000206.1 coordinate 77,955, forward strand.
AGGTTTCTATATAATTTATTGGCTTACTTTGTCATATAATGATAGATTTCATAGAGGCATTTTCATACAAGTGTGTCATGTGCTTTGACCGTATTCCTCCCCCTCCCACTATTCTCCTTCATTCCTAGAGATAATAAGAAGTGATTTCTACTTTCATATATTTGTGAATATACACTTTCATATATGAAATATATACATACATATATATGTGTGTGTGTATATATATGTGTGTGTATATATATATATATATACACACACACACACACATATAATGTTCACACTCTTCCAAGATTCATAGGTTCAAATCATATAAAAAAGTTATAGTATAGGATTATGGGAGGTTGAGCCTCTGGGATAATAGAGTTATCAGGGTAGGGCCCTCATTACAGCAAGTAGTGGCTCTATGAATAATCAGGGTTCTTTCTCTCTCTCTCTCTCTCTCTCTCTCTCTCTCTCTCTCTCTCTCTCTCTCTCACTGCTTGCTGCTGAGATCCTTATAATTTTACTTGCTATCTATCCCCCCAAAAAAAGCTCCAATAGGAAGGGCCTTTGTCTCTTTGTATTTACAGGAGCTAATAAGATACTTAGCATATACAAACTCCCCCATCAGTAGCAACTGGGTTGATACACTTAACATTCTTCCTCGACAGACTGTGCATGATCACCTCTGTAATTAGAGGACAACACACAACCAAGAGGAAGGTGACAAATACTGAGGGAGGGTCAATGAGAAAACTTGCATTTTCATTGACCTGAGTACCACTCAGATAACTTTTCATTGACATTTTAGTATAGTAACTGGACTGAGAGAAAATGCAGAATTCATGGGATTGACATGTACAGTGTCTGTCTATCAAGAGCTGGGCAAAGTATATGGAGAACTGAGTTTGCAGTACAATGCAGAGTTATCATTTTTCAATGTTTTTGTTGAAAAATATCTGGTAAGTTTTCCAATTTTATCTTTGCTTTGAACATGCAGAAATTGCAGGTTGGAAAACAGCCTAACAGATTTAGTTTAACATTTTAATATATACGTCTTCAGAGTTGCAAATGTTTGTTGGGGGAGCCTCCCATTAARTACTGAGCTAGTGGTAGAGCAAGAAGAGAATTCATTGAGAGTGGGGTCTCTTATGTAGAAGGGTCTACATGTTATCCATATCTCTATCAGTGGCCATTAGAACTTCTCATAGGAGAATTGTATGAATAAAACACACAGAATAAATAAATTGATGTCTGAAAGGTGATAATAATCTGGGAGGATAGTTAAATAAAATTTAATAAAGATAAACATGAGGTCATATTGAGTCCAAAATACACATAACATGGAAACAACATGAAAAAAATTATTCATTAAAATTCCTTGGTGTTTAGCTTTACGGTACCTTGTATAAAGATGTTTTTAGCCAAGCATGGTGCCATAATGCCTTTAATCACAATACTCTGGAAGTAAAGGCAGGTAGATCTCTATGAGTTTCAGGCCAGCTTAGTCTGCATAGCAAGTTCCAGGCCAGCCAAGRCTACACAGTGAGCTCTGTCTCAAAACAAAAACAAAAACAAAAAAACCAAGTCCTTATTTGAGAATAGCTAACATAACAGATMATCCTATAGCAATTAATCTTCTATAGTATCTACAAGAGAGCAATTGGGCATGTGGGTAACGGAATAGACTCAGCCCACTGTGTTGGAAAGGGTGTTTTAACTATGAGAAACCACTCAGAGGAGAAAGATAAGAAGACAAAGGTGACCTGGGCTCCAGAGCATAGGGAACCACTAAAGGCAGCACACTATGTGAGGATTGCCAGAAAGCAGCGGGTGAAACGGCAAGAGATGGTGGGTGAATTATGAAGGAGGAAGGGCCTCTCCACTCAAATAGTCAAAGAGCAGGTGTGTGGAAGAAATATTACATCATTTATGTACTTCCAGAACACAGAGCGGTAGGACACCACAGAAGGAGACTGTGGTTCACTATAAATAATGGTGCATGCATTGGCCGGCACAGTCTTGAGAAAGGGCAAACATCTCACAGGAAGTGAGTCCTCACAGGAAATGACTCCTCACAGGAGTGACTCCTCACACAGTGGCAGGTCTCCATCCCTCACTAGGATGTTTTCTTGAGAAAGATGCCATACTTAGAATTTGGACACTGAATGAGTCAATCATAGAACTGAATCTTGCATGGACCCTCAGGTCTGAGTATTTTAGAATAAGTGAAAAGGAATAGATGGATTAGGAAGAATGGATCTTCCCCCTTTCCTTTAGTTCGCCTGGCACGGTTTTAGGAGTCCTGGACTCAAGAACAAACTTTACTTGACAAAAGTCTATCCTCATGAAGACTGCTTTAGGCGGTAGGTGTGAGACAAAACAGGATGGATGCATAAAACTCTGATTTTCCTTTCTGCTTGACAAGTAACTTC
>BDUI01000206.1:80503-93003 GCA_002335545.1 Apodemus speciosus
TCTCCTTCCTGTCTTTCCCCCTTCTTCTCCCTCTTTGCCCTGGGAAAATACAAGATGGCCATAGGGAAACCATAGGAAAGACTGTTACCAAGAACTACACCATCACAGTGCCCAGGTCGCAGACTTCCAGCCTCTGGAACTTTGAATTGGATGATGAAGCTTCCCAGTCTGTGCTGTTCCGCTGTGGAAGCTGGAGCGGACAAGGTCTCAAGTCTTCCTAAAAGAGATGATTCCTTTGCAGGAGTTTGAAGAGTCTGTAGTTTCCAGATGGCCAAGAGAATGGGGGGTGTGTGTGACACAGTGAGCTAAGTGTCACACTACAAGCAAAGGTGGAGAAGCCAGAAGAGTCAGGTGGGTTGGGGGATGGCAGCTATTTCAGCGTTGATGTTGGCCTTCTGCCTCCCAGTGCCTGGCATGGTGCCCAGTAAGTAGCTGGTGCCCAGGAGAAGCTGGGCGGACAGACGCAGCTCCTTAGACTGTAAGTATCACGTGCATCTATAGAGTGCAGGTCCCCTGTGCTCAGCTGCCAACTAGTTGAGACTAAGGTCTGTGAGGGAGAACTGAACCCCTAAGGTGCCACAGAGAGTTGGGAAAGAGACTCATCTAGAAGCCGCTTCTCTTGGCTCCCAGCCCAGTGCTCTTTCCACGTCACCTACCCTATTTGTCCCCCCTCCCTTCTTTCTCTCCCTAAAGCGACTTGAGTGCACAGGGTTCAGAGATGGACACGAGCATTGAAGCTCGTTCTCTAGCTCACTGGTTGTTTCGCTGTGCTCCGCTGGTCTCTCCTGGTGTACTGTCAGCTTCGTTGGGGCAGCCATTTGGAATTCTGCATTCTCTAGAGCAAACAATCAACGTGAAAAGAAAAGCAGTGCCAAGAACTGAAAATCCTCACCTAACCGCTCTATGGATTAATTATTAAGGGCTGGCTAACTGCCTTGAACTCGGAAGTGCCAGCCCTCTCTGTGTGCACTAACACCAAATGACACCACCCCTTCTCCCAGAGAGCTTTCTGCTTGGAAATGGAGCACGAATGGCACAAGAGTTGCTCTCTCTTATTTTGAGAATAACTTGTTTTTCCCAAACTGTGTGTAAGAGTCCTATATTTGATGAGCTTGGGAAAAATCACTCCTTGAAGAAATCTTATGTATGGTGACATTTTTAAACTAATGATATCAAATCACTGAATTACTCCATTTCATTTGTCAATGCATCTTTTGCTTTATAGAGCTGAGATTTATTCACAAACCAATTATCCAATAAAAAAAAAATCCATTCATGTCAATATGCCTGTCCAGCCTAGCAAATACCAACAATGAGTAAAATCCATACTAACTTGGGGGAAATATCTGGTCCCTACTCGCAGTAAATTGTTTTGTAAAGGGAAGAAACACTGCCCGATGGCCCTACTGTGTTTTAATGGGACAAGAAGCTGTGTCTGAACAAGATTGATTTTTTCATCGTTCTCATCTATCAGAGGTGTAATATAGATTTATATTTAAATCTCATTGGAACATACATGGATGCTTCTTCCATGAGAGCTACCAAGTCACTTACCAGATTACTGGGCCAGGGGGTCTTGTTCTAGCGGTCCCAACAGTCTGGGTAGAATTATAACCTCCACGGCAGTCCGACAAGCAACAACACAAGTGGTGGGAAAACAGAAAAGGCAATGCTTGAAGTGCGGCCGTAGGAAGAAACAAGGGGCCTGCCAGGCCTTCTCTGGAGTTCTGGCCAGAGGTCCAGGTCTGTAGAGGGGTAAGAATTGGGTCAAGGGGCCAGAAGTATGGGTGGTAAAACAGTCTTGGACAAACTGGTCTCCCTTCATCCTTATCTCAGATAGGATTCTGGGGAGCACCGTTGAGGGGAAGTTCCAGAAGGTCATCATATGGTGGGGGGGGGGGCAATTCAAGATGATTACCCTTAGGGCTAAACTTTCCTGGAGTTTGAGATAAGCTGGGGAGAAGTAACTCAAGGAATGCACTTGGTTGAGGAGTGAAAGAGAACCAGTTGTGACAATTACAGCGACATCAGGGTCCCTTTAATTCACCCACTGTAAAGGATTCTCTATTGCAGTTCTTGTGAATTGTGTTATCTCTTCTGACACTTCCTGTATGACCTTGGGTAAGTGAGCTGGCGTTTCTGGCCCTCTGGTTCCCCAGGCTATAAAATGGAAAGAGTCTTCTAACCTTTATCTTAGAGGATTGTTATGTCAATAAAAAGCTGCTCTCCATGTCAAAGAGTGAAGATAGATTGAGGAAGATGTAGGTAGGCGCGGAGAGGCATTGAAGCCTTTGCTTCCTACAGTGGCCTAGAAGCACAAATTACATGACACTACGAGTGATTCTCCCCACAAGGAGACACACAGGGTTACCTATTTTTTTTCCAGATGGGAAAGGCCAGGCCCAAGACTTGAATGGCAAGGAAAGCAATGGACAGATGTCTCCATGACATCAATATGTGCTGGATGATGAGGGTCATGAGGAAGAACTACAAGCAAGAGCTTCTTTGTGGATAGCCTATGCACTCAGAAGCCACGAGACACTGCAATTCTGCAGTCCTGGAAGCTTTCTGCAGTACATGAAGCTGCTCTTCCTCCTTCCGGTCCTCGTCCTAGCCTAGCTCAGGGTGCCTGCAACTGCAGAAGCCTGCTTCCAGCGCATGACTAAATTCCTCCTTTGCCTCCCCACCCCCTGCACCTGCAGCTTCTCTGCGGTGTGGTGGACACAAAGCCCCTGAGGGTAACCTTTAATTGATCCAGGATAGGAACCAGTGAACAAATAAATACTCTAGTCTTCTAGCAGGATGAGTCTTAGGAGTGTGCTCAATTTCTTGGTGGGTTCCCAGGCAGGATCCTGCATGTCCTGGCAGCAACCTGAGCATTTACACACTTTTTTTTTTAAAGATAGGTTTACATGTTGCTCAGACAGGCTTGAACTTGCTTGCTATATAGACCAGAATGACCTCAGATTTCTGATCCTCCTGCCTCCACTTTCAGGGGCTGCTGGGATTATATGCTTGTACCGCCACCACACACAATTGTTCATACTGTGCAGGAGATTAAATCCAGCACCATCCGACATCCATTAGATCCAGGGTAAGCAACCCAGCAACCGAGCTACATCCCCAGTCCTGCCCAAACAATCTCTTCACTGATTTTTCTCCTTCTTTACATTCATTCATTCCTCATGATTTTATATGTGTGCTTCACATGATACAGCAGCCAGGAAACGACCCGAACTCAAGTGTCCGTGCACAAGTCTGCTTTTTTGAGGGGAAGGGGAAAGGGAAAGGGAAAGGGAAAGGAAGGAACCCCCAAACAAAACCACTTTATTTCTTCTACTGTTCACATAAGATCCAGGTGTGAGGAAACAAGAGCCTGAGAAAAGCTTGTTACAAAAGAAATGTAATAACCCTGTTGGACATCTGCTTTCAAAGCTCTTTTCTCCCCCGAACCTCCTTGTTATTCAAAGCAGGAGGAGCAGCAGGGCCATCACCTGGGAGCTGGTGAGAAATGCAGAGCCACCCCAGCTGGCGGGATCCGAATCTGCATGTGTAGGAGCTCGGCAGGTGCTCTGTGTTGGAACTCTGCGGGGGCTCTGTGTGCACGCGGCAGTTGGGCGGCTCTGCCTCACCTTGCCATCTTCCTGGCCCCCCACAGGATCCCAGGAGACCCGTACCACTGTTTGTAGTGTGCTGAATAGGGTTCCTTTGAATTCATGCCACCCAGAATCTAGGATGTGGCCTTTTGGCTGATGTCACAGAAGAATGGGCTCTCATCCAATGACCGCCATTCTCTTAAGAGGGGCTTGTGCGTTGGGGGTGGGGAGGTGGGGGGTGAGGATGTGGGTCAGTAGTAGAGTGCTTACCTAGCATGTGTCCAAGGTCGGGGGGGGGGGKRAGRAAARAWWMCCMCYTTWRKTTTTTTCAGGGAACATGGCCTTACTGATACCTTGATTTTGGCCTTTTAGCCTCCAGAACTGAGAGAATTTCTTTTTTCTCCTCTTCCCTTCTGCTCTGACTTCATCCTTCTCTTTTTCCTGGGTTCAAACCCAGGGCCTTGCACCTTCTAAGCGACTGCTGTGTCACTGAGCTGTATTTTCTCTCCTTATGGTTTAAATATATGTATTACTTATTTGTTTGCTTGTTGGCCTATTTAGTTATTTCTAATCTTGTTCTGGAGCCTGCCAGGGTGGCCTTAAACTCTCCATCCTTCTGTTTCCACCCTCCCAATGGTGGAATTGCTGGCGGGCGTCGCCATGCCTGACTTATTTGTATGTTTGAAGCCACTTAAACAGTGGCACTTTGTTGTGGCAGCCCTAGGAAACTAGTAGACGATTATTCCCAATTTCACACTCAAGTATGTGGCAACCAGGATTTAACATAGGCACAATTAGGATTGATTCATCACCCCACAATGGACGCCGAGCCTCAGGGGGTCTTCAGCAGCATTTTCTCAGTCCTATCCTGGTCCATGTTTTTATCGAGGATTTGGAGGCAGGGCATATAGCTCTAACATGTGGGTGACATGGGGTTGGGGGGAGATGCTGTTTAACCTGCTGGATGCCAGTATAGGGACTCTGGAAGATTTGGGCAGGCTAAAACAATGGCCTAACACAATGACGGAACCCCATGGGGATGAGATTAAAGATCCACAAGGGTTGCAGAAAGCAAACGTACAGAAATGTGATGAGAGCATCCTTGATGGATGTTTGGTGGAAAGAAAGTGCAGCGGATGAGTGCGTAAGTCGAGGTTGAGGGTATGATACAGCTGATGCTAAAGGAAAGCTTTATACTACGTTAGTAGAAATGGCATAGGTCTCAGTCGGAACTGAAGCACTGTCAGCTTCTACACTGTGCCTCTTTTTTTTCACCCTTAGAGGAGTAAACCAATGTGAGGGCATCACTTTCCAAAAAGGATGAGGCAACTACGGGGTGTGAAGAAGGACCAGAATGAAGACTCAGAGATAAAACAATGACCATAGCTCCCAGGTCTTGAGTGTTTCCTGTGTGCTAGTTACTGGCCTAAAGGAGGTAAGCAAGACGCTGTTCCTGTCCTTCTGAAAGCTCCCAGGAATGATATGTTTTAAAGAAGATACATCTAGTCCTGGTTCTTCGAGTTATTAGTCATGTCCTGAGCTCCCTACAGCTCCCATTTCTTTCTTTCTTTCTTTCTTTCTTTCTTTCTTTCTTTCTTTCTTTCTTTCTTTCTTTCTTTCTTTCTTTCTTTCTTTCTTTCTTTCTTTCTTTCTCTCTTTCTCTTTCTTTCTTTCTTTCTTTTTTTTTTTAATTTTTATTGGTTCTTTTATTTATTTACATTTCAAATGTTATTCTCCTTCCAGGTTTCCCCTCCAAAAACCTCCTCTCCCACCCCCTTCCCCCTGCTTCTATGAGGGTGCTCCACCCACCCACCCACTCTGAATGTTTCTTGTGTGTGCTCGTCACTGGACTAAGGGAGGTAAGCAAGGAAACCAGTCAGGAAGGGCTTGCGTTGTCCTGGGTTAGTTTTTCACTGTTGCTATAACAAATCACCACGTTCTGGGTTTAAAACAACACGGATAGTTAATTCTATCAGTTCTTAATCAATTTATAGTTATAGTTTACATTATTGTATGCATCTTCTTTGACTGTACATTTTGATGAGTTTGACAATATATGTGCCCAAGTAGCCTCTACCATCATCAAGATGAAGAACATTTCCATTGCCCCAAAATTCACCATGGTCTATACCAATCTTCCATATCTGACCGCAGACAAGTATTTACTTTGAGTTACTATATAGGTTGAACTTGTTTTTAACAATAGAATTGCATGAATGGGATAGTCCAATATTTACACATCTGAAAGTTGCATTTCTGTATTTTCCTTTTTTGTAGGGCTGGAACTTTAACCTGTGGCTTTAGACATGCCAAGTAAGCACTCTGTTAGCGGGCTACATCTCCAGTCCCGGATAGCACAGATGTGTTTTCTTACCGTTCTAAAGGACAGCTTTCAAAATGGATCTCACTCACTAAACTAAACCGAGGGTTCCAATGTCACAGGGCTGCATCCCATCTGAAGGCTCCAGGGGAGGATCTGGTTCCTTTTCCTTTCCTGTTTCTGGATGCTAGGGCGTGTTTTGGCTCTCCGTGCCTTTCCATGGTTAGAGCTGGCAATGGCCAACACAGTCTTTCACCCATGATGTCATTCTGAATCTTATTCTCTTGCCTCCCATCTTCATTTATAAAGACCCCTGAGATTACGTTGAGCCCATATGGCCAACTCAGGCTCCCAAATCTCTGTGTTCTAAAGACAGCTGATTGACAGCCAGAATGCCACCTCATTACATGCAACATTTTCACAGGTTCTGAGGATTAGGATGTGTACATCTTCAGAGAACCATCATTCCGCCTACCCTCCCTCCTAATTTGCATATATACTTCATGCAATCCTCAGATCCTCTTTTTCAGAGAGGTTGATTATAGTCTATTTTTCTAGATAAGACCCCGAGGCACACAGAGGTAGCCTGCTTAAGGTCACACACAACTAGAGAATGATAAATCCAAAAGTCAGTCTTTAGGCTGCCTGACTCTGATTCCAGATCAGCAGAGTTTATTAAGGCATAATTTATAGATGTTAAAATTCACAGTTCTAGGTGTACAAGTTCAATGAGGTTGAACAAAAGTATGCACTTATGTGACACCACCTTACCTTTGGAAACATTTGATCACTTTCAACATTTCAAAAAGATCTCTTTGTTCTCCTTTTACAAACTTTGTATTTTCAAATAGCTATAGACATGGAAGAAGTTGCAAATTACAATGCAGAGAGGTTCTATGTCCTTTACATGAAGCCTTGTCTACCGGTTATAACTTACAGAGCTACGGTGGATCAAACCCAGGGAATCTACATTGGCACAATGTGGTTAAGTGGATTATAGACCTTATTTGGGAAATGTGGATTCTCCATACACTTATTTGTGGATGAATATTTGTGTGTATTGTTCTTTGCAACTTTATTACATGCATAGTATTGTGTAACCGACACAGTACACAAACTTTCACACGCCATCCCTTAACAACCACACCACCTACTCATTCTAGCCATGCCCAATCCTTGGCAACCACCAAATTTTTTGAGCCCCATTATTGTGAAAGTACATTTTTAGTTATAAAATACACAAAAGGATACTTTCACATTAAAAAACAAACTAAACAAAATACCAAACTATTTAGGTCTTTTGGAAAAGGAAAAAAAACACCCAAAACCTCCTTCTCATTCCAGGCTTTTTACTGGAGTTAGTGTTGGCTTACAGACAATTCAGCTAGGCTCCGCCCAACAGTGACCTAGCAACAGCTTACATCATCATCACCCCTGCCTGCCAGGTGCAGCGGCTTATAAGGACTACTCGCCACCCCAGCCCTCTCTCTTTTCTTTTTCTCTCTGCTCTCGTCTTCTCTTTTCTCTCTCTCCCTCTCTCACTCCCTTTCTTTCTTTCTCTCCTTCCACATGTTCCTGGCTAGCCTCTCTTTCTTTCTATCCTCCATGCCTGCTTTCTCTGCCCTTGTAGGTGTCTCTGCCTCTACCCCTTCTTTGGGTCTCTGCCCCCTTTCCTTCCCCACAATAAAAGTCTCTTAAATCAGGTCTGTCTCGTGGTGTGATTATTTCAGGGGGACACCTTGGCATAGGCCCACCAGGTACCTCCTTACTCCCGCTACTGCTGCATTATATTTCAAACAGTTAGTTCTAGCTCGAGTTTTGGGGGTATTCCAAGCATTGGTTCATACAGTTATATATGGACATTTATTATATGCCTGTGAAGGGAGGGTAACTAGAGAAATGTATAGTTGTGTGTGTTTTTAACATATACTGTGGGCACTGTCCTATGACTTTTTTTTTTTTACATAACCTCATAACCTAAGTTACTACAAAAAATTAATAAAGTGAACTTGGTAGTATAGGCCTTTTATCCTAACACTCAGGGAGCTGGAGAGAAGACTGAATGGTTACAAACACTTGCTGCTCTTGCCCTGGACCTAGGTTCAGTTTCTAGTATTCACGGTGGCTTACAACTATAACTTCAGTTCTAGAGGATCAAGCACTCTCTTCTGGCTTCTACAGACACCAGACATGCATGTGATGCTCAGACAAATTATGCAGGCAAATGACTAGTCAGACATATTTTTAAAAATCCAAAAAACAAAACCACTAATATTCGAGAGGCAGAGAAAAGCAGATCTTTGTGAGTTTGAAGCTGGGCTGGTCTAAATAGAGAGTTCCAGGCCAGTGAGGGCCATATGGTAAGGTCGTGTCTAAAAAACAAATAGATAAGTTGCTAGATATATGTATTGGCCTGACTTAGTCATTGATATATATATGTATGTGTATGTGCATATGTATGTGTATATGTATATTTGTATGCATATATACATATATTTCAAACCATATAAATTGTATTCCATAAATATATATAATAAGTTCTTGTCAATTAAACATAAATCAGAAATTTGGATTGTGTCTCAGTAGTAGAACATGAAGCTCTGAATTAGATCTCTGGTGCCACATCAAGAAAATTATCTTGGATAGCTTTTTTTTTTTTGTTTTGTTTTTTGGATTTGGTTTTTTCGAGACAGGGTTTCTCTGTGTAGCCCTGGCTGTCCTGGAACTCACTCTGTAGACCAGGGTGGCCTCGAACTCAGAAATCCACCTGCTTTTGCCTCCCAAGTGCTTGGAATTACAGGCGTGTACCACCACCACCCGGCTTTGGATAGCTTTCTATAGCCATGCCTTGACTAATAATGCATTAAAAAATGTCCATAGCATATTATAATTTGTCAGTCCCATAATTTATTTAACTAGACCAAACCAATGCTGGCCTGTCTGGGTTTTCTCTCTTTGTCCTTATTTTACACTTCTGGAGAACTCTGTGCACACGTACACAGGCTTCTCTAACGTAAATCCAAACTGTGCTTTCCACAGCATGACAAAGAGACTTGAAGCTTCGGTGACCTGACAGCCAAGTGGCACCAACCATGGATGATGCCATGCGGTCGGCCCCTATGTGAACATCGGGGACACATTCCTGATGGAATCTGACGTCCATAGACTTGTAGGCTTTGCCAGTTTGGAACTTGGGATTGCCAGGCTCAGTTCATAGGCCGGCACACACTCAGACTAGTCTGTTCAATTCCCCGACTCTGCCTCAGCCCACTCTAAAGGTAAAGAGGCCTAAGGGAGCTCCTTATATTTTGGGGAAATCATGTATTGTTTGCATGATGTCTATTCTGACTTAACACTTCCTAGCCTTGGAAAAAGTACATCTTATCCTGGCACGACGATACGTGGGGCTAAGAAATAGTGAGGCTTCTTACATTTTGTTCAAAGAAAACCAAGGTCAGAGACGGGAAGTAATTTACCCAAGGCCACACAGCTAACAGCTGCCTCATAAAAAAACATTCAAACTGGAGGCGGAGGGGTCTTGAAGCAGGGTGGTGTGGAATTGTCAGCTGAGTGTCTTATCCCTTGCCGAGCTTTAGCTCCGGCCTGGGATAAGGTCCTTATCATCTAGGAAATGCTCATCATACTGTCAAGCCCTGTTTACTTGAATCCTACTATATATATGCGGGGGGAGGGGGGAAGGCCATGGGTCAATCCCAGTCCCATAACCATTTACTCTGAGACCTATTGGTCCTGCTGGCCCCTACTAGGTATGGAACAGTTCTTGGAACAGTGAGCCTAGTGCCTGGCTTTTTAATCTGGCTGCTAGGGGTGTCAATTGTAGGCAGCACTTTACCCAGTGAGCCCACTCCCCAGCCCTTACTACTGAGATCTGAAGCCACTGAGGTTTGACATGAGTGACAAGTGAGCAGAGGAGTGTGGAAAGAGCCTTGGCCCAGTTACATAGACTTAGTGGATAATTTATCAGGAGTTCTTAATATGTTACTGACCCGGAGTCTTCCAAACTCATTTCCTAACTAACCTGGAAGGAATGGAGCCATTCTAGGGAGACACTTGTCGCTCTCCCATTAACTATCACACTACTGAGACAATGAATGGAGCCTAAGAAATTGGAATTTTCCCAGGAATCTCATGCTGGGAGAAGGAAATAGCTGGGCCCCAGCGTCAGCCAGGTTGGGGACCTGTCTCAGCCAAAGAGGCTTCACACAGTTCTGACAACTTGTCAGAGAGATAACCTTGCAGGAGAAACTGGTACAAAGAGAGGTGATGGGCGTGACCACACCTTGAGCAGGACTGCTTAGTTATGCATGCCTCTGCCCTTCTGTTCAAATGTAAACCGCATGTCAGGACCCCAGAGATGAACTTGAAGGGTCAATGGGCTTCTTTGTTCTGCTTCACAATGAATAAATCTCCTCCGAGTGAGAGTGACAGAGGGTGAAAGTGGGAGAAAGAAGGGGAGACACAAGGAGAGGGAAAGGGAGAGAGGGAAAGAAATGGGGAGAGGGAGTGAGGGCATTAATTTAGAAGTCAGGAGGCCTGTCCTTCGGCTAGCCCTACTGTGTTGACTTGAGCAAGATAACTTCCCTCCTGGCCTTAGTTTCATTATTTATAAAAAATCACAAAACCAAAACGAACAAAAAACACCTCAAAAATGAAAAAACCCAAAAGATTAGAAATACCTTTCTGGCATTAAAAATGGCCGTTCTCGTGACAAGCCTTGGAGATGGTTTAACTTTGCCCTTAAGCAACAGGAACTACTGAACAAAAGCTAACCCTGCTGAGAGAAGGTTCCAGAGATAAGGACTTGCAAGTGAAGATAGGGTTAGGAACTCTTTCCTTTCTCTCAGGTGAGTGGAAGGTGATGTGTAACAGGAGGGATAAGAGCAGGAGGTTGGGGAGGTCAGAGGTCAGATTCAGTCAGCACAGCAAGGGTACCAGAGGGGCCTGTCCTGTTGGAAGAGAAGACTCTTTCAGCCCTTTCCAGTGTCAGACCTATCCACTTCTCTGGGCCAGAAGGGCCATCTACTTAAGCGATTTCTTTGTCTTCTTTTCCCAGTGAAATCCCTGGGGTTAGACGTTATAGTCTTATGCCCATTGCTTAGGCAGTAGTGCGGTCATCACTACCCGCCCACGGGGAAGCACAGGTCAAACACTTTCTGTGTCCTCTTTTGGTCCCTTTATGGACCTGCTTATAGCACCTGTCCCCAGTCTCTGTTCTAGGGCCTTTCACAGTGGAAACTGATTACATGACAGTATCACTACAGTGGACCCTGCAGGCCTACCACTCCTGGAAGAGAGAGGTAGCCCCAGCCGTTGGCTTGAGATGTCCTCTGAGGAAAACAACGGGTAGGCTTGTGCCAGTGGGAACACAGCAGGTTTTAGTAACAAAGGGAGCATTAGAATGGAGGAGCTGCCTGGGACTCTCAGTTGCTTATTTCTCTCTGCTTCTAGAATGCTCCAGGGAGCTCAGTGATCTGGAGTCCCTTGCCCCAGGCCTGTGACTAACACTTCCCTCACTGTGGGAGAGGAGGCTGAGTTTCTGCAGCCTTCGGCTGGGCTGGGTGTGTTGGCCTTTTCCCCACCAGCCCTGGCAGAGGCTCACAGACTTTTCAGAGAGTTGTAAAAACTGGGAGGCCACAGGCAGGGAGGAGTAGGAGGGAGAGCGCTGGGAGAGAAAGGTTGTTTGAAAAGGCTCTGCTGCTGTGGGAGACTCGAGGCTGGGTTTTCTCTGGGGGGAGGTCAAGGCCCCAGCTGAAGATCCTTTCCGTCTTCTCCCTCCGGCATCCCTTTGATAACACTTCCTCACATGCATCCGTCATTAGGATGAACCTGGCACCAATATGTCCTTTTAAAATAGATTTTCTAATTTAATCCTTCACAGCAGCACTATGGTATGAGACCATTATTATCTGTATTCTAGAGATTAAATAAGAATAATTTAAACTCTCTCCAAAGTGCATAGAGGTTAAGTAAGCCAGAAGGAGGCTGAGCCAGGGTTACATATGCAGAGAATTTGGCTCACTGAAACAATCCTAACCACTAGATGTTATGGTCTGGTCATGAATTGCATCCCCTCCCAAGTAGGTTCATATATCTTGTTGAAAGTTTATTCCCTAGTTAAATGGTACTCTTTGGAGGAGGTTCTAGAAACTTTGGGATGTAGGGCCTTGTGCTGGTCAGTTTTATGTTAACTTGACAAGAGCTAAAGTCATCTGACAGTCTCTCCTGCCTTCCTTGCTTTTGATGATGAACTGTTATATGGAACTGTGAGTAAAATAGACCCTTTCCTCCTTACATTGCTTTTGGTCTTGGTGTTTCAACACAGCAATAGGAATTCTAACTAAGACAGGCTTGATTGAAGAAAGTGAATTAGTGGTGACTCGGTCTTGGGAGCTATGTCTCTGTACATCCATTGGGATGTAGGGCCTTGTATTGGCTAGGTTTGTGGCAACTTGACATAATTTAAAGTCCTCTTGAGAGGAGGGAGCCTCAATTGAGGAAATGCCTCCACACGCCTTTAAATTCCAGCACTTAGAAGGCAGAGGCAGGCAACTCTGTGAGTTTGA
>BDUI01000206.1:102643-122466 GCA_002335545.1 Apodemus speciosus
GGGTGAGGGGCGATCAGCTTCCTGTTTCTACAAGGTCACACTTCTGTTTGATTAGGGTCCCATCCTCATAGTCTCTTTAACCTTAATTATTTCCTGAGGGCCCACCTCCAGACAAAAACACATTTGAGAAATTAGAACTTCAGCATACAAGTAGGGTAGGACTGGATCCATAGCAAGCTCTTATAGGAACCATCGGATCATAAAAGGCTAAAATAGGGGCAAGACAATGGTATAAAGAGATGTAGCCAATGTCGTTACCATACTGTGAGCAGAGCACAGTAAGAATATAGAGGGTCAGGGGTGAAGAGGTGTCTAAAGATGTCAAGATGGACTTGCTATAAGAGGTACTATTTGACCTGGCCCTTTAGGCAAGAGAAATAATCTGACAGATGCAAGAACAAAATTTCAGACAAAGCAAATTTAACATGTACAAAGGGATAGAGTTGTATCTTTTCATTCGCTAAGCAGTGATGGATTTTGTGGTGCTAGAGGTAAGGGTCTATAAATGAGGGTCTATAGGCAAGAGTCCTATAAAGCAAGAGAAAGGGAATGTTGATGATGGGAGTTGTCATTTTATGAAAAATCTAACCTAGGATAATGCCAGTGGAAAGGAAAAGTAAGATGGTATTAGGGAGACATAGGTGAGAGTAAATTACACAGTGTTTGCTGGTCGATTGAATGGTGAAGTGGCCAGGCAGGCAGACTAGATGTTGAATTTAGGAGATTGTCCTCATTCATTAAAACAAAGAAGAGAAGGGCTGGGGCGAGAGCAGAAGTAAGCAGTCTGAAGCATCTCTAGACTCTGCAGATGAGGTGAGGCTAGGCGCTAGGGATGAAGAGGGGGTAGAGCAAGCTATGTAGATTCAAGAGCACATGGAGGGAGTGATCTGATAGCTGGGGAGACACMACTACTAATGGTTAGAGGAACTGTACTCAGAACTCAGAGGTGGAAATAGCACCTGTTCCTAACTAGCTAAGGTTTAAGTTTGGGGTGCTTCTATAACTTGAATGTTAATGTCATTGCCAAAGCCACTTTTTATATTCCTAACAACTGGCATGATGGTATTAGGAGGTGGGGACTTTGGGAGGTGATTGGGTGATAAGAGTGGGGACCTCACAAATGGGCTTTTTGCCTTTACATGAAGAGATAAGATCTTTCTCCCTCCTCCATTTCTTTCCCCTCTTCCATTTCTCCTTCCCTTCTCCATCCCTCTCTTCTCTATTTCTGTCCTCCCTTTTTCACCCTCTTTTCTCCATCCCTCCCTCCTTCTGCCCATGTGAAGATATAATAAAAGATGGCCTTCTCAAATCGGCCAAGAATAATTAGCCTTTGACTTAACATTGCTCTGGTTTTATTTAATAAGGGCGAACAGCAAGAGCCCTTATTACCAAACACTTTAGAAGATTCTTAGTCAAGGCTCAGAATGAAGTTCAGAAGATTTGTAGCAGGGTTCTTCAACTTCAATGCACTTGGGCCTGAGACGTTCTTTCTCGTGGAGGCTATCCTGTGAACGGTAGGATGCTTACCGACACATTCAACTTCTACATATTAAATACCAGTACTACCTTCCAATTGAAACAACCAAGCACGCCTCTAGACAAACAAAATCATCCCTCATTGAGAACTGCTGATTATATAGATCCAGTGATAAAAACCCAGTAACATGGAGGCTACAATGTCTGGAACCTAGTTAAAAATGACCTGGCATGGCCAAAACAGGAAACTGACCAAAAGTACAATGTAGGTCAAATTACTTACAAAATCAGAACTAATACAGATGGTAGAATCATCAAATAAAGGCATTAAAAATTACAGTTACTATAATTGTATTCTGTAGGCTGTAATTATTAGAGACATGGAAGGTATTTATGAAAATGCCTTATTAAAATTTATAGAACTAAAAATTACACATACAAAGTAAAAGAAAATACATTGAATTAGACTCACTGCAGATTAGACATTGAAGAAGAAATGACTAGTGAACTTGAATTCAAAGGAATAGAGAGTTCAGAGTGAAGTGCACAGAGGAGTAAGTGTAAGAGATGGGCAGAGTGTTGCTGGACATTAGGGAAATCATATGATCTGATACAGTAGTTGGAGTTGCTGAAGGAGAAAAGAAGTGAGGGGAAAGAAAGCAAAGCAAAGCAAAACAAAACCACGAAGAAATAGGAACCAATTCTTTTTCAAATTTTATGAACGCTATAAGCCCATAGACCCAAGGGAATAAATAAACTCTACCTACAAGTAACACAAAGAACATTATACTGAGGCATATTATACTGGCTGCTTTTGTGCGTCAACTTGAGAAGAGAGAAAGGAACTTCAGTTGATGAAATGCCTCCATGAGATCTAGCTGTGAGTCATTTTTTCAACTAGTGATCAGAGGGCGAGGCCCAAGCACACTGTGGGTGGTACCATCCCTGGAGTGGGGGTTCTGAGTTCTATAAGAAAACATGCTGAGCTAGCCTGGGAGAGCAAGCCAGTAAGCAGCACCCCTTCATGGCCTCTGCATTAGCTCCTACCTCCAGGTTGCTGCCCTGTTTGAGTACCTTCCATGACTTTCTTTGGTATTGAACCGCAATGTGGAAGTGTAAGCTGACTATGCCCTTTCCTTCCCAACTTACTTTTTGCTCATGGTGTTCTGTTGCAGCAATAGAAACTCTAAGACAATAACCAAATTGCTCAAAACAGAACCTATTATATATACACTCTCAGGGGGAAGGGACAAATTTGTGTATAAAGAAAATTGAGCAAAATCTTTTTATATTCCAGACATAGTTTCTTTGTGTAACAGCCTTGGCTATCCTGGAACTAGCTCTGTAGATCAGGCTGGCCTTGAACTCACAGAGATTTGCCTGCCTCTTCCTGGGTGTTGGGATTAAAGGCCTGTGCCACAATGCCTGGCCTGAGCCAAATCTTTAAAATACCAAGATTAAGAAAAACATCACAGATTTTATTACAGGCAAACATATTGTTATGGATTGAGTGTCCCCTCTGAAATTCCTTCTGATATTTAATTGTCATGGTAGAAGTATTGAAAGGAGCTTTTAAAGAGATTGCTTATTATTAGTTCACATGTTTGAGTGTTTTGCCTACACACATGTAAGTGAACTGTGTGTGTCTGGTGCACATGGGAGGTAGAAGACGAAGACGGCACCAGATCCCCCTGAAACTAGAGTTATAGATGATTGTGAGACACAGGTAGGCACTGGGAACTGAACCTGGGTGCCCTGTAAGTTCAGCAAGTACTCTTAACAGCTGAGACATCTCTCCAGCCCCAAGAGGTGCTTTGATGTTGGAGGGTAATAGCTCAGTTGTAGAGGACTTGCCTAGTAATATACTAGGTTCCCGGTTAAGTTCCCACTAGTGAAAAAAAAAAGAGTTTGATGAATGGATTAATGGCAGTTATAAATGGGTTTGAGGCTTATTTGAGCTTATTTGAATTCCAGTTTAATTTCTTGCTTTCTCTCACCCTTCCTTCGCTCATTTGTCATGGATTGATTTAAAAAAAAAAAACAAAAAAGAAAAACAAAACAAAACAAAACAAAAAAACCTTTCCTGGCACCACAATCACAGTCTTCACAGCTTTCAGAATCATATGCCAATATACTTCTGTTTACTATAAATTACCCTGTCTTTGGTATTCCGTTTAGGTATCACAAAGCTGCTGAAAACGATCATCTTTCAAAACTGAAGGCCAAATAAAGACTAAATGGCTGTAAAGGTCAAAACACTTAAGGAAAAGTGACAACAATAGAGTATGACTTATAATATGTGTAAATATGAAATGTATTACAATAATACTCAAGGTTAGGAGGGGTAGTTCAAGTAGAGAGAGATCACTTGCAACTTCTTGTTATATTCAGGCTCTCAACAGGCTAGACGATTTCTGCTCATGCTGATGAGACTGATCCTTTTCTGAAATCCTTAGGCCTTCTGAAAAAACTTGTCACAAACTATCTGGAAAGAGTCTATAGCCCAGGCAAGTTGACAGGTAAAATTAATCATGCAGGTCTCAAATCAATGGCCTCAGTTTCTACTGTGAGCCACAAGCAGAAGATGAACAAATTAAATCCCAAGCAGAGGGAAATAAAGATCGGAGCAGAAATCAGGGCGACAGAAAACAAACAAACAGTACAAAAATAAATGAACCCAAAAGCTGGTTCTTAGAGAAGATCAATAAAGCTGATAAATCTTTAGGCAGGCTGACCAGGACAAGAAGGAAGGAGACACAGATAAACAGTTTGAAGAATGACAGAGTAAGTAACTACAGATTCTATGGATGCTAACGTGGTACTAAGGGGATGTTACAAACAACTTTGGTCTGCAAGTTGGACAATTTAGATGAAGTAGATATATTTCTTCAGAGGCTCAAAAAACAAAACCAATGACAAAAACAAACAAAACAAAACATCATTCAGAAATACATAGGTACTATGAATAGCCCTTTATTACAGACACCCAAATTTGACGTTTAAATAATCAGCCCAGATAGACAGTTTCAGAGCCAGGTGACTTCATTGGCAAACTCTATAAAACATTTAAAGAAATAAGATCAGCTCTTATAACTTTTCTATAAGATTTGAAAAGAAAAGCCTATTACTTTTTATTACTCTGATAATACAAGCAGAAAAAAATATTTTAAAAGCATAGATCAGCGCCCTTTACAAACACGCACAACTTTCTGTAAATCAAATCTAACAACATATAAAAAAGGAGAACATGTTCATAATTAATTGAAATTTATTTCATCAAGACAGTCTTAACACTTGGGAGTCAAGTGATATAATTGGCCATATTAAGAAAAAATACACAAAAGCCAAATGCTTATCTTAGCAGACACRGGAAAACATTTAGTAAATCCAATATCTGTATCTACAAAAAACTCTTAAAGGAACATTATCAATTTCCTATGCTACTATGGACAAAACTATACTTTACAGTTAACGAGATCAGCTGCTGGATTCTTTTCTCCCAATGTGAGGCAGGAAACAACAATGTCTGCCTTTATTCAGTATTTTACTGTAAATTCTCAGTAGAGCAATAAAGCAAGAAAAGTAAAATGAAAAGCATTCATATAGGAAATGAAGACATAGTTGTCTTTACCTCTGCTAACCCTAATTATATCTGTTAGAAATCTACCGGAACTATTAGACTGTTTTAGCAAGGCTTCTGGATACAATATACACAGATCAATTTTATTTCTATTTATAAGCATCAACCATGAAATGCAAACATTTAAAACAATACTACTTACAATTTAATGGGGGGGGTGAGATTATGCTTTTCAGTAAATCATGTTAGGAAAAATGGATATCCAAATGCAGAAGAATAAGGGTGATTAATTTCCTTCTTTATACATAAAAATCAACTCAAAATAGATCATAGATCTCAATAAGCACAATAGAAAAATCTATACAACTTTTAAAAGGAACCATAATTATAAATCTGTCTGTCTTTATATTAGGTATCTGTTTCTTCGGTATGATACCAAAAGCACATGTCACCAAGGAAAATGGAGACAAATTAAACTTTATCAAAATTAAAAAGTTTTGGGCATGAAAAAGTGAGGAGATAGCTTACCAATAGAAGAAAATTATTTGGAAATTGAATATCTGATAAAGGTCTACTATCCTTTCTACCAACTATGTATACAGAGCCCGTCACTGAGTTGGTAAAGTGCTCACCATGCAAACGTTTGGATTCAAGTTTGATTCCTGGAAGCCATGTTTAAAAATGTCTAGGCATAGGGTAGCATGTTTGTAATCCTTGTCCCAGGGAAGCAGAGAAAAGTGGATTCCTGTGGCTCACCAGCCAGTCAGTCTAGTGTACTGGGWAAGCTCCAGGCTAGTGAAAGACCTTGTCTCAACAAACAATCGAATAAACACGGAGCGTTGCTCTTGAGGAACAATGCTTGAAGTTAAAACTGTTTTCATGGTTGCTGAAATGATTAAACAGTATAATCCCTATGAGACAGGTAAATACTTCCATGTAGTAGAGATAGAACTGAAAGTGTATCTATATAAGCATGCGCATAAGTTCTTCTAAAAGCATGATTCACAATAGTTCATGTTAAAAATAAGTCAACCGTCTATCAATTATAATTGAGTTATCCTGATGTCACTAACCTGGGGGAAGAAGGTTTTAGTTTGGCTTCAGGTTCAAGGGTTATAGCCCATCATGACAGAGAAGGGATCACAGTGGGTGGCTTCAGGGCTGTGGGATATGAGCTCAGGATTCTTCATGTTCGAGATGCAAATGATGGCGAATGAATAAATAAAATGTGATATGTACAAGCAGTGCAATACCATCTGGCAATAACAAGGAATTAAATATAGATGCACACTATCACGTAGATGAAATTTGAAGACAATGAGTAAAGGAGGCTACAGACAAAACTACATCTTTAGTGTATGACTTTATTCATATGAGATGTTCAGAAGTGGTAAATCTACAGAGACAGTAAACTGGTGGTTTCTAGAGGCTGAAGGGAGAGCAAATAAAGAGTGACTGGTAATGGGTATGAAGATTCCATTAAGGATGATGAAAATATTGTAATATTAGATTATGATGATACTTCTACAACTTTGTAAGTACATTAAAAACCACTAATTCTTATACTTTCAATTAGTACATTTATGCATATGAATTATATCTCAATATAATTAACATAATCCAGTTATAAGAAAACTAGCCAATAAAATATACTAAATATCTGAACATACGGTTGAACAAATATTATGAAGTAAATGTGCAATTTATTCTGTAGACTCATATGAACACTTGATTTCCAATTGGTGGTACTGTTTTGGGAGTTTGTGGGCCTTTTAGGAGGTGGGGTTTTGGAAGAAGTGAGTCATGGTAGGGGTCAAACCTTGAGGTATAATATAGACTGTCTCACTTCTTGTTTAATCTCTGTATCCTGTCTCGAATGTGAGGAGTTCAGAGCTCACAGCCACCTGCTTTGATGCCTTCCCCTTTGTATTGGGCTACATCCCCTAGAACCAGGAACCAGCATGAAGCCTTCTTCCCTCAAGTTGCTGTCACCAGGTATTTGATCATAACAAGAAAAGTAGCTAACATCAAATTGGGCCTCCGAAGTAGGGTAGCTGCTGCGAATAACCTGGGTGAGTCATAGACCTTGGGATGGTTTGTGGGAGCAATGTGGTCGAATTTGTGATTCCAGGGTAGGGGAAGCCTTAAAATGTTCTCAGCAGAACTTAATGGGCCATTCTGATGGGAGTGCAGAAGAAAGAATGGCAATAAAAATGTGGACAGTGAAGACTGTTCATGAAGTCTTCGAAGGTTTCAAGGAGTTGATTGGGAAAGGGGCTAGGGGCCACTCATACTAAATTCTGGCAAAGAACCCAGCTGTGTTCTCCACATGTCCTAAAAACTGAAAAGGAATGGACTGACTTCCTTGGTGGAATAAATTTCAAGACAGCACGCATTAACACTATAGCATGAAAATGCCTCCTTTTTGCTCTTAGTTAGGCTTGTGATGAAAGGGAGCAGAAAGCGAAACAGAAAAATACCTAAAGTACGCCAGTTGGTGAGGAAAGGTTCCTAACCGCGGGTGAAGTTGCGAATACAAGGCAGGTTCAGACAAAGCTTCTGTAATTATGGAAGAGGTTCGTGCGATTGAGGGCAGACCTCGCATTTTGTACTGGAATGCTAGGAAAGGTGACCTAAAGGGAAGAGTACTGTCATGGCAGGTTCCAGGAAGTAACTATAAATTCATTTGAAAAATCTGTTCACTCAGAAACTAATACATGAATGTCCATAGAAGTTTTATTTGTAAATAGAGAAAACCAATAAATGTCCACCAACAGGCATATGGGATGAACAAAATATGGCAGAAGATACGAAATGAATGTATATAGCAGCATAAATGAATTTTACAACAATTTCATTGCATTACAGAAATCAACAAAAGGGAAAATAATATTGTTTGGTTTCATTTTTAAAATCCCAGAAACTGTAAACTTTATAGTAACCGAAGAAGAAAAAGGCAAAACAAACAAACAAAACAAGCAGACCACTACTTTCCTGATGACATGGGAGAAGAGAGAAGCTTAAAGGAAGAATTTAAAGAGACAGAAGGAAAGTTTAGGGAAGGAGAGAAACCTGGTGATGGCGATGGTTTTAGAGGGTCTTCTGGTTCGCTTTCTATTGCTGTGACAGACATCATGACCAAAGGGGAGGAGAAGAGTTATTTAATCTCACAACCACCCGCTCACAGTTCATCACTGAGGGACGTCAGGGCAAGAACCCAAAGTAGGAACCTCGCACAGGAACTGAAGCAGACACTATGTAAGAATTCTGCTTACTGGCTTGCTCTCTAATGTCTTGTTCAGTTTGCTTCCTTATATGACCTCAGATCGCATGCCCACCTATTTTGGGCCCTCCCATATCAATTTCTTGATTATCAGTCAGGAAAATGCCCCCAAAGACTTGCTCAGAGTCCAGTCTGGTGGAGGCAACTCCTTAACTGAAGCTCCCTCTTCCTAGATGCCTTTAGCTTGTGTCAGTTTGGCAAAACCCACCACCACATGCATGCACACACACACATACACACACACACACACACGTGCACGCACACACATATGTACATATACATACACACATGCATATGCATGTATGTATATAGGCATGTGAAGAATTAGTAAAGTATTTACTTTGTATACTGTAAATTGTATAAATTATTGTGTCAATAAAACCTGTATAATACTATATGTAAAAAGGAGGAAGTCTTTGGTCAGATGAACTGGCAGGTCCTTTCAAGCTCCAATTCTGTACCTATTGGACGGAAATACCCTGAACTCTTCTACTGAAATGGTGTTTTTCCTGGGATATCTAAGTCAGTGAGACAAAGCTAGGAATTTGGCTTGGACTATGCAGACACGTCTCTGCCCACCTCCCTGGGGTTGCATAGACAGCTTCAAAGAGCAGGGGACAGAACAGGAAAGCACACCATCAGGCAAGTGGGAAGACATCCAGGTTGAAGGAGGAAACTGGGGAAATGACAGCCTAATGAGCGCTGCTCTTTCCAATTTCTTTAAGTATGTGATTCAGAGGATCAGCTTGCTGTGGACATTCCAGACCAGTGAGGCATCTCAGAACTGTGAATATATAGATATCCCAGGGGAGAAAACAATGGACCACAAGATGGAAATGAGAAATAGCCCTTTAAGGTCTCTGGACCCAACTGCAAGCAGCTAAGAGGATATGGTGGAAGAGGTGGAAGTGTCCCTTCCCTGCAGGAAAGGAGATTATGACTTGATAGGGTCTGGGGAAATCAAATGTAAGAAACCAAAGACCTGGAATGTTGAGCCTCTAGGGATGCTTTTTAGCTGGATGTGCCTCAGGAACAAGGGGAAAGAGGGATGCCCCTTTGCTTGTTCACAGTGAAAGCCAAGAAGGCATGGAAGTAGAAGAATGCAAAACCAAGAGGCACACTTCACAGTCATTTGTCAACTGGGTAATGCCTTAAGCCAGTGCCATGGCTGATGGATCACTTAATGGGCTGCACCACAAAGACAGACTTAGCCCAGAAAGCTGTCACCTTATCCTTAACCTGACCCGATCAGATGTTTTACAAGAAGACACTAAGAACCCTAAATACCTGAGATGGCTCCAGGGAATATTTACATCTGAGAATGCCCTTTCCTTCTTGATTTAGAGGATGATAAGTTATGAGCATTAAGCCTGAAAGCACAGGGAGGGTTCTTGTCATTTGTCTTCTTCAGTAGCAGAGCTGTAGAAACTCTTCCTATCTAGAAGGATGTAGACTTCAAGCTTCCTTTCCCAGTTCCACATCTGTTTCTTCCACAGCCTCTAAGACCTGAGCAGTGCGTGTCTCACTCATGGGAATGGCTGGTTACATTAGCTGGTGTCATGACTCTTTGAATCAGAAAAGTAACTCATGGTTCACAAAGTCCCTTCCGTTCCATTTCTAGGGAGATGCTACCCCATTGACCTATATCTCCAGTCTATCTCACATTTTTTCACTTGAATTCTTACTGAGTCTGGTAAGATAGGCATTGTTATCTCACTTTTTTGAAAAATTTGACACAGGTGCTCTGACTTATTCATTCATTGTTCATTATGTATTCATTTAGAAAGCAACTGAGGGCTGGAGAGCTGGCTCAGYGGTTAAGAGCACTGACTGCTCTTCCGGAGGTCCTGAGTTCAAATCCCAGCAACCACATGGTGGCTCACAACCATCTGTAATGAGATCTGATGCCCTCTTCTGGTGTGTCTGAAAACAGCCACAGTATACTTACATATAATAAATAAATAAATCTTAATATGTGTCAAATGCTGACTAGATGCTGAGGACAGTCATAAAGCAGGACAGTCCTAGATATTAAGTATTCATCATCAAACATAGACCAGTCCTCAACAGTCATTGCCCTGGCTCAGCACAGCGTGTTTCCAGATTTAAGATCATATAATACCCTGTCTAATACAAAGCTTGATAATGTTAGCCAGTAATGAGAGGAAGAAAGGTTTGCTGGCACATGGGACCTTAAGAGATAAGCCTGGGTGTGGCTCTTTTAGCTCAGTGGGTCTTGCTTAGTGCGGAAAGAATTCCCATGCCTAGCCCTGGGTACCAGAATATTTATAGATCCTAGGGGAGAGGAAGGATGGAGGTCCTGGGAGACGTCATAGAGGATGTTCAGAGGAAATGAAACTGTTCTGAAAGACAAACAAGAGGAGCAGGGATCTATGTGGCTCTGGGAGAGGCAGGATCAGAAGGAATCAGACAGGATGCAGGGGGGAAAAGAACACCTTGGTGTGGCTTAGGCTGGGGGTCATGGGGTTGGGGACAGAGGTGTGGCTCTTGTATCCTTCTTAGTGCTATTGAACTGTGAAGAATTAATCCTTCAGAGACAATTGAGATATGACAGATTATCTGAATCCCACTAACACAAGGTTGTACAGAAACATGGTTGTTAGTCGAGTGAGATTTATCTGTGGGAACCTATAGTGCCTCCTGAATATATTAAACAACTGGAGAACAAACATAGTTTGTGAGGAATTTGGAAGAAACATGCAGTGGAAGTGGATCAAATGTTTCCAGGGCACGTGCAACCAGTTTGAAAGTGGTCAAAAAGGCACCTGGAGAAGGAATTGGCATGAAACAACACCAGTAAATGCCAAGGATGTGACTAGAAGCCACGACATTGTTCTGGAAAGTGGGATGCAGTACGGATGTTGTATTGGTTATTTGTCTTGTTGCTATGACAAAATGTCTGACAAAAGAAACGTAAAGAGAAAGGGTTATTAGTGCTCAGGTTTGAAGGGTTAGCTCAGCAGGGTAGAGAAGTGATTTTATTAAGAAAAGATTTACGTATTTGTGTGTGTGCACGGGTGTGCATGCATGTCCATACACACATATCTAAATGTATTTGAATGTGTGCGTGTAGTATGGGTGCACATGCCTATGTGTGTGCTCAGAGGCCAGAAGAGAGCATTGAGCATCCTCCTTTACCAGTCTGGCTAGTTATTTGAGGCAGGGTTTCTCCCTGAACCTGGGACTTGTGTTATCTCTGCCATGCTGGAAGTCAGCATGCTGCAGTGATCCTCAAGGCTCTGCCCTGTTTGTAGCTGAGGAAACAGGAGTATTCGGGATGCCTGGCTTCTGAACTCTAGTCCTAATGACTGTGTGGTGAGCACTCTTAACTGTTGAGCCATCTCTCCAGCTCAGCTTCCTTTCTCCTTCATGTTTAATCTAGAATCCCAGCCACCCGAATTTAGGGTAGGTCTTCTCATTTACTAGCAATTTTTTTTCCAGTCAATATTCAGAAGTTCGTTTCCATGGTAATTGTAGTTCACATGCAGTTGCCAATCAAGCTTAACCACAACAAAAAGGTTAGTATTTGGCTCTGTGTGCTTGGGAAAAGGGTTCATGTGAAAGACAGGATCTTATTCTGTGGTCAGGGCTAGGTGATGAAGATATAAGAAGGTATTGGGCACAAGACTAGAGAGACAATCATATAGCTAGTTGAAGAAGAAACACTGGAAAAAGTCTACCAGACCTCAACAATATGGTTAGTTTGTCTAAATGATAATTAGGGTTTTCTGATTCACAACATTTCAAACCAGGTTCTACGTGTTTGCCATTCGCGTCTTTATTCTGTGCTCTTACACCTTACATGGGAAAGCTTAGCCTTAAGCATGTGCCAGGGCATGGGAAGCACTGTGGCTGTCATTCTGGTGGAAAAGAGCACAGCTGTCACCAGTAGAATCCAAAGAAAACAAAACAAAAACCAAAAGCCACCCAGGTATTTGGACCGGAGATAACAAAAAAGTCATTAGTCTATATTTGTGCTTCATCAAGTGAAGTTTGTTTGTCACGGATCCAGTTAGCAAGGCATCGACTAACAGCTGGCCTCTTAGGTCCTTCCACCAGATTTCTGTTAAGCAGCTCTACAGAGAACATAAGATTTGAGGCTCTTAAAAAAAGATTTATTTATTTATTATACATAAGTACACTGTAGCTGTCTTCAGACACCCCAGAAGAGGGCATCAGATCTCATTTCAGATGGTTGTAAGCCACCATGTGGTTGCTGGGATTTGAACTCAGGGCCTCTTAACTGCTGAGCATCTCTCCAGCCCTTGAGGCTCTTTTTAAATTTCTTAAAAAAAAAAAAAAGCAAATCAAATAAAACAAAAGCAGTGTCATTGCTGCTGACCCATGCTTGCAAATTTTACTATGTATTAGGGAACAGGTCGGATGAGGAACACGGACTCTCGAAGGACTGGACTGTGAACTGAGTTCTGTGTCTAACCACAGCCACTGTGAGTACCCACTCTGCCAAGCCAGCTTGGGTTCTTCTAATGACCCTTTAGATCAATGCTGGAAAGCTATAGAGAAAAATCAAGATATGGGAGTTAATGTACCTCAGTCCTGAGAGTGCTCCCAGTTTTGGACAAGCTGCTTTTCCCTCCTTGGCTTCAGTTTCTCTATCTGCATACCGAGTGGAGTTAGAACTCTTAATGTGAAAGTTCTCTGGCTGCTGGGCAGGCCCATCATTACCCAGACCTTTCTCCTTACTCATCCATTATTTGTATTGCTCCAGTAAAAAGCAATCACTGTCCAATTGGGGCTGAGGTTGGTCACGTCTTTGAGTATTTCTGCTAACTGTTGATGTTGACTCATCTAAAATCCTGTGGGCAAGTTGTGATGATTTTTCCCAAAATAAGGATTCTTGGTGTGTCTCAAACCTAGAATGATGATTAATACAATTCTTTCTTTCATTCAATGAACACTCTCCGAGAATTGACTTTGGGCAACAGTACTACTGGAGAGAAGACAAAAATAAGACACAGGCTTACTCTCTCTCTCTCTCTCTCTCTCTCTCTCTCTGGTTTGTTCTGTTTTCACATGTGTCTAGCNACTCTGTAGACCAGGCTGGCCTCGAACTCAGAAATCTGCCTGCCTCTGCCTCCCAAGTGCTGGGATTAAAGGCGTGTGCCACCACTGCCTGGCATAGGCTTACTATCTTATATTGGTAAGATATATATATATATATATATATGTATATATATATGTATATATATGTATATACATATATATATGAGATACACACATATCTATGAGAATACACAACTGTATAATGCTCACCTCACCATAAAAATCACCAAGCCCTGTTTCAAGTACTGTGTAGATCCTTTAAACCTTCCCCAACTCCAGGGAGCCAGGGCTAGGGGAGCCTGTTTTTCACACAAGGCAGCAAAGGCCCAGAAAAGGTTAATGCTTTATCTAGAGTTATTCATTTAGTAAGCTACAGCACTGCCACAGTAGCCCTGTCTCTTCCCACTGTGCTTCACTATTTCCTAATTTAAGAGAGTATGACTTAGACATTAGAGGCTCAAATAAAGCAATGCGTGGTATGGACCCAAGAAGTAGAAAGTTTCTTCTTCCTCTTCCTCTTCATTGTTTTAAAATTTAATTTAATTTTTATTTAATTTTTTTTTTACTTATTCACTTTACACTCCAGTCACTGACCCCTTCCCAGTAACCCCCTCCCACAATCCTCGCCCTTCCCCTTCTCCTCTGAGAGGGTGGGGCCCTCCTGGGCATTTCCCCACCGTGGCTCTTCAAGTCTCTGCTAGGCTAGGCGCTTCCTCTCCCACTGAGGCCAGACAAAGCAGCCCAGCTAGAAGATATATCCCATGTGCAGGCAACAGCTTTGGGGATAGACTGCCCCGCCCACCCCGCTCCAGTTGTTCAGGACCCACATGAAGATCAAACTGCACATCTGGTACATATGTGCAGGCAGGCCTAGCTCCAGCTGTATGTTCTTTGGTTGGTGGTGACCAGGAACAGGAGAGTATGAGCTTTGAGCTTTGAGGGTAGGCAGACCTGAGGGAATGATCTCTGTTAACACCATTTGACTCTTCTACGAAGTGGAGGTGATGAAGAATCAGGACTGCCTCACTGATGTGAGGATTCAATAAGTTAATACATTTAAAACACTCAGGATGGTGCTTAACACATAGTACTCGTATAATACATTATTAGCTATCATCATTGGAGACAGGTAGAGAGAACTGCAGCAGGATTATACTGAGGACTCAGTGGATGGATCTTTGACTTGGAAGTTGATTTTTGAAAGCAAGCTAGCTCTATTTAGAAAAGTGCAAAATTAAAGTCACCAAAGAGTCTCCGTGCTTGACAGGGTAGAGTTTAATGCTCTGTTAGAACGAACTTCATGCCTGGAAGTTTACCTTTAAGTCACGATCCTACTTGAAATCCCTAGATCCTGGATTCATCAGATTAGCCTCCAAAAGTATTGACCCTTTGGAGACAATAAGATAATGATCAGTTTTGCTGACTATTAAGAAGACAGGAGCTGAGGAAGCAGGGCAAAGGCAAAGGCCTTCCCACCTGATCAGTTCCTGGAGGCCAGAGGGCAGACTGCCAGATACGGGGAGGGGGAGGTCAGGCAGTGGAGAAAACTTACCTTGAATGTGCACCTACTCTGGAGGGAGACTTGCTAAGTAATTTCCGTGCATTATCTCGTTGAACTGTTCAACTGTAACTCTCTATTCCTGCTGCTGTAACAAAATGTCAGAGAAAGGGTACTTCTTGTACAGTACAAATATATTTCTCACAATTGTAGAGGCTGGATGGTCCAAGATCAAAGCACCAACAGGTTTTCATGTCTGACGACAGCTTCCAAACTCTCTTTCCTTCCATACAGCATCCTGAGTGTTGCTTCTTATGAGGTTGGGGGCGGGGAGTGAAGAGTGGGGGGGGCGTAGGGGGGGGCTGTTCAATGCTGTGTTCCCACACGGCAGAAGAGACATGTATTAATTAGTTTGGGGGTTGTTGTGACTAAATACCTTAAGAAAGAGACAACTTCAGGGAGAAAAGATTTATTTGTGATGCATGGTTTGAGTAGATATATTCCATCAAGGTAGAGAATTCATGGCAGCGGGAGTGAGAGGTGGTTGGTTTCATTACACCTATAGTCAGGAGGCAGAGAGATGAAAATAGATGTGTTCCTTGGCTGGGCAGTGGTGGCAAGCACCTTTAATCCCAGCACTTGGGAGGCAGAGGCAGGCAGATCTCTGAGTTTGAGGCCAGCCTGATCTATATATAGAATGAGTTTCAGGACAGCCAGGGCTACAGAGAGAAACCTTTTCTTGGAAAAAGAAAAGAAGAGAAAAGAAAAGGAAAGGAAAGAACATTGGATTGTTTCCTTCGACCTCTTTTATAAGAACGCCAATCCACTCGTGAGGATGGAGTCTTCATGACTTAGTCACCTTCCAAAAAGCTCCTCGGAGTACTACCACCTGGGGTTTTCGTTCTAACAAGAGTTTAGAGCAATATATACCTATAGTGTGCAGAAGAAGCCCTGAAACCTCAAAGGAGATAAAAGGCATCTGGAGCCACACAGCAGATGTAAGGAATGGAGCAGAATTTAAAATCTCAGGTTAAAACAAAACAAAACAAAACAAAACCACCGCTCACACAAACCCACAGTACACAGAGGTAAGTAAGTCATTTGAGCAGCTAAAGAGCTGATGGTAATGACATATAAAGACACCGTGGAACTATATAGCATAGTGTTGATGTGGGGACTAATGCCACGGTGCTCTCACAGAGGACCGCCATCTCATCTCTGTTTCCAACAACACCTGCACCAAGTTGTGTTCCTTGCTTCACATGGATTCTACGTCTTGCCAATGGGCCATGTTCTATGCTGCTTAGTACAGTAGCCACCAGCCTCGCATGTATGGTTCGAGCAACTGAAAAAAAAGGCCAATATGGCCAAGGAACTGAAAATTTAACATTTTTTTTTGTTTGTTTAGAGTGTGGTTAGTATCTATCATATTGGAAAGCAGTATTCTAACCACTCAGCAACAATCAGGCACTTGCCAGTGGCCATGCAATGAGATATGGAACTTTCTATGAAGCTTTGAGGGGCACTTACTTGCATGTGGACAGGCTTGCTCAGTGCAAGAACTGGAGCCATACGTTTCCTAATCGTGACTCTGCAAGGGCTTCTTCTCAGTTTGTACAGTGCCTTCAGGTACATGATCTCATTTGTCCCCTAGAGCACCAGGGAGTGGGCTTCCTCCTAGATCCAGTGAGTATGGGTAAGGGCAGCAATGGCCTACAGCAGATACATCTAGAGGATAATGTTTCTCATTCTCACTGAACTCTTCTTTCCAGTAGGAGAGGGGAAAAAACGTGGCGTGCTGCCCATGCTGTTGATATCCAGGGCCCCTCAGGTGAAGAGACATCCTTCCTGGTCTCTCTTCTATTCAGTGTGGCCAGTTGGACCGCAGACCACCATCAAGAACCCGGTCTTGACTTATTTGAATAGTCACTCATATGTTCAGAATCCTATATTCTGAAGCCCATTAGCTCTGAGGCCCTGTTCTGGGCCTGAAGCTGCATTTATACAGAAAAAAAAAGATCACTTTCTTGTGGACAGTTTTGGCAGAGAGACTGACAACATGTATGTATTGGAATGTTGCAACATTTTTAAAGATATTTCATAGTAATATATCATACCTTTTCACATCTTCTGTGGTACACAGAAACTGTCCAATGTACCTTTTGTGTACCTTTGGATAGACACATGGAGCAAACTGCCTGGCTTGCTGCCAGGCGGGAACACCTTTTGATTTAGTCTTTTAATATGTGTTGGGTGCCACCTATGTGCAGAGAATGATATTGGGGACTTTGGAGAGATCTGGAAGATTGGGGCCATTAGGGTCCTGTCTCAAGGGGTTCCCATTCTGGTGCATTTCTTTGGGAGCCCCCAGGCTGTAAACGGAGCTAAGCATCTCAGGCAAATGGCTCCAGGGCCCTCTTATACCGGGGAATCCCAGTTGAGTGTAAAAGAAATCCAGCTGACTGTGGAAGGAGCCGGGAGGCTCCTCCCTACAAAACTAAGACAAAACTAAGTCGGGGTCAGCTCCGAGCACCAAGAATGGGAACACGGTAGAAACTGCACAATGTCTCTCCACAGTGAAGAGGAACCAGGGCACAGCATCTCGGGATGGGCAGGGACAGGACAGTGGCCTTTAAATTGGGTGGGATCTCGGGGTTTTGCTGTATGCGTAAAGAGCTTAGTCACAGAGCTGGCCAGTCCAGGTGGAAGGTACTCGGCCGGGGGACAGCAGGAGAAATAAATGGTGGTTACCTAAGCTTTATGTACGACCTAGGCAATCACCCCCAATTCTAATTCAGTTGAAGATGCAAAGGAGAAAAAGAGGCAGAGGAGGGGAGGTCTTGAGCAAACCCATACTTGGGAATGCAGTGTCAAGGAAAGAAAGAACATGGTTAGATTCGGAAATGGAGGGAGGGTGTTGTGGGGAGCCCAGATAGGGTCCTTTTCCAAATGCCCAGGTACCCTGACAGCTGAGAAGGAAACCCAGGTGAGAAAGAGTTAAGAGTGCCCCTCACTGCTCCAAATGGTTTTTGTGTTTGAAATCCTTCAGGTCTCTATGAACCCTCTGGACCCCGGCCAGTCAGGCACTGTCCGGGGAGCGGTTGTGGGTTGTCCGAGCAGCCGCTCAGCCTTTGTTGTGGGGCCACCTCGGGGGTTCTCTCGCGCGCCCTGGATAGGGCTGCAGCATGCTTCCCGGGAGGGGGGCGGTGCGGGAGGCTCATTCCCTCTCCCTCTTCCTGCCTTCCCCCCCACCCCCGCCTCCTAATGACCACATGACCAAGTGGGCTCGCGGCCAAACCACAAGCTACAAAATGCAGACCCCGAAGTGAGCAGGGAAGCATTCTCTCTAGCAGCCTGGACCAACGGGTAGCTGGGAGTCGCGGACAGAGCAGAGTCAGCCACTTGGGGAGTTTTTGCCGCCGACCCGGAGCCACCAAAGCCAGCTTCGCGGCGCTGCCCTGCGGCCGCAGAGGAGGCTGCCCCAGAGCAGAGGCAGCGAGCAAGCGTAGGGCCGGCAGCCAGCGGTGCGGCTGGGGCGCTCACCCTCCCGCGGTCCGGGAGCCACGCGAGCTCCGTGCCCGCACGCGCCAGCCCCAGCTCGCGCCTTTCTTTGCGTCCGGGTGCCCGGCCTCTCCGCCCACTCGCCGGCTCTTCAGGGCTGCTGCGGACCGAGTTGCAGCATGAATCTGAAGCTCTGCGTGCAGGCGCTGCTGCTGCTCTGGCTCTCCTTGACTGCAGTGTGCGGAGGTGAGTGCATGCCCTCCTGCTCGCTTGGGCTTCCTCCGGGGCTCTCCCGAGGTGCAGCCTGTGCGTTCCTCTCCTTCTGCCCCCACGCGCGCGCTCTTCCCGCCTCCGCCTCCGGGGAAACCCGGTGCGAGCCTTGCAGGAGCGGCCACGCGCCAGCCACACCGGGAGGCCTATTGACAGGGCATCTGGGGCCACGGGGCGACATGCCATGTAGGCTTTGCTTCCTGGGACAGCGCAGGGGATTCGTGATTATTTCGGATATCACCACTTAGCCCCTACCCCACGCCCCTCGTAGTTTAAAGTACTCAGGGCCACAAACTTACACTTTGTGTCCTGCACCCTGCACCCCACGTGGTGGTGGTGGTGGTGGGGAAGAGGATGGGGGTATGTCCTGCTCACCTCGTGAATCAGTGGAGATGGCTCACCAGAGCTGAGTGGGTCAGGACTCCATGTTGAAGGTCTCTGGGTCTTAGAGTTTAGGGGCCGCTGGCCAGTCCAGGGGCTCAAGCTACTGGGGATGATGTGCCAACTTGTAGACGTGACACTTGTTGCATAGTCAGGAGCACGCTGCGGGGGCGGGGGCGACCGCAGTGGCTAGTGGATCCCAGCTGTTGCTCCTTCAGCCGGCGTGAGCAGAGGCAGCGTCCTTAGGCAAACCCGGACTGGACAGGGCCCGACTCATCTTCTGTACCCCAAGGTCCTGGATGATTTTGTTCCCTGCTCCACTGTGGGATACCTGGCCCCGCAGCCTCCATCTCTCCGGGAGACTTGGTTCTTCTTTATTCTGGCTTCAGCCTCCACTCTTGCCCCCAGGTATCCTCGGTCCCCGGTCTCCAGGTACCAAAAATCAGGAAACACAGCAACTTGATCTGATAACCTCTATGCAGCTCAGAGAAGGGGAATGAATCCCTTCACCTGTATTAACCTGGAAATTCTCCGCACCCTTGGCACCCTTGTCGGCTTCAGTCCCCAGGTCCTCACTGTCCCGACAGCCCCTACCTGGTCTGACTGTCCTCTGTGGGTCAGAGCCTCCTGGGGCTGCCAGTTCCCACCTTCAGCTGCCCCAGTCCTGTGATCTGGCTGTCACAGCAGCCTGCCTGGCACAGCAGAGAGAAAGGGAAGGCCAAGACCAGGTGGACAGTTGCCAGTGCCAG
>BDUI01000206.1:154790-167265 GCA_002335545.1 Apodemus speciosus
AGTGCTGGGATTAAAGGCGTGCGCCACCACTGCCTGGCTGGTCCTGTGTTTTATAAGAACAAAAGAAAAGTAATTAAAGTGGAAGTTAGTTCCAGATAGAGGCCTGTTGCTGTGAAAAACCTGACCATGTTTTTTGTTGTTGTTTTGTTTTGAGAAATTTGGACTAGAAACAGTTGAATGTTGTAAGCAGAGTTTGATGGGCCATCTTAGTAGGAGTTTAGAAGACAATAGTTCTGGGAGCTGTGTGTAAGGTGAAGGCCTCACTCAAGAGGTTTCAGAGGCAAACAATCTTAGCAACTGGACTAGAGCCCACTCTTGTGGTGTTTCAGCAAAGATTGAGGCTGCTTTCTGCCCTTGTCCTAAGAATTTGTCTGGGGCTAAATTAAAAGGTAATGGACTGAATGCTTTCGCGAAGGAGATTTCAAGACGCTGTTGTTATTGCATGGGTCTACAATGAAAAAGAGCAAGTGGGGCAAAAATAAATTAAACATGTACAGTTTGAGAAGGAAAAGCACAAGGAAATTTAATGCTGGCAAAAATTTTGTCCTGAAAGAGATGAGGAGACTAAAATGAGGTACAACCTTCCCTGGAGTAAAGGGGGGGGGTGACCTTGGGGTAAGACCTCATCCAGGTAAGCTTCCAACTTGTAAAAGGAAAAGGCCTAAGAAATTTTCTCCTCCTAGAAAGGAAAAAAACAAGTCAATGCTGCTGCAAATGTGAGTTAAGAAAGCCAAGTCAGCAGCCAAACCTGCCAGTGTTATTCTTGTGGGACTAGCTTCAGAGTCATGAAGGATACATGAGCAAAATGGCTGTGGAAGCGTCCTCCATGGTTAAAGTAGCTAGACACCCACCATCCCTGCTGTGGACTGAGAATACCAACCTTTACCCAGAGTGTTATAAAAGGCTTGAGATCCGGGGCTGGAGAGATGGCTCAGTGGTTAAGAGCACTGACTGCTGTTCTGAAGGTCCTGAGTTCAAATCCCAGTGACCACCTGGTGGCTTACAACCATCCATAATGAGACCTGACACCCTCTTCTGGTGTGTCTGAAGGCAGCTACAGTGTACTCACATATAATAAATAAGTCATGTAAAAAAAAAAAAAGGCTTGAGATCAGTCTCCCCATCTCCAGTCCTTCTGTTTATTCCCTGAAATGATCATTGATGGTTTATGGCCAGACCTCTACCCAGAATTCCTTGTTACCTTCCATCTTCCTCAGTGTGATGACGAATGACCCTTCCAGATTAGTCTCAGTGCTTCCTAGCTAGACCTCCTGCTGCCATTCCCTAGGCCCTCCACTCCAAACACATCAGCTTGCTGATTAGTCCCTGTCCACTCAGCACACTCCCACCTCATAGCCTGTTTTAGTTGCTACTGCCTTGGTCCAGAATATTCTTTTCTCAGGTAACGGCTTGGCTCTCCTTCTTTAGATCCCTCAGTATTTACTCTAAATGATATCTCCGCAAAGCACCCTGGTTTTAAAAATTACAAACGCTCCTCAAACCAGTCCTCTTTTTTCCTCTATTTTTTCATCCATATCACTGTCACATCATGTATGTTTTAATTCTTCATCATATGAAACTGTAAACTCTAAGACAGTGGTTCTCAGCCTTCCTAATGCTGTGACCTTTCAATATAGTTCCTCATATTGCAGTGACCCCCCCCCCAAACATAAAATTTTTTCGTTGCTACTTTTTAACTGTAATTTTGCTACCCTTATGAATTGTAATGTAAATATATGATATACAGGACATCTGACATGTGACCCTTATGAAAGGGTCATGTTCTAAGATGATTGGATTTTTGTCTGTTATGTTAAGGGGCCTATGCAGCAGGAGGGGGTATGGACAGCCTCCATCCAGGACAAATTGCTTTGTGGGCATGAAAGTTTTCCTGGATGTGGCTTTAGTTCCACATCCACAGCAAAGGTGGCATCTGAGTGTGCCATTCCTGAAGGCTCCCTTGAACAGTAGGTCAGACAAGAGTGTCTATATGAGAGTGTGTGAAGACCTGTGTGGATGTGAGTAGGATTGGGAATGGAAGACAGGGCGCGACTGTGGGGCTGTGAGCTCATGCTCTGGAGGGGAAAGGTTAAGATATGCTTGGCTGGGGAAGGGTAAGCCCAAGGCACAGAGGCCTAGTTAGCACTATAGATTCCATCTTTGCATCCAGCAGGTGTCCTTAGTATGGCTGGCACTAGGATCTACTGATATCCTCCTGGTGTCCCTGGAGGAGCTACGAGTACTGTGACTAGTGGGCCAAGCATCTCTGGAAGAGGTGGGGGCCAAGCCTCTGGCATTTCCCCTCATGAGCCAAAGGAATGCAGGAGGAGCCCCAAGAACAATGGGGAGCTGACAGCCTCTCAGAGGATCTGTGACGTGGGCCCTAAAGGGGGAATGCACAGCTGCTGGCCAGAACTCAGGGGAGGGGAGAGGGCTTGGCAGGGATTCAGAGAGCCTGAGGCATCCTTGAAGGAGGAAGGCGGAAACAGCTGGGATGACACCGAGAGGCATTTCCCGCCTCAGGATGCCCTCCTGCTTTCTTCACTTCCACTGCAGCTGCAAAAGCAAAAGCTGCAACTTCCATCCGGCCCCCAAAGTCCATTCTAGAGTCCGTGAGTCGTAGCCCCCCCCCCATGAACCCCCTCCACTCTTGCTACCCCACCCAATCCCAGAGGAAAGCGGACCAACGGCTCACCCCACAGCAGAGTGCCTTCTTGGCCTACAGGAAAGTGTTTATGTAGCCCCTCTCCACCTTTGCCAAAAGTGAACAGAAGGGCATTTGGGCCTGGCAGGTATGCTGGTCCTCTCGCTCTCTCACTGGGGTGTGCCTACCCCCAAGGAATGCTCTTTGTTGCTCAGCCGCCATCTTTTCTATGGGAGCTTTGTTTTAGTCACAGGCAGATGAAAGCCTTTCTCTTTAAAGGCCCTCTTTTTTTGTCTCACCTCAGCACCCCATTTCAGGACTCTACAATCTTTTTTTGTATTCTAACACATACTGAGCATGCTCCTTTGGCATACTTTGGGGCATGATAATTCACCCCCATCAATTTGCAATCACCGGGGCTACATCTCTCAGCCATCCTTCATGGGTATTCAAGGTCTTAGCTTGGAGAGGATAAGCTATGGTCAGAGCAATTCCCAGTGTAACAGTTATATACACCCTTCTCCTGTCCTCCTGAAGAAGGTTCGTTGGAGGGAGAATAACTTCATTCTTGGAATAATTCCAACTGCACCCTTGCAATGAAGATTATCATGATGCAACATGACATGCAATGCCAAATCATTTCTTTGCAAATTTCAATACTTTATCATGGCATCCTTTACCACTGTCTTGACTCTACTGTCTGAAAGGGCTTCCTACCTGTCATCCCCTTTCCATTATTAGAACAAACGCCCGAGAGAATCAACTTGTAAAGAGAAGAAGTCCATTCCTTTCTAGTGCTTTCAGTCCATAACCAATTGGCCCCATTATTTTGAGCCCGTGACAAGGTAATTTGCTTCAGAGAAAATTGTTCACCTCATCTCTCAGAAATGAGAGAAAGCAAGATGGCGACACTGGGTTCCCAGAAGCTCCTTCAGGAGTAGTATCCCTGTGCTGGTCGGCACAGTAAGTAGCAACTGTGACCTCGATTGAAGTGGGAAGCACGTAAGTAATTATTAGCAAAGCACTCCTTTGGGTGTGTTCATTAGGTTCTTTCCAGAGAGGATTAACTAAGGGGATGTTCTTGTTTCATTCTGTTGTTGTGATAAAGCAGTCTGGCCAAAACCAACTTAAGGGAGGAAAGGGCTTATTTGACTTACATTTCCAGGTCACAGTGCATTATTGAAGGAAGTCTGGGCAGGAACTCAAGTAGGAACTAAAACAGATATCATGGAGCAATTCTGCGTGCAGGCTTGCTCAGCTAGCATTCTTACACAGTCTGGGACCAGTTGCCTGTGGATGGTGTTACCGTAGTAGGCTTGTCCTTCCTATATCAATTAGCAATCAAAGCAAGGTCGCCCTCRGACATGATTACATGTTAATATAAACTGTGCAATTTGTCAACTAAGGATCCCTTTTCTTGGATGACTCTAAGTTGTGTCAAGTTGACAATGCAAGCTAACTAGCACAGGGAGAAGTCTTATTCTGACTGTTGGCAGCACCATAGGCTAGAGGCCAGGATGGGAGAGAAGAGGCGAAAGGAGAGAGCCAGTAGAACAGTTGCATTCTCCATGGTGGTTTGCCTGAGTGGACGGGGCCAAGAAAGCATGAAACTCCCAATATCTTTTCTCCTGTAAGTTATGGTCAGGCATTTGGTCATAGTGACAGGATGTCTGTTTAATATAGCTCCGGATGACTTCCTCCTGCTAGGTCCTACCTTTTAAAGGTTTCACTGTTTCCCAACAATGCCATTTTTGGGTAGCACGTCTTTATGACATGGACCTTTAGGGAGCACCTAAGAGTGATCATACAGCAGAAGGTCCTCCCACAGATGCTTGAGCCCAGTTGGCATAGTAACGACCACAGGTGTGCCAGGCACTAGGCGCAGTAACAGTTATGCTTCACCGGACTTCCATAAACCATTAGGGAGAAGCCTGATCACCATCCTGTAGGTATATATCAACCAGCTGCTGTTAACTCAGGGTCAGCGGTATAGTAGCTACAACACTGGAGGACTGAGATTAAGGCCACACTTCTGGAGAAACAGACACCTTCGAGTCCTTCTGCAGGAGACCTGGTACCACAGTCTATTTTGTTACTGTAATAGAATACTACAGATGTGGTAATTTAAAAGGGAGGGAAAACCTTTTTTGTTTCCTTCATTGTTGTGGAGGCTGGGATGTTCCAAGGCATGTTGACAGCATCTGGCTTCAGTGGTGGGTGGATGACTTCACATGAGAGCAGGTGACAATGTGCAAAATAACCACACTGTTTAAAAAAAACCCGACAGCACTAATAAGAACGAACATACTCCTGTCAGAACAAACCCACTCCTTTAATGCATCCATGCACGCTGTACCTGCCAGTAAGCCTCTCTTCTCGACACTGCTGCACTTGGAATTAATGTTCCAACCCTTGGAATTTCAAACCATAGCTAAGGGAAAGGTGCTTAGACACCAATTAAACTTGTGCTGTGTAGAACAAGTCGTATCAGCCACATCTGGCTACAGAGCATTTGAAATGGGACTATCACAAAAGATATTCTCTAAGAGTATTACATAAAATAAACTGCCAGATATATAAAATTACAAGGGGAGGGGGCCGGAGAGATGGCTTAGTGGTTAAGGATATTTGCTTCCTTTCAAGAGCACCTGAATTCAGTTCCTTGCATCCATATCTGGTAGCTCATGACTGTCCAAACTCCAGTTCCAGAGAATTTGACTCCCTGTTCTAGATTCCACAGCACACACACACACACACACACACACACACACACACACACACACACACGAAAAATAAAATAAATTTTGAAACATTCACAAAGGGACAGGAGTCCTTTGAAGTGGAGCAAAGTGTTCACTCTCTGATTGTGATGATGGTTTCACAGACGCTAACATTATATATCAAACTGAACACTTTCAATACGTGTATGTCTTTATATACCAACTGTGCGGCCCCTGAGGATGAAAGGACTAATTTCACCTCTTTTTTTTCCCAGTGAGGCTACTAGGACATTTTGAATTACACACATGACTTGCGTTGCATTTCTTTTAAGCAGGGCCAGCCTAGAGGTTCTGGTTCATTTTACAGATTATAAAACTAAGGTGCAAAAAAAAAAAAAAAAAAAAGAGCCTGTTCATGTAAGGAGATAAAGGAAATATTTTTCCCTAATAGCCAGCACCAGCATCCACAGACGCAGACATATGCTGCCAAAACCTTGAAGTATTTATCCCTTTAAGGGAGAGAAAAGGGCTGCCTGTCCTAGCTTTCACACCTGCAATGCATCCCACAGCTCAGGAGACAAGGGAAAGCCTTGGAACAACGCTGGATATCTTGAAGGAAAGCAGCAAGGAGCATGAAGAAAGGCCGTCAGAAGACCTAGACAGAGGGAAGAAGTCTAGGCACTGCTACCAAAGATTTTCAGGAAGGTCTTATTTTCTCCTTTGTGCTCTTGCGAAGAACTGAGGAAAGGCCAAGGTTTCAAACCTTCATCAGTATAGTAGGAACAGAGACCATGGCCCCAAACCATAGGAACTGGGGAGGGGTGAGGCAAAGAAGAGCACAAGATATATTTTCCCTATTATTTCCCCACCCCACGAAATTGACAAGCATCATGGGTAGGGCTGTCTTGGCACTGWCCTGGCACAGAGCTGAAGAAGGCTAGAGGTTCAGGCCATTTAAGTCCCAGGGAGTAGGAGGGGCTGGGGGAAAACTCTGGAATCCAGTTGGGTAGATTAGAAAGGCAAAGGCAAAGAACAAAGAGACTGTAGATTTGATTATCACCTCCCACCCCTTGATTTGACAATTGAGTAATAATAAAGGGGAATTAAGGAAGAGTTTGTGGCATGCGAAGCCAAGCTCTATCACCACTCATCATGCTAGGTGTTGCAAACAAACAAACAAACCAAGCACAGTCACTTGAAGCCTATAGAGAAGTCATTTCAACAAGAGATAGCACAGTGGAGAGAAATCAGAGAGCGGGGTAGTTGGAGGACACAGGGACTCTGGGGATCTCTGAGAAAATAGCTCAGCAGAGTGGTAGAGCCCGAGACCAGCTTTACTAGATAGTGGGCCTGATTCAAGGGACTTCTGGGTGTGTCTAGAATCCTCGGTGGCGAGAAGGGCAAGAGGGAAAGTAAGCGACAGCATCGGACGGTACACGTACAGCAGGGACTGAGTAAGTTGTTTGGGAAGGATACCACTTATATTTTCTGGGAAGATATGTACTGAAACTCCTGAGCTGAGTGAGAGCAGGCGTAAAGCTGTCTAGACTGGCTCGGGGTATCTGAGGGTATGGAGGCCACTGACACGTAGATCTCCACAGCTTGATGGGGATGAGTCAAGTCTAGTGTGTGGTGTCCTCCTGAACATAGACAACTTCTGAGTGAATGTGTGTTTGTTGTTGACCTTCACATGATCATGCCAAGTACTACTCCTGCCACCCCTCCCCCAACCCCTCCCCCGTGCCTCAGACCCATTGGAAACCTTCCCTGGGTCAGGTTCAGGGAAATGGCCAATTTTTCTTCTGGTCCAAATAC
Source organism: Apodemus speciosus (assembly GCA_002335545.1). Lineage (NCBI taxonomy): Eukaryota > Metazoa > Chordata > Mammalia > Rodentia > Muridae > Apodemus > Apodemus speciosus. The sequence continues at coordinate 161,970 of BDUI01000206.1, forward strand.
CAATGTTAGGAACAACTGACCTTTAGCTAAAATCAGTGCATGTAGAAATTCTTTATCAGCCGGGCGTGGTGGCGCACGCCTGTAATCCCAGCACTTGGGAGGCAGAGGCAGGCGGATTTCTGAGTTCGAGGCCAGCCTGGTCTACAGAGTGAGTTCCAGGATAGCCAGGGCTACACAGAGAAACCCTGTCTCGAAAAACAACCCCCCCCCCAAAAAAAAACAAACAAACAAACAAACAAAAAAAGAAATTCTTTATCTACAGCTTCCTTCACCAGGATGACTGCCACCTGAAATTGTTCCCATACAAAGGCCACCTATCAAGATCAGTTAACCTGCCTCCTCCTCATCAGCTGAATACTATAAACCCACCACATCCTCCATTCAGATGTATAAAATACGCGTGCGGAGTCTCAGGACCGCTCCTTCTGATATGTCTCCATCACAGTGCATGGCCCGCCTGATCCTAGCTTTCATGTATATGTTTCTGTCCTTTCTTCATTTCCCAGTCTGAGCAACCCCAAATCCATGTAGCTGTGGCACATTCTCGTAGGTCCTGTCCTGCTACCTCCCTYTTTCACTCCCATTAGATTCTTTACAAAGACCCATCGAACATGTATTAGATGAAGGCCCTGGGAAAGTTATGGGAAGGGTGGGTGTTCCTTAGTCTTCAGGTCGATGATCCATTTGACACACATTATTATGATACCATGCCATTAGCTCCCTAGGAAAGACCCAGTTAAAAAATTGTGGGAGGACATTTCCTTGGGGTGGGTCAGGAAGATTGCATAAAGGACCTAGCATTTGATTTGGGCCTCAAATGAAAGCAGGAATTGCATGTTCTTAATACTTTATGAAGGTGTCAGATTGTCTTTTACAAAAATAATGTATTTTATTGTATATGTATGGGTGTTTTGCTTGCCTGTATGTATGTGGATGTATTGACTGTATGTCTGGCACCCACGGATGTTAAAAGAAGGCATTGGATTAGCTAGAACTGGAGTTACAGATGGTGGTAAGCCACCAAACGGGTGCTGGAAACTAAACACAGGACCTCTGCAAGACCCATGAGTGCTCTTAACCGCTGAGCCATCTCTCCAGCCCCATGCTGCCTTTTTCTATGTGCACTGAGAATAATGTGTAATCTAGGCTTAGCACAATCCTATGAAGTAAGTGCCCCTTTGGTCCCCATTGGACAGGTATAGAACTAGAAGCTTACGGAGGCTTCTGAGTCACTCAGTGTTGCACAGCTGGTTAGGGATGGAGCCCAGAAGCAAACCTAGCAGATCTCATGCCATAGCTACTACTCAGACTACCTCTGGGATGGGCAGAAATAGGATGAAGGTGGGAGGTGCAAGCTATGACTTGAATAAGCAGAGTCAGGGAGGGACCCAAGAACACCTGGCATCTGGCATCTCATGGAAAGCAGAGATTATCTGGGTGGCTTTAGGTACTGGGTGGTACCTGAAGGGGAAGTCATCCAAGTGCAGGTAGAAAAAAAAAAAGGAGTTTCCAGCTACATCTTCAGTTACCCATGGGTAAAGTGTGTCATAGCACTGTGGAGGACTCACTAGCAGCAACATTCATTCACCTTGGCTTGATTCAAGCAAGGAGCACCCCCCCCCTCCTCTACACACACACATCCCTTTACCCAGATGCGCTTATTTCCCAAAGGGCCTCCCTAAGCCCYACCGACTATCCACTAAGCTCTGAGGCCAATGTTCATTTGAGGACAAGAATGGAAAATTCATCACGCTCCAGGCAGGAAATTCCACAGTGAAGGSCCTTGAGCGTCATCCCTGCAGCAGGAGCCATCCCCCATGCAAGACAGGTCTGTCCCTGTTTTGTTTGTTTGAGGACTGGACGTTGTTATTCCCTGCTTTGCCTGTGTTTATGTCAGGGAATGTTTACCATCAGAAAACAAAGTCCAGGCCAGGGTCCGGCCACTGCAGCCCACTGTGGAGTCCTTCACTCTGGCATTTCCGGACTTGCTCCCTCCTGATGAATTTCTCAATTGAACAACATCAAAGATCTTCTCGTCTAGTCTTTCTCTCATCTTCAAGGGACTGAGGTGCTGAGAGGAAGCCATTTGATTCTTGAAGCAAGGTAACATCAGGTTTGATATCCCCGCCTGACTCCATCCTGAGTGGGAAACAGAATAGTCTTGCCCACGACACCCAGTCAGCAGTAACACAGAATGCCAGACTTTCCCTCTCAGGCTTTCTCTCCTAGGATGCATCCATGTACAGGAGGACGGGGTCAGGCCTTGGAAGGTAACCTGGGACAGCATTAGACTGGATATCAGAACTGGACTGCAAGACCAGAGAGGCAACACCACATGCCTCCAGTAGGAGCATCTTCATTTTGCAGATGAAATAACGGTGGTGGGAGTGGTCTAAAGATGGGAGAGAGTGGAGGAGTGGCGCTGAAGCTCAAGGCTAGAAAAAGAACAGWCTGAGAATTACAGAACAAGGACTACACACAGGGCCTCGGCAGCCATCTTGCCCAAAGTCCCTCAATGGCTTTTCTTTGTCTCCTCAGGCCTCTGTCCTGGGGACTTGACCTCTAGCCCAGGGCCAAACTAACCTCTCTTTTACTCTTCATCAACAACAGGTTCCTGCTACTATCTGATACAGCCAAATCCATCCCCTTCACAGTTCAATATCAGCCTCTTTGTCTGCTATGGCTCTTACTGCGTTTCCCCTCCCCATGGGCTGCATTGGTTTTGCAAATATCCCCAAATAGCTCACAGGTTTCCTGACACTCTCCTATGTGAGTGAACACGATCCATTAGAGCACAGGCTTCCCTCCTTTTCCCGCTCCCACTTTTCCTTCCATTCAGACACGCTGTAGTATGGCCAGTGGAGAGTGATATAATCCCACAGGCTCCTCATCAACACGGAAACCAACTGAGCACTCCGGCTAGTAGTGACTGAGGCCAGGGTCAGTGAATGGACTGGTAGCAAATAGAATGGAATAAAAGAGCTAATAGAAAGAGGGCTGGGGCTATAGCACTGTTGGTAGAGTACTTTCTTAGCATCTACAAAGCCCTAGGTTTGATATCTATCACTTTATATTAATTAATTGGGCACGGCAGTATATACCTGTAACCCCAGCACTCTGGAAATAAGAAGATCTCAAGTTTAAGGCCATCCTTCTGCACTGTGAATTCAAGGTCATCCTGGACTACGTGAGACTTTCCATTTAGAAATAGTAAGTAAGTAAGTAAATAATAAACAATAAATATAAATAAATAATATAAGTAAATACTGTCCAGAGGGCAAAATGGACTTACATAAAAGGTCAGACGCCAAATATATGGTTAGGTTGATGTTTTAGTTCAGGTTTATCTGATGCTGGAGTCAGGCTCAGAATCAAGGTATTGTGTTGACTAGTGAAACAACCTGATTCCCTGACAATGAGATGTATACCCTCTTACACATGCACACACGCATACACTGAGAATTGGAGATACCTCTTTAAATGCTACAGCTCTGAATGATGAAGTGACTGCAGTGTAGAGGCTGATGGGAGACACCTGTACCAGGGCTGCGTTCACACGGAACATCCAGACTAGTAAACTGAGAAGGCAGGCAGATAGCAAGGTGCTTGTCTTTGCAGTTCTCTGCCTGTCCCTTCTGTGTATGGGGAATGGGGTCTTTCAGCTTGGCAGCTTCTAAGCTCAGGGGTGAAGTTTGCTTTGGGCACAGCCTCTTATGCCAAGCTCCACCCAAAAGCCCACAAAGGAAAAAGATCCACCTAGGCTAAGCCAGGCCACTGTAGAATGCCGTACAAAAGGACGGAGCCTGGCTCCTGATGGCAGCCCTGCCCCTTCTCATCTTGGTTCAGGAAGTCACTTTCTTGGTAACACCTTCCCTGACCGCCATATTGAAAACTGCTCCATCCCAAGTCTCCTTCTATGTTTTCTTTTCCTCTAGTGATGTTTCTCGCCAAGAGACATTTCTGCATGTTCATTTTCTTCATCTTCTGACCCTCTCTACTGCACCACGCACACCACAGGAGTATGGATGGATTCACAGCTAGAATCTCAGGACCAAGAACTGTACCTGGCACACAGCCGGGCCCTCAGGAAGGCGTTGCTGCACGGGTGAGGTCATGGCTTCAGCTGTTTGTGAGTTGCGCATGACACTGTTCACACCGTAACACTCCTTGGCTAGATAGTCTTCAGGGGGAGGCCTGGGGCGTGGGAGCAGCCTCTGTAGAGACTACTAGGCTGGTCAGTGTGAGATCCTAACTTCAAGTAGAAACAACGTCCCGCACACAYGACTTCCCTGCTGAGATCTATGTGCTTGGAGAAGGGCTGGGGTTCAAAAGTTTTCATCAGGTATGAAACGGATGCAAAAAACCCAGCTGTATCAGGCCATTGTTTGTTTACCACAACTGTCAGCAGACAGGATCTAAACTGCAGGAGGAGTTGATGTAGCACTTCCTAAGCAACCTGGCTCAACAATAACCACAACAGAAACAGGGGAATTCCCCCAGGTTAGTGACTAATAATAGCTCATTTCGCACTAGCCAGCTGTGGGACCTCAGGCAAGTTCTTTGACCTCTCTGAGCTTCAGTAGTCTCATATGTAAAAAGTAGGCTTCTGAGACTAAGATGAATTAATAGAAGGAAGGTATCCGGAACAATGCATAGTACATGGTTAACAGTATATAAACGTTACTGTGTGTGTTCTTATTTGTAGATCATAAGTGTCTCAAGAGAGGATCTATAATCCCATAGGGCTAGCACAAAATGTGTAAGCTGAAGAAGGAGACCGTGATGCTATTGCAGATAGTCAGATCACTATGAATTGACCTCAGAGATCACTCCTCTCACTCTGAGGAGACCTGAAAGATGAAAATGACCCAGCCTGCAAAGACCTGGCAGGAAGAACTTTCCAGGCACAGGAAACAGCAAGTGCAAAAGCCCAGAGGCATCAAATGGCTTAGGGCTTTCCTGGAATGGAACRGAGGCCATTGCTCCTGGGTGGCTGAAGGGTCATCAGCTGGGAGCAGCAGGTCTGACCTGATCCCACAAGGCTTCATAAAGCACAGAAGGGAGGCTGTACATGGGTCACGAGCACAAGGGTGGCCTCATAGTACTGAGATCATTCCCTATAGCAACTTGTCCGTGACACATTGCACAATCATCCACGTTCCACATCCTGTCAGGAAAAAGATGGGGCCCCTGTCATCCACTTCCCTGTCTGGGTTTTAGACATCTCACAGTAGCAAAGAGTGTCCATCTTAGATGGTGTCACTTTAGACTTTGTGCTCATTCACACAAAAACTGA
>BDUI01000206.1:167640-177741 GCA_002335545.1 Apodemus speciosus
GAGGGCAGAGAAAAGGGAGAGAGAGAGAGAGAGAGAGACAGAGAGAGAGACAGAGAGAGAGACAGAGAGACAGAGACAGAGACAGACTTAGGTCCCTTTATTCACTGCGCATACCTGGTGCACCTGGTGGTGGGTGGCAGGTGAGTGACAGTGTTGTTGTGGGCTGGATTGTATCCTCCAAAGGAGTTTTCTTGGAGTGTCTGGATCTGGAGCAAAGCATGGAAATGGAAATGAGCTCGGCAAGGTGGGGTCCTGATGCAGTACCAGGAGCACCGTTATCAGAGGGCATCTTTGTCTTTCTTGGGGGAGGAGGCAATGAAAAGACACCATTTGCATGACAGGAAGGTGGTCCTGCTTAGACAGAAAACCTTCCAGTGCACTGACGGTGGTCTGACTTCCCCGGTTCCAGGATCAAGGGACAGATGCCACATGGGTGAGTGGTTAAGCCCCAGGTTTTCTGTTCGTTATGGCACCGTGAGCTAGGACTCCCTCTTTCCCCAGGTCTCTTTGGCCGTGCTTTGGAGTTCTTGGAGGCCACTGGTTTCAGACAGCTTCCCTAGCTGCTGTTCAACCTTTGCTAGACTGTGTGAGGAAGAAAAGAAACCTTTTTGGTACACTTTGGTTGCAGGGTGTTTGTCATTGCAGCTTGACCAACTGTATACAGATGGCAGGAAAAAAAGGACCTACCACATCACTTCTATCCAAACAAGAACAGAASTGGGTTAAGTGGTACCCACAATTCTCCCTAGGCCTGCAGGCCTCCATCACTGAGCTGGGGGARGGGGGAGGGGTGTAGGGAATCACAAGTCCTGGGAATTAAGACGTGTAAACTTTCCTTCTTGGCTCCCAGGATGCGGCAAACAGTGACTGTTTAAACCTCTCGAGGAATTCATCAACATTTCAAATATGGAAACAAGGGCAGCGCTGGAGCAGGGGAACATGGCGGGAGGTAGGCCATTGTTTCTAGAAAAGCCCCATTCAGATGCATACCACTTCCCTAGCAGGCTCCCTGCCTTGATCTTCTGGGACCTCAAAAGCCCTTTCTTCAGGAGGGGCTGAAAGGACCGGGTCCAGGGTTTTGGAGCTGCCCTGGTCTCAGGGCAGGAAAGCTGACTTGACTGCACAGCTTGGCCCACGGTCAGGCCTCTGCTGCCCCGTGAGGCAGTCTGAATATCTATCAAGAGTTGAAGGCCTATGCTGCTACTGGGGCTTCCCTATGACTTCTCTGTTCTCGCTGTGATCTCTTGGGCCATGTCACCTGCATGACTAGCTCTTTAGACCATTCGTGGGAAAAGGGGGCAAGATTTAATATGTGGATCTTGTTCAAGTTTATTTTGGGGAAGACTTACCATAAGAATCTTCCTCTATCAGAAGATGCTTTCCTAAATCTTTTCTCTGTTCAAGGCTAAGCTCAAACCTAAGCCCCGCCCCCCCCCAAAGGAAACCTTGGTTGTTTTTAACTAATCAAAACTTAGCCAGGTCTGGTGGTGCATACCTTTAGTCCTAGCACTTGGGAGGCAGAGGCAGGTGGAGCTCCATGAGTTCAAGGCCAGCCTGATCTACAAATTGAGTTCCAGGACAGCCAGGGCTACACAGAGAAACCCTGTCTCATAACAAAATCAAACAAAAAAAATCCTCCTCCTCCTTCACACATGTCATCCATATATAACCTCATTATGAGATGTGTGTGTGTGTGTGTGTGTGTGTGTGTGTGTGTGTGTAGTGTACAGACAAGGTAGCTGAACCTCAGAAGTTTTTGGCATGCAAGGAAAATGCATTTGGGGATCTAATGCAACTTGTATCTTCATCCCCAGGTGCTTCTTCCCCAGGTGCTTCTTCCTCCATAATGGGTCCCCACTAATCCTTTAGCTTCTCCCTTGGTAATTTGGAATGCTAGGCCTTAAGATCTAAAATAGCTGAGGTTAATAACGGTGCTCATTTCACCGGCAGTCTCCAGTAGTGGAGCCAAGGCACAGCAAGTTGTTCAGCGGGCATTTAGCAGACAGGGTGTGAGTGGAGCTTCGGGAGACCCTGCAACTGGCAAGCAGGCCTCACAGCTGAGGACGAACCTTAAAAAAGATGTGCTGAGAAACTTTCCGCAACCGGGCAGCCAAGGTTTTCCCTAGGAGCTCATTAAGAGCCTCTCTACTGCTCTCATTGTCTCCTCCCCTTGATATAAGTGGAAAGTTGGGGCCATCGTAGGACCAGGGGACTCTGGCCTAGCTTTGTCTACTCTTCCCCACCTCAGCCCCGAGAAGGTGAGGCGGTGCCAGGAGACTTCTACCTAGGAGGGTGGGACTTGGGCTTTGAAGAGGGAAGAATGGCAGATCTGTGGAAACGTCATGGCTGGCTGCTGGACATCTGCTTGGGTTGCAGGTTTGTAGCTCTGGCCTCAGTCTGTATGTGAGAGCAAGGTGAGGGGAAACTGGCGAGGGCTGGCCACTGAGCACTGTAGCGGGGCCCATGGCCGGTATATTGTTTTCCTGCCACTAAGGAGTCACCTTAGAAGAAAGCACGTCTGAGTTGTTCCATCCACGAAGACTGGCCCTAGGAACAAAGATCTTTGGGGAATCCTCTGGAAGGGACGGTAAAAATGTAGAGATAAATATGTGTGTTCTTCTGATTACACTGGATCCATCTTACCTTCTTCTAAGACTCTCTACAGGCCCCCCGTCCCCTCGAGGTTCCTCCAAGGCCAGGCTGGCCTAGCTTTGGGGGAACAAAGAGTAGGGTCTGGGTTTCAAGGTTCTTCCCAGGGTCAGGCTTACAAGTGAGGCAGGTGAGGCTTTTGGGCACTGAGTGCTCTGAGAGGCACTCTCTGAGCTTTGCCCTGCACCTTCTCAGGTTGCACTTTTGGGGGAGCCCCCGCCCCCCTAGTTTCCTACCCCAGGGCCTCTCTTGCTAGACTTCTCAGAGGCTCCACCGGGATTCCCACCAGGAGAGAACCTTCTGAGATTTGGTGCTGAGAATGGAGGGATCCGCAGGTAGTCTTACAGCAGACAGGTGACTTTTGCAAAGGCATCCGGAAAGAGAAGCCTCCAGTCTATATCCCGAGGTCGGGCAGTTTTCTGAGTATGAGAAAGGTCAGGGCATGAAAAAGGAGATCTGGAGACCTGGGTCCAAGTCCCACTCTCCCACAACACCTCGATGCCTTTCCTCTGTCTGCAATTTAGGGGCAGCGCCTCCCTCAGAGGGAGGCGGTGAGAAGAACATGGGGTCTTGCCTGCGGGACTCTGGACTCCAGACCTATTGCTACCACTCACTGGTTCTCTGACTTGAAGAAAAGCTCCTAACAAGCCAGAGGATGTATTGCATTTCCTGGAAACAAGGAGTTAAATAGAAATAGGAAGATTTCCCTCCACTGTGTGAACAGAGGTGATTGAATCAACTGCTTTCTTAAGGTTCCTTCCTGTTTCCTGTTTCCATGATTTAAAAACAAAGCAAAACAAAACAACCGAAAATCTTCTTTTCAAAACTGACACGGAGAGCCAAATCAGGTTTCCGGCACCATTTCACCTTCAGCCCCGCCCACCAGACAAAACTGAGCTTATAGTGCCCTCTGGTGTCCACTACTGTTACTGCACCCACTTCTGCCGGCCTATGGAGGCGTCAGCTTTAGAATCAATACTTCATTCACACCTCTTGGTTCATTCACACTTCACACTTTTATTGATTGCTCCACGCTGGCCAGCAGCTGTGCTGTGTGCACCGCGACAACAAAGATGAAGACCTAGATGCTTCCTTTAAGGAGGCTACTCTTCTTTAGGAGAAATAGATTTTAAGAAGATAATTTTATTTATATTTATTTGTGCATGCATGTGTGTGTGTGTGTGTGTGTGTGTGTGTGTGTGTGTGTAGTTAGTTGCATGTGTATTTATATGCTGATCCGTCTCGCTGACCCACATAGGTTGCTTTAATAGGAAAATAAATGTAAAGGGCTATTTAGTGCTGGGTCAAGTTGTGCTTGGCTTCAGGGAGGCAGTGAGATATTGAGAAGAAAAGGACATGCTTCTTAAAGAGCACATTGTGGCTACCTGTTATTCCCTCAGGATAAATTACTTAAAATTAAAAGCAATTATACTAATTGATGGAATCTATTATGGAATTTTCACAGACACACACACACACACACACACACACACACACACACACCATTATCCATTCTTATTTGTCCCTCTCTCAAATACCCTTCTCCCTTCCACCTGCCCTCCTCTTCCTGATACCCTCCTCCCCATGGGTAGTTGTTGCCTCTTCGGTTTTTGGCTCCCTTGTAGTATATTACTTTCTACCTCCCTCCCCTCCCTTAATATCTATCTCATCTTCTCTCTCGTCTCCTATGCCCCTCCTCACACACACACGGGGCACTTACATCTATACTTTGCATATGAGACAAAACAGAAAGGATTTGTCTTTCTGAGTCTGGCTCGTTTCACTCAATGTAATATTCTCCAGGTCCTCTCTATTCATGACAGAATTTAGAGTGCTTCCATCTTTTGGATGTTGTGAATGATCCAGCAATGAACATGGCTGTGCAAGTATCTAAAGGATGATCACTGAGAGTCCTTTGGGCACATACTCAGGAGTGGGCTGGGTCGTTTTGTTGTCTTATATCTAGTGCATTGAGGAACCTCCGTACCAGTTCACACCCCATATAATATATAAGGGTTCTCTCCCCATATCCTTGCTAGTATTAAAAAAAAAGCCTTTGTTTTTATTTTGTATGTATGGATATTTATGCATGTGTACCTTTATGCATGTGTACCATGTGTATTCCTAGTGCCCAAGGAGTCTAGAGGAAGGTGTTAGGTCCCTTGTAACTGGGGTTATAGGTGGTTGTGAACTGTCATATTAGTACCTGGTTTTCTGCAAGAACAGCAAGTGTTCTCACCACTGAGCCATGCCACTAGCACCAGCATTTGCTTTTTTTTTGTTTTGTTTTTTTGTTTTTTTGTTTTTTTCAAGAAAGGGTTTCTCTGTGTAGCCCTGGCTGTCCTGGAACTCACTCTGTAGACCAGGCTGGCCTCRAACTCAGAAATCCGCCTGCCTCTGCCTCCCAAGTGCCAGCATTTGCTTTTTAATAGCCCCTCTAATTGGATTGAGACAGAATCTCAGTTTGCACTTTCCTGATGGCTAAGGATGCTGGATACTTGTAAACGTATTTATTAGCCATTTGTATTTCTTGTTTTGAGAACTGACTATTCAGTTCATTAGTGCATGTATTAATTGGGTTGAGCTTGAGGGGTTTTCTGTTTACTTCTTGCATTTCCTTATACATGCTAGAGATCAATCCCCTGTCTCATATGTAATTGGCAAAGACTTTCTCCCATCCTGGAGGGTGTCTTTCAGACTCTGGCGATTGTTTCTTAATTTCATGCAACCCAGTTTGTTAGTTCTCAGTATTGAGTCGTGGACTAGTAGCACCCCTTAATGAAAGTCGACGCCCAAGTCCGTGTATCGAAGTGTTTCGCCCATGCTTTCCTATAGCAGTTTCAAAGCTCCGGGTCTTATGCTAAGGCCTTTTATCCACTTGGAACTTTTGTTTGTATTAGAGGGACAGATAGGAACCTAGTTTCATTCTTCTACATGTGCCTACCTAGTTTCCCCAGGACCATTTGTTGAAGAAGTTGACTTTTTTTCTAGTGTGGTTTTGACACTTTTGTCAAAGATCTGGTAGCTTATAGGTGCTTTGGTTTATTTCGGAGTCCTCTATTCTGATCCTTTGGTCTATATGTCTTTTGTTGTGTGCCATTGGTGGTGGTTGCTGGTTGGTATATGTAAAAGCAAAGAAGCACACTTAGAGGAGTATAGGGCATTTGGTATGTTGGGGGCATAATGTGGATTTGGGGTAACAGAATGAGATGAACATGAGGGCCGGGAGGCATTCAGGCAGAGATAGGTCTTGTGTGTCATGTAAGAAGCTTGGACTTGATTCCTGGGTGAGCAGGGACTTCGTGGTGTTGAGTAGTGAGTGACAATGGCATATCTGAAGGTCTGTAAGTTCCTTTTAGCTGCTTTGTAGGGGATGCTGGGCTGTGAAGCTCTTGGTCTGGTTGCTAGGTTTAGAAGCAAAACAAAAGGGGAAAAAAGAGAAACAAACAAAATGAAACACAGATGGTCTGGTTATGTTTGAACCTCACAGAGAGAATGCTTTGTTTAAGTGTAAGTGTGACCCAAATGTAGTACGAGATAGGCTGAAACTGATTCTATGTACCTGAGATTCAAATTCAACTAGGTGGCTTATACTCTGTCTGCTATCTCTGTCTTCACAGAGAGATGATGGTTAGTGGCTTGGGCTATGATGGAGATAGAGAGTTGACTAGAAGTGGGAAAGAACTTGGGATGACAAGGATGTGGGATTATGAAAGAGAAGGAGGTGTCAAGCATGACAGTGTCCAGTTTTGTTATTTAGCCACATCTTCAACCTACCCACCATAGTCCCTGAGGTTGTGTCCTTTAAAAGCATGTTAAAGAAGTATGGGAGCCAGGAGGACAGCCATCACCAGAGCCCTGGCATTTCTAGTCCAGCTCTGCCTCCTGATTCATTTTACATCATGGCCCCCCTCCCTTGCTCGGCTCAGGTTACCTGTCTTGCCTTTTGGCCCTAGTCTTTGCAATGCAAGGAGGAAGCACTCAGACCAGGCCTCTGAGTGATCATGGGCCAATGCCAGCCAAAGTGACTTGGGACTGGTTTCTAGACCAGTGGAAAAGCTTTACATTGGGAAGCAGAGATCCTGTGCCTGCAGTTGGCCATGCAACAAGAATGCTGTTGGTGCTCCTTGCCCTTAAGATTCGGGGTCACACATTTGCTTGGCAGCCTGCCGGTAAAGAGCCTAAGGTAATATCCATTGAATCAGCCATGCCTTCAACTCTCCATGCTTGGCAGGACTGGGGAAGATGCTGCAGGCTGAATTGCTCAGACTCCTCAAAATCACTAGCCTTCTTCCATGTCTCACCTTACAAACAAAGCTACTCATGACCACTTCCACCCAGAGAACTGACATGGGAATCTCACAGTACGGTTCCTCAGGATGGGCATGCAAGCAGGCTAGGTGTCTAGGCTGCCCACCACAACAGATGACTGCCCAGTTCTCCAACATGCCACTCTCCCTTCTGGAGTCACAAGAAGTCAAAAAGAACCACATATCTCTCCCACGGAGGACACTGGGAGGGTGGAGTAAGAAACGATTCTCGAGACTCAAAGAATGGGAAGTGAGAGAACACCAGATATCAGGGGACTTTGTGGGCTGGCACTGTTGGTTGTTCTCATTACCAGAGTTGTTAGGATGAGAACTTGCGCCGTAACAAGCCAGGTTTAGCAATTTGTCTTCAATAGGCCAACTAAACAAATGCAGGGGAAAAGGGTTTTACACATGTATTCAATGCTGCCACATTAAAAAAAAAAAAAAAAGAACAAAAAGGCCTAGTGCCTGTGCCTCCCCATGTTCATCTTCTGGGTACTGTAAAGGTAGATTTAAATAGAGGGCCAGAGATATGGATAACTGAACAGTTCCAGTCAAGACATGGTCTCGCCCATCACTGCCCCTTCATCGTACAAGCTCCACCCTCTCTCTCTAAGGTGGTCTGACAAGTTGTCTGAACTGTGTGGAGTCTTGGGAGATAAGTTCCTCCTTTGATTGACACCATGGCCTCTGCCTTTCCTTTTACCACCATGTATCTCCCATGGGAAAGATTTTATGGGTGCGTTGTTTCAATCGACTTACAGTCAAAGGGAGGGTCCCAAGCTTCTCTTTAGAGTATTTTCATTTCTGTCGGGATGGCTACGTCCTGAAGTGGCTGCGGAAAAACTTCAAAAGGAACCCAACTCAGGAAATCCAGCATCTTCCCTTGCTCTCAGACTTCAGGGGGCCACCCAGGCTCTGAAGCAGAGGCTGGGGTACTCCTGTGCTCCTGTCTCTCCCCTGCCCCTCCCCCTGTTTCAGGTGTCACCCAACTGAGAGGAACAGCAYGCCCGACCCTCTGCTTTCGATCAGGGTTCTGGTTTGGGTTGGTCTCCTATTTTCCTGAGCCAAGATATGGATTAAACACAAAGTTCATCATGTGGTGTAACTTTAAACTGAGAGTAATAACAGCTCACCAAGTGTCTGGACAAACTAAAGGCGGTCGAGCACGTAAGCTATTTTTAAAAATTACTTTTAACAGTTTTCAGATTGTAAGATGTGAGTCTCTACAGGGTTCATCCTGCTGGCTTCGCTCCCACGTTCCCATCTTTCTCCTTTGTCCACAGGGTCTCTAGTTGTCTACTTGAAAAATGAAGCAGGGATCACTTCATCTTTTCTGGGATTACCTCAGTTCCTGGAGCAGCTCCATGGCCTGCAAGTTTTCCAGAATGTGATCCTCTGGGGGCTTGGTGAATCAGGGGTGGGCAGCACCATAGTCATGACCCCTGAGTTATGCAACACCCTAGCTATAGTCTAGGAACTAATGAACGATGTTCCCCCACCCTCCCAGCCCCCCGCCCCCCATCTAAGGAGCCGGTGCTCTTCCTTCCTGTATTGTGCTTCCTCAGAGACCATCAGCTTTAGCCCTACTTCCTGGCTAGCTCCAAATGCACATGCTGTATATACACATTGTTGACTCATCCTCTTTCCAGCCAAGGGGTCTGCTTGCTGTATACTAGTTCCATCAAACCCTAACCCCGCAGTTTCCACAAGGCACTTGCTTATCTTCCGTGTCTCTAAACTGATCCTCCATCCAGGGACCTCCTCAAGTCTGCAGTGGTAGGGATTTATCTTGTTCTCAGTGTATGGGATGGATCCAACTCTGGATTCTTCCAGATGGCAATCCAGTTGTCCCAGCACTGTTGATGGAGTGCAGACAGGAGAACCAGTTCAGTACAATAAGAGGCGCACAGGGACTGAAAAGGAGTGTGGGAACAGCAGGTTCACCAGTTCACAGTCGCTCCATGCTCACTCTGGCTGTGAGTGATGAGGGGCAAAATGGCTGCTCTGAACCCTATTCGTTACTGCTTTTTGTTGGTTTTTCTGAGCATTTGTGTATGAATTCTTTTGAGTTAAATGTTGGCTGGCGTAGACTTGCTACCAATGCTTGTGCTAAAGGGCCCAGCCACCACTGGTAGGGCTCAGAGCAGAACATTCTAGATTACAATGTTTCTATAAAGGGCCAGGTAGTAAATGTTTTTGTTTGTGAGTCACTGTGGCAACTACATAATTCTCTTATTGTAGTAAAACAGTTATAGATAACATGAAAAAAATAGCATTCCTGTGCTCCAATCAAACTTTGCTTACAAAATTAGATGGTGTGTTGGATTTGGCCCATGGTTTGCCAACCCCTGAGAGCCTCTAGAACAGAATTCTACAGAACTTGTTCAGAGGCAAATTATACATTAGTCATATTGTATAGTATAATACTAAACATTATCACCAAGAGTCCTTGTGGCTAGGCAGGTGGGCAAAGCTTCTGGATAAGGTCCTCAGTAAGTATGCCCTGTGTCTACTCTTTCAAAACAGGTTATTTTGGCATTCTGGGTTTCCTGGGGCGTCCTTGAATTTAGTATAAATCCCATCTAGGGCCATTACACAGAGGTGTGTTCATTCCCATCCACCCTCGCCACCTACAACAGACTATTTCTGTTGGTAGGACTGTACTGGCATTCATTGAGGGCACAGAAAACTCAGTTTGGCTATTTTTGTAATGGTGGGTTCAGTCCAAGATAAATGTGGTGCATCTGGGTGGAGCTCCCTAGTCTGTAGAGACATATAAGTATTCACTTAATGTCAACTCAACTTGATTTATGCTTTCATAGAGAGAGAAAATACTGGTGGGGAGTATTCTGAACTCCGCCCATGCTCGGGCCAAACAATTGTGTTCAGGGAATCAATGTGAGATGTCGCTCTGCCATCCCTTTAGCAGGTGTCAGTTCGAAGTTATGTTTTGTGGCATGATCATCTCCCTGGAGTGAGCATGACTCCTATATGTAAAGAGAGCAGTGTGTGCCGGGTGGTGGTGGCACACACCTTGAATCCCAGCACTCATGAAGGCAGAGGCAGGTGGATCTCTGAGTTCCAGACCAGCCTTGTCTATGGACTGAGTTCCAGGACAGCCAGGGCTACACAGAGAAAC
>BDUI01000206.1:202827-219141 GCA_002335545.1 Apodemus speciosus
GAACTCAGAAATCCGCCTGCCTCTGCCTCCCAAGTGCTGGGATTAAAGGTGTGCGCCACCACGCCCGGCTCCCCAAGTCACTTTTAATGCAAAAGGAATAACTCTTTTTTTTTTATTTTATTACCATTGGAAGTGGGAGCAGCTAAATAGTACTGTCCAACTCATGAGGTTTCTGATAAGATCTATCAAGACAAATCTGGGCTAGAGATGTAGTTTCATGGTACAGCATGCATTTGTCTGCAAGTTAAAAAATGCAAAGTAGTGTGGACATGGCTCAATGGTGGTGTGTTTGTCTAGCATGTGTAAGGCCTTGTGTTTCATCCCTTGCAACATACCTTAGTGTACACACACATGTACACATGCATGCACACATACTAGTGACTAGGGATACAGCTCAGTTGTTAGATGCTTACCTATCATCTATCGTAAGGCCCAAGTTGATTTCTAGGACTGAGTAAAACCAGGGGTGCTGTAATCTCAGCACTGGGGAGGTGGAGACAGGAGGATGAAAAAAAATTAAGGTCACTCTTTGCTACCTAGTGAGGCTAGATCCTGTCTCAAAAAAAGAAAAGAAAAGAAAATGTACCCTTGTGTTTTAGTTCATTTATATACAGAGTGGCAGCAATTTCTCAGATGTGTCAACATTGTTCCTATATTTTGAGCATACTTCAAAGCACCTTGCAGGACATCAGCGGTTATTAGGAAATTCTCACCGAGTCAGAGGCCTCTGATATGAGAATGCTTAGGGACAATTTCCAGGGACCACAGTTAAGTGTTAATCAAGCACAAGGAAACCTTCATTACCACCAATGGATTGAATTACCTTTTCTAGGAAGCTGTCTTCTTCCTGAGAGCAGAGCGGGAGAAAAGTCATTGGCAGATAGACAATGATCAGAGTTAATTCACAGTATTAGAAACAGCTCAGTATTAGGTCTTGCTAGCTTGCTAGACACATAGGCTCTTCACAGCTCTGAGTCCTTCAAACGATAAACACTGAAAATGAAACCCATTTCCCACATGCAAAGTTCTTTGTCACACCTAGTGTACTTAACAGTTCATTGAGATTATCACTAAGGAGACATCCTTCTCCAGGCCTTGACTACAGACAGTGCCCTATGGAAGCAGCCTGAGGCCCCAGCCAAGCCTGGTGCTGCATTTCCCTTCTACCTTTACCTCCATTTACTTCTTCCTCTCACCATTCTCATCCCAGCTAGCCTCCCTAGTCTCCAAGGGCCTCCTGGAGGTTTTTCTCTCACCCTGTACCCACCCACCTTCTCAAAAGCATATAGACTCCCCAGATTTGAAGACCGACTGAAATGTAAATGGACTTTATCTCAGAGCTTTGTGGATCAGGGTATATCCATCAGTTCCCAGTAGATGTAAAAGACAAAGGAGAAGCAGAGGCAATAGTTTCATTGTCCTTGTTATTTCTGCAGTCATTACAACCCAATGAGAGGAAGAGCAGCAGCCATGATTACCACCACCAGAGGAATCTCTACCACCTAACATGCAAAGGGTGTATATACAATGCCACTTTATCTGCACATCAACGTGAAGCATTATTTCCATTTTACAGATGAAGAAACTGAGGCTTTGAGAGGTTAAATTATTTGCCCAAGGTCACGCATAGGTAATAAATGACAGAATCAGGATAGGAACCCAGGTCTGACTATAACTGAGAGGACAACATAAGGGCTTCCAAGACAGAGAGGTAGGGGAAAGCTGTGAGAGTACTTCTATGATCAGCTAAGGAGAGTGAGACATGTCATTTACAAGGCAGCATGGTTTATGCAGAGGATAGGTATTGATGATAGACAGGCCTGGGTACAAGTCTTCCTTCTGCCTCTTACTGACTTGGTAGAGAGCCCAGGCAATTTATCTCATTTTGTACTGTCCCAGTGTCTTCATCTCTGAAGCAGGTAAAATATTTTCCTCATAGGGACAGTGAAGCCACCTAAAGCCCCAGAGACTCTCAACTGGGTTCTTCCTGATCCCATTACAGACTACTGAGAAATCAAGTAGAAATCACATCTCAGGTCTGGTAGGTCTAAGGAGAAATCCAAGTCTCCCTGTCCAAGACGCAAGGGCTCCTGGAGTGGAAGTGAATGTGTATTCCCTACATTCCAAGGGAATATTCTGAACCCATATTCCTGAGCTGTTCTTATACATGGCAATTAGGGGTTTTAGCACTGTTAGACACATCATGAATTAAACCTCATTTTCTGACTTTACCTACATTTAAATACCACGGGAAACAAAGATGTCAGAGTCCTAGGTATGCATTGTTCTATCCTTATGATACTTCTAAATGTAAAGTTACTTCTGAGTGCTAACAATCTGATTCAACAAAAGCTTGCACTATAACCTTGTATTAAATTTAGAAACACTTGTTAATAAGTCTGAGAGACTTTACTTTTGTCCTCTGAAGTGTACATGTCCATGATATAACAAGCAAAACAAAGCAGGGAGTTTGTGTGCTGTTGTGCCAATCTAGGCCCTGAAAGAAGTTTCCTTTGAGTGGTGAGCATCTAGTGGTACAAAAAACTATGTGACACACCTTCTGGAGGAGGGCAGTGACAGTCAAGGACAAATAAGGGAGAAAGATGTGCTTGGTTCCTAACTCTGGTTTCCAATTGAGTTTGAGTCCTTCTTAGTCTTAGAATTTACAAACTGGTATTCTTATAATTCATATGTAAAAGTTCTTAATACTTGGCTACTAGTCCTAAAAAAACCCACAGGATTTTTTTTAAGCTGGCATTTTGAGATATGAGATCCTCAGTGTAAGCTGTGTAGGAAGACTGGCCATATCACTGGGATCTGGGTTTATCTGATCTCTCCTTAGGACCCAGAGCTATATGCACCCTGGGCTAACGGTCTACTACTGAACCACATCTAAGCCCTTAATCCACAGGATTTGGGGACAGATAGTGGAAGTAAGCCAGGCACAGTGGTATGGGCCTGTTATGGAGTTACTCAGGATGTTCCCATGAATGCTGAGTTCTGGGCCAGTCTGGACAATATAGTAAGATCCATGCTCTAAGAAAAGGTGTGAGTGGCAGAAAGAAACAAATGCACAGAGACATTAAATGACAAGGTGACTAAGAAGCACTTCCTCACCTTGTTGTGGGAAGCACAACTAAGTAGAGAATGTTGTGAGAAACAAAATGTGACACTGAGTGACAACTTAATACGTCTGCATTGTCTGCAGCAGGCACTGGGGAGCAAGGACAAAATTACCTGTGCCCGAGCAGTATTACAGAATGTTTAATCTGGCAGACCTAAATGGGAGAAAATGAAGTGCAGAAACAAAGGGAAACATGAAATGGATTTTAACACAGGTTAAGCAGGGGAAAAGAAACACCTTAAAACTAATGTCGCGGCCCATGAAACAGCCAAGCTGTTTGTCTCCAAGCCTGACCACTTAAGGTAAATCTTTGGAATTCACACAGTGGAGTAAAAGAATCAACCCCATAAAACTGTCCTCCGACTTCTATTAGTGAGTCTGGGTGTGCATGCATAAGCTAAATCAGTCAATGGAACATTTATGCACTAATATGGGGCCTGGAAGTTGGCTCACTTGATGGAGGTGTATGTATGCAGACCCAGGGCAATCCCTAGAGCCCACAAGGTGGACCGAGAGAAGCAACTCCCAAGAGTTGGCCTGACCAGCACACCATATATATTTTAACTTAGTGGACAAACAGTGTCTTTTAGTAGTAGAATGCTTGTCTGGCAAGAATGAGGCGCTGAGTTCCACCCCCAATACCACAAACCTGAGGAATGGAAAAAAAAAAAAAAGAGGAAACTCTAAAAGAGGAATCCGAAGGACTGCTAAGATGCTAGTAGAGAGACAGCAAATGGACATGCAGAAATATTTCTTTGTGGCTGCGATGACGGTTCAGTGGTTCATTCACTCGCCACACAAGTGTAATGGACTCTGGATCCCCAGAACCCAAGAAAATGCCAAGTGGGTGCGGTAGCCCGCCTGTATTATAGCCTTGGGGAGATAAGAGATCCTCTGAGGAAGTAAGCTGTGTAGGAAGACTGGCCATATCGTTGGGATCTGGGTTTATCTGAGAAACGGCCTCAATGCATAAAGTGGGAGACAAATGGAAAATGCTTCTCCACATTAAGGAACAGGGCTTCACATGTGTGCACATATGCACACACACACACACACACAAATACACATGTATACCATACACATGGAGAGTGTAAAAGGAAAAAAAATATAATGAGCTTACTCCTCTGGATGTAGGCATAAAGAAAACAAATGTAAATTACACTTAGTCCCAATGCTAGATTGAATTTTAGAACTAGAAATGTCAGTTAACCTCTACTTAAAAAAAAAAAAAAAAAAAGGTTACTTCTTCCCTGGAGTGACACAACACATAATAAGTATAATGCAAATCATTCCTCAGCCCAGCATTTACTCTAAGAAGAATGTTCCAGTAGTGAATGTAGAGAAAACAATATAAGAGTTCTTTATCAGTAGAAGATTCAGTCGATAGTACTGAGCATTAAAGCCGGGGCCTGGGGAATGTTAGGAAACTGTCCTACCACTGAGCTGCATCTCCAGCTCCTCTGCCCACTTTTTATGCTAGACAAAGCTTGTCAAATTTCCCTAACTAGTACCTTGATCTTGTGATCCTCCTGCCTTTCATCTTTCAAGTAGCTGGATAAAAAGTGTGTGCCACCAGGCTCAACCAGAAGGTTCAAATTTAAGAATAACTAAATGGAAATCAAAGCTCTCAGAAGAAAGAGTTCAGATGAAATAGAGAGAAGAAACGAGTCATACATATAAGAGGACAAGAAAGGAGTTATTAGATCAGTAAGATAAAGTAAACAGAAACGATCACACGTCAGACGAATCACCGAGTTCTTATCTCAGGCTTTATATCCCTCTCCTCCTTGGCATGTTCTTCACCAGCTTTCCTCTGTTCTCATGTTTGTAATTGCAACCAAAATCCTTAACCAGGCCTGGCACTTCAAGCCTGGTCTCTTTTCTATTAGCTCATTCTATATGCGACATCACAAAGTTCCTTCTAATATGCCACTTTACAACTTTGTATTTGTCCTCAAAGGCTCCTGAAGGGTCTAGATAAGCTATGGCTCAAGCATAAGTGCATCTCTTGATTTCCACCCCACTGCCTGCCTATGCCTATCCTACAGAACCGTCTTCACATATCATAATCTGAGCCTCCCTTCAAGAGAAATCCTGTAATTTCCTACTCATGGTCAGTTTTCTCTTGCTTTGCATCCTTTATTCAAGGTGCTCCTTACTTCTGGAAGAGCCTACTCATCCAGTCCCTAAATACATGTTTCTTTCTTTCTTTCTTTCTTTCTTTCTTTCTTTCTTTCTTTCTTTCTTTCTTTCTTTTTTTTTTKKTTTTTYAAGACAGGGTTTCTCTGTGTAGTCCTGGCTGTCCTGGAACTCACTCTGTAGACCAGGCTGGCCTCGAACTCAGAAATCCACCTGCCTCTGCCTCCCAAGACATGTTTCTTTCTTAAGTGCACTGACTTGACTGGAAACATGTCTCTGATCAACCCAAATCACTTCTCTAATCTACCTTATCCATATGTACTGAACCTATTTCTAGATCATGTTAATGTTATAAGCATCAAACATCCATTAAGATAAAAATAGGCAGATTCTGAGGCTGATTTTACAAAGATCGCCTGGTGAATCGATAAGCTTTTATAACATACAAATATTTGAGTAAGTGCTGGAAAAGCAACTATTATAAATACAAATTACAATATCCACAACATTCAGTTTAAATCATTTCCCCAAAATATTAACTTAACCAAATATAGTGAACATTAGTCAGCAAAGATCATTAATGTTCATATTATCTTGAATGAAACTTTCTATTAACCACGGAAACTTTCCATTAACCAAGACTTAGAATTTAGCTAGACTGCATGAAAGTATACTTCCATGGCAGAAAATCACATCATCTCCATACTACTTTATATCTAGTATGTAATAAAGATTGATGATTATTCCATAGTTAACATGTTAGTTAATCAGAAAAATAGACCTTTGCTCTGATAAAAGAAGAAAAATAGTCACAACAGCAAATAATTCTCATCCATTCCCTCTTAATCTAATCCCAACTGTCCTAGGAGTCATAGGAGCTCTCCTATTGGAAATGGTTGGAAGAACAAAAAGATTCATGCCAATGATCTCATTTCGAATTTGGTAGGAAGGAAGTGGAATGTACGGATCATTCTGAAACAGTACATGTAGACAGCGCACGTACTGAACTCACTTCCGGCTTCCACCATGAGTTTATAGCACACAACACCAGAGAGGTCATGTACCGGTATTAGTAGCATTGTCTCATGGGGTTAAGTCCTGGAAAAACCATGAGACCTAAAGAAGTATTTTGGACTTGAAACAAGAGGAAACGCATTCAGAAAAGGGATGTGATTATTTTAGATCCCTGTTTACTGCCTCATAACAATATGGATAATTTCCTCATTGATGAGATACAGTATCTTAATAACACTGAAATGCAATAAGCCATGGAGAAAATGAGAGCCCTAAGGCCTACAAAATACAAACTTTCAAAATGAGCAAATGATCATGAATGCATAATTTCATAAAAAGCCATTCTGTAATTACAGATGACCAAGGTTCTATTTCTTTAACTCTGAGTCGATTCTGTCCGAGAAGAGTGAAGAAGGCCCTATACAGAGCCCCAATTCCTCTAATAATTTTAGATACTTTCTATTTAGGGGGAAATGTGGTTGAATTGTCTGATAATATATTTTATATATAGTAAGAGCTTTTAAAGCTGGTTGATCCTCCTAGTCATTCCTAGAACACGGAAAAATTATGGCCAGGTACCATACTGCTGCCACTGACTTTGTTAAAAATAAGCTTTTGTCTCAGACTGCTTTGAGCATTTTTTTTTTTGTCCTACTGGTCTTTTACCTATATATTATGATATCTTGTGTGTTTATAGTTTTTGTTTGTGTGTGTTTCTTGTCTTTAAAATATTCTAGTTTGTTTTGTTTCCCAACTTGCTTGTTTTCTAAAGACAGAGAGAAAGAAAGGGCGTGGAGTTAGGCGACTGGGTAGGGTGGAAAGGATCCGAGAGGCGCTGGGGGAGGGGGAACGTGATCAGGCTCTATTGTATAATTTTTTTTTCCATTAAAAAAATGGTGGTAGAAGAAAATCAATTTTGAAATAGCAGACTGGCAGGATATGAATTTTTGTAGAAAATGGTTTTCTTTCCAACACAGGTAAAACCTTCTATCATGAGCGCTCTGTGGAAACAAATGACATTCCAGAGCTGGAATTTGCTCTCTGAGTCACAGGTGCAAGGATTCCATGGCAACGGCACAGATTACATTCAGACGAGCCAGCAGGCTGCTGCGGCTCTAACCCTTCCGGATGGACCATGCAATCACTGGCTCTTCCCAGGCCTGAGTACCAGTGTCATTTTATATACAAATGATAACCCTTGGCTCTTCCCTTCATTATATCTGGAGGAAAAAAAAAGCTTAGTGCCAATTTGTATACAAATCCAACAATAGCTTCATGTAGCAGAAAAAATTTTAATAGGATGACTTGCTATTAAATCTTTTTTTTTTTTTTTTTTTTTTTTTTTTTACTGAAAACAATATGCTTTTCCCGCATAAGAATAAAGACATTATATAATAACTTGGCTTGAGAAAGGGGGTGGATATAATTATTTTTTTTTCTTTCTTGAGTCCCACACATTAAGTGAAGAAGCTTCAGTATATGTTAGACCCGTCTATAGACTGAGTTTCTATCTCAGTTGGCAGAGGACCTGCCTCAAATGCAAGTAGCCCTAGATTTGGTACCCAACACTGCATAAAGCAGATATGGTGGCATATACCTGTGATCCCACACTAGGGAGGTGGAGGCAGGAAGATCAGAAGTTTAAATTCGTTCTCAGTTGAAGAGGAAATTCAAGTCCAGTCTGGGTTACCAAAGGGGGGAAAATGCCGATTCATAGGCTCTGATGTAAGTTCTGTAAACATCCACAATAGCCTTTGCTCTCATTTGCAGCCAACTTTGATATACTGTAGAGAGGAATACTGGAGTGGAAGTCAGAAAATCTGGGCGGTAGATCTGTCACTAATTTATCTGACTATGGGCAAGTGGATCCCTCAGGCCTCAGTTTTTTTGTAAGCACAACGAGGATAAAATTGCATGGTGCACTTACCATATATTATCTACAGTAGTTGCAACAAGATTTAACCACCGAGTAGTCTCTCCTTTTCCCTCCTAGGGTTAATTTAACCAAAGTGGTGCTAAGATAAAGTGACATTCTTCTGTATCATTTGTCAGTTCCCATGACCCCAGAAGAAGAGACAAGGCACAGAAATAATGGGGACGAAACATGCAAATTAAATGTAAAGAAGGTTGCTGTCTGAGGACTTGTCTCACCAAGTCTATGAGTTTGGTGACAGGAACTTCTCGGATTGGTCTTTTCATTCTGCACAAAGCCTCCAAAGAGGTTCCAAAGCAACTTGGAAGGTAATTCCCACTGATGGTCAAGAAGTAATCTTTTCCTCGATCCAAATGGAGGACAAGAATATCTTCTATTTTATCTTCGCCAGAGTTCAGGATGGTTACAGAGTCTTTGCTGACATACACATCAAGGGAAATGTCTATTGTCTCGTCTGAAATGAAAGAGATGGTGCATGGTAGCACAGCTCTTTTCCGTGGCAAAGCAACTTTCCTCCAAAACAACATCAGCAGCAGCAACAACAAAACCAGAACCACCAGGCAACAAGAGGGAAGAGATGGGACACACAAAAGAGGTATCGCCAATATAAGGACGGTGCAGGTGAGAGACAAGTGATTAGAGAACAAGAAGTTAAGCCAGGGTTGGGGGAGGCTTGGGGAGGTGGAAATGGCAAGCAGACAGTGGTGAAGGGGAAACTCACTTGGCTCCAAGTAGCCCTCAAAAGGTTCAGCTCGAAGCCATGGCTTGCAGTATTGGGTGTCATTAAGCTTAGGGATGAAAGAAAAATGGCAGGGGACCTGTCCATTGTTGCTGATCTGGAACTTCTCCTTTTGCAGCTGCCGAAACTTCACATTCTCAAACAAAAACTGGGGAATAACAAACAGACAGACACAACCATGCATTCGTAGTAGGGGAAGTAAGTTGGATTATTTGTAGACAATATGAATCCAGAATAAGGTACTTATTAATCAGATATGTAACTACTACATGTACTCACAGACCGAGACAACTTCCTAGCATTGACTCTCAGATATTATTTAGCTCATGCCAGCAGAGAAGGTGTTAGGCAACCCTTGACCCTGTTCAGGGCTATTCTGGTTGTTCCCGGGATCCCGAGAGGAGCGTGATTATGGTCCAGGGTGCACATTCTTTGACTGAGCTCTGTTCCCCCAGACACATGAACTAAGCACCAAACAAGAGTAACTAATCTGAAACCCTCCAAGCTGCTAGGTGCTATTGTAAGAGCTTATCATGTATTATTTAATTTATTTAATTCGTGTGATCCAGAAAGGGGAGCTGAATCTCTGAGAGGGTGGGGCACTTCATGTGCTCCCGCATCTACCAAACTGCAAGTGAGACTAGGACGCAGACAGTCTGACACTGGTGATGATGATTTTCACCTTGGTGCCCTTTTAAGTAACACAGTTTCTTTCCTTAGTGTTGACTACAATGGACAGGAGACAGGAAGCTGTGCAGTTTTGCTTACCTCTCTCCTGCTAAGGTCTAAAGAAGGAAGAAAGTCATTTTCCATTCTGTCCATAATGCGTACGATATCTTCAAAGACCTTCCGATACCTCCGTTCATCCACAACCTTCACCTAAGAGGAAGAAGGCACCATTTTCATCTTCACATGCACGGAGCACATCTCCATCAGAGATTATCTAATAATCTAAAACTGGGCACTACGGGAACTGCTTCACCTATAACTCTAACTTTCACTCAAAGCTCCTGAGTGGGGGGATTAAAGGCAGGCACTACTGCCACCTAGCTCTCTAGCAAATTTTAAAAGTCACAAAAAAAAAAAAAACCTAAATAGGCACTATATAGATAATAGGCATTATAAAAAAAATACAGTTTAGAGGAAAGGTAAGGTTAATTAGCTAAATTTCTGGAAAAGTCCAATCTGTAAGAAGCTTGATAATAGTACATATTTGGCAAGGATTTTCTTTGTTCAATTGTTAATTATCTGACTGTGGAGAAAATGGGATAATTGCAGTAAAAATGATTTCTTGCAGTGTGTAAAATGACAGCTAAAATACATCCACCGCTATTTTTTTTTAACAGGCGTAAAATAGTAAAAGTGCAGAAAAATATGATTGAGGCATTTAAGTCCATTAGTTGCCATGGACATTTGCAGAAATCAGATAGTTGCTCAGATTACATAAAAGGGACTGCATGGTGTTAGTAAATGCAAGTAGCGACCACTTTAGAAAAAGGCCACCACAAAATGTCCTAGAATAAAACCATGACAACAGACAAGTCATTTGGACTAACAAACGGCTTAAGAAAGTTTTCAGGTGATACAGGACTTCCAATGTCCTAATGTAGTTGTATTTTTTTTTTTAAAAAAAATATTAAAACCTTACACAAGCTAATGTTATAATTTAGTACAAGTAATGCAATATATCATTGTTATATTTGAGACACCAGTTTCCTTTTTACCCAAAGTCTAAAATTTTACAAAAAGCCATGTTAAACAGATCCGTGTTTGCAGCAAAGGGTCTGAGGTGGATGTGGAAAACAGACGAGTCAATAGTCTAGGGAGTTGTTTGGTTTTTTAAAAATGTATCTGAGCCATAACTTAGAGAACTGAAGGCGGATCATTTTAGTCTTACAGTATGTACGTGCTACGTTGTAATGAATTTCACAATTTTGACACAATTTTGTAACCTTTTCTTTCTGAAAGTTGTTGTTTCTTTGTCTCTGTCTGTCTGTCTGTCTGTCTGTCTGTCTGTCTATCTCTGTCTCTCTTTTCGAGACAGGGGTTTCTCTGTGTAGCTTTGGCTGATCCTGGAACTCACTCTGTAGACCAGGCTGGACTCAAACTCATAGAGATCTCTGCCCGCCTTTGTCTCCCAAGTACTGGAATTAAAGATAGGTGCTATCTTGACAGCCCCACAAGGAACTTTTTAAAATTGCTGTATCATTTAAAAGAAGAAAGACAGAATTCTATTAAAGATACATGAAAATATAAAGAACCCTTGAAAAATTTAAAATATCTAAGTCAGAGTTTAGGATTGAGGTGTAATATGAAAGGAATATTGGTGTAATATTTCAAGGGAAGCCAACAAAAGATCTAAGAGGGCCAGTGTTTGGGAAGAGATACCTTCCTTAAATGGATTAGGGGGTTCACATGAGGAAAAGAGGACACCCTGTATGTACAAACTGGACTTGAAAGGGGTTCAGTGTAGCTTCTGATGGCATGTTTCATCAGGATATTAGAACTATGAAGCCACTGCGTGGTAGTAGAAAGAACACAGATATAGGAGCTAAACAGAATAAAGATTTGAATCTCAGCTCTCTTCCTAGTTGAATGCTCTTGAGGAAGCGATTTTTAAAGTCCTTGGATTTTTATCTGCTCCTCTGTGAAGTGGCAAGTATTTAAGTGAGCACTGTTTTCGTGGTAAGGGGAAGTAACTGTGGTGCACAAAGAACCCAGCACCGTTTCTAGCACACAACTAGAATGTGGGGTTAGTATGTAGGATTAAACACAGGGCTAGTATCCTTCTTATGTTAAGACTTCAAAGTAGGGTGGGAAGGGGGTAGGGCTGAGTAGAACTCAGTGTTTAGAAGGTACAGAGCCCTGTGTTTGATTCCTACAATCGCATTAAAAAACAACTGCAGAGAGTACAGGAAGATAACCGGTTCTTGCCAAGTTTTCATCTGACCTTCATACATTCCATAGCACACGCCCTTCAATAAACATATAATAAAACCCAATAACTGCAATCCACAAGTGGACAAAAATGTTATTGGTTGTCTTGAACATCTTAAAATATATTCTAATACCAAGAACTAATTTTGTTTCCCAAGGAAATGCCCTAAAGTATTTTAAAAAGAGGACTGCTGAGGTGTGTGTGTGTGTGTGTGTGTGTGTGTGTGTGTGTGTGTGTGTGTGTGTGTGTGTGCTGGAGGGATGGCTCAGTAGTTATGGGCACTGGTTGCTCTTTCAGAGGATCTGGGTTCAATTCCTGGCACCCACATGGCAGCTCCCAGCTGTCTGTGACTACAATTTCAGGGGATCTGACACCCTCACACAGATATACATGTAAGCAAAGCACCAGTGCATATAAAATAAAAACAAATAAATAATTTAAAAAAGAGCACTCAGGACAAGAGTTACCATAAGATACATGGGTGATACGTATGTCAACAGTCCTTGAAACTGACATAAAAAAATTCTGTYCTATTTTGCCCTTTGCATACATGAATCCTTATGAGCTGGTCTCATTACCAGCATACTTTGTAGAGGAAACTGATACAGGAGGATGTTAAATACATTGTATGTAGTCCCACAATTACAAAGTGGTTGACCTAGAGTGCAAAACCAGGTAGTAGACTATCAAGTCATCCCAGTAAGAACCACATTAGTTATATCCTGATAGGCTACAAGTCCACATGTGTGGAAAACCCACAAGAAATAATCAAAGTATAAGTCAGCAAGCTTATAATTTGCACACTCATAATATAACTAAAAATGAGAAAAATGCATATACAATGGAGGCAAAACATTAAATAACTGGCTATAAATTCAGCTCAAGATCCAATCAAGTTCAAAGCAACATCAAACCTATGCAGTTTGAGAGGAAGACTGTAGCAGATGGGGCTATATCTCTTAAATTAATGAGTAGATCTGGTCCTATTCTGATCATTCTGTGCCTACACAGCGTAAAACACCTATGTAAAAAAGGGTGGACTCTGGAGAGGTCTAAGGGTAGTATTTAAGATGGGTGAGGGAGTGCTAACCACTCAGCTCTATAAATGATGATTTGTCTAGAGATCATTTATGGCATGCTGGATTCTGAATCTACTCTATACCTATATAGTGCTCTGGAAATAGCTACTTAACATATAAGCAAATGAAATGTGCAACCAACTGTTTACCCCGATATGGAACAGGGCGCTAACAGGTTTGTGGTCACTAGTTTTGAGTTCCATGTGACTCCGGTAATGAAGTTGATTGACATTGATTCCTCTCCAAAGAATTCGGTCACACCAGGCTGGAACTCGGCATTTCCCACTGTAAATAAAGGCATGAGTCACAAACAACACACCACACAAGAGTAATGGCACACATTGGCTTAGAATCACACTAAGCCTCTTTTTCTGTGCTCCCAGTGAACCACACACTTCTTCCCAGAGGACCCTATCATCTTCTTTCCTACACTGTAAGTATTGACAACAAATGTCTGTGTTCGCTTGCCAGTTACTGAACTCCTAGCACTGCTGCCCAGTACAAAGTATTTGCTTAATATCATCTAAAGACTGACTAGATGGTTTCCCTAAATTTAGGTCTGCATCTTATAGACAATGTCACCATAGGGGAAGGTGGAACAACACCTTCCTAAAATAGCCTTATAAGGTCAGGGTTCCATTCTGAACATTTCCTCTTTCTTTGCTCCACCGGACAGCAATGGTACGTCATAATAGACAACTAATTTTAGTAGAAAAGTGCAATCCTCTGTTCCTAGAGTGGGCTTAATTTCTGGAGAAGAATACAGCTTTCTTTTCTAGACCTGGACTTTCATGGACACATCTAGTTTCTTTGATAGAGATGAACTAACATGCACGCATGTATGCCTGAATATAGAATAGTCCACAGAAACTTATTCAGCCTTCATTCAAATTAGGAATGCCTTGTACACGTGATCTAGTAGGTGACTCAAATATTCTTTATCAGTAGCTCTGGAGCTTGACCTTAAATGGCAGAAACCAAGCAAAGTAAACCTCAGTATCCTTATTCAATTGTGGACTGGCTCCCTGGGAACATGGGACAAGACCCC
This sequence comes from Apodemus speciosus, assembly GCA_002335545.1. NCBI lineage: Eukaryota > Metazoa > Chordata > Mammalia > Rodentia > Muridae > Apodemus > Apodemus speciosus. The sequence continues at coordinate 216,842 of BDUI01000206.1, forward strand.
CCCAACCCTGCTGCCAATTTCCCTACCCCCCACCCCTATCCCATCTAATGATCTTAGAGTTTGCAGCAGCTGAGTATGCCCATGAACACTTTTGTCTTTCAAGCTCCTGAGTCACCTAGGCAACTAGGAAAAAGAAAGAAACATATGTGGTGGACAGGCAGGTGAGAAGGATTTACTGATAGGGTCACTCACTACTTTTCTGGAGGAAATGAGGAAATCAAAGGGACTCCAAAGAGTATTTCTTGTTTCCACCCGACAACAGCAGATGTGAGTCCAGACATTAGGATTTCTAAGAGGTCACCAACAAATTATTTTTAAAGACTTTTTTTTTTTAAATTCATTTATGTGTACATTTAAGCAGGTGCTGTCAAAGGCCAGGAGACGGTGTCAGAGCCCCTGGAACTGGCGTTATTGTACTTGGGTCCTCTGCAAGAGCACCAAATATTCTAGCCACTGAGTAATCCCTCAAGTTCCTTACCAATGGATTCTGGTGTGTTCTCAGGAACAAGAGTGCCTGTGCTAGAAGAACTGCTTATGATTCTTCGTTCTTACCTTCTGGTCTCCAAAGTTAAGTAGTAGAGAAGGAGTGTGGGGGAAGGGGTAAGAGCATCAGCTAAGAAGGAAGGGTAAGATTAGGAAGGTGAAACTCCAAGCTAGTTTGCAGAGGTGATAGAACCAGGGTGCTGGAGGCAGCTCATAAAATGTCACCAGCTCTGACATCTACTTAATACTTTTCCAATCTAAGCTCAGTTTGAAATACTCTTCTGTAATACCACTAAGCCATTCGATTTCCCTCTCTGCATATGGAGTAATATAAAGACAGTTCCTAGCCTGTCAGGAGGGACGTGGAAGGACATAGAAAAGCTTTAACCTTTCTGTGAGAACATTCTCACCTGGAATCCCATCTGTCAGTTTTAGAATCATACTTGTAAGTGGGAATAAACTTGATTTCCCCTTCATTGAAATCCGCAAAAGCTTTTTTCTGTGTGCGCTGAATGTTTAACTACAGATAGAAAGAAACACCACGTAAGCATAGCAACAGCATATCAACGTAAGTGATAGGTTGACTGGCCTCTGTCTCCATTCTAGGTATTCAGTTCCACAGCCTTTTCAACCATGGAAAAACACACAGATAAGATTTCTTATCTTTTGAATTCAATGTCAACATTGCCATAGCATCTGAACTCACCTTCTAACAACACTTATTAACATACTGACATTTATTCCCAGTTGTGGCCAGGATAAAATTGTGGAAACAAGAGTTCAGAATAATCCCACATTACATAGAATTGAGCAGGAATGATCTTGCATAATTATAATTACAACAAAAAGCACACAAACCTTGAAAGGATAATCTGGAAAGCAATTTCAGCAAAGAATGTGTTTTTTTTTTTCTTAATGGGTGAGTTGGGGCTATAGAGATGGTTCAGTGGTTAAGAGAGCATACTGCTCTTTCAGAGGACCTGGATTTGTTGGATGGCCCACAGCGACCTGTAACTTGAGCTCTGGGGGAGCCACAGCTGCCTTCTGGCCTCCATGGGTACTGCACTCAAGGACACAGACCCATCCTTGCACACGCATACACACAGTGATCCTCCTGTTTCCACCTCTCCCTGTTAATGCTGGGGTAATGGGTGCATGTGGCCATGATTCTTTTTTGAGGTGGATGCTAGGATCCAAATTCGGGTCCTTGTGCTCTCAGGGAAAGTATCATTTCTCCCCTCTACAGCCCAGTGTTTGTAAAAGTTATCCTCACTCAGATATTTCACCAGTGAGACTCAGAATTTATTCCAACTGCACCCTTTCTTCATACAAGAAAAAGGAAGAAATAAAAACAATTAGCCATTCAACTTCAGGGTACAGGTAGATAGCTAAGAAAGGCTCACTATAAAAACTACTGTACTGCAAAACTCCAAAATTTCTACTGTCTCTAAAGGTCGAAAAAGCTCTTGTGAGTATTTAAAGACTTTTAAATCAAGTCAAAGCATTGCCTTTCCTCATTAAGAAGCATTTACTTTCATTCTAGTACCACTATGTTCTGGGTCCATAATCAAAGGAAGTGAAATCAGCATACTGAAGAGATATGGGTACACACGTTTATTGTGACACTGTTCATAATAGCCAAATACAAGGAACCAAGAGAAGTGCCTTCTAATAGCGACTAGATAAAGAAAATGTGGCCTGGAAATCAGTCTAGCAGTTCCTCAGAAAACTGGGCATGACACTTCTGGAGGACTCTGTTAGACCACTCCTGGGCATATACCCAGAGGATTCCCCGGCATGTAATAAGGACACATGCT
>BDUI01000206.1:224010-241940 GCA_002335545.1 Apodemus speciosus
CTATTTATCAGTGCTGAGGATCCAATAGAGAGCCTTGAGCATGTTAGGCAGCTGTCTACCACTGAGCCATATCCCCAGTCTTAGATCTCTAAATCACTTTGTAGCCCACTGAGAGTATATTAAAGATTTAAATAGTAAAGTATAAGCCATTATCCCAGCTTGTTCCCCTTCCCTCCTAAAGAGTGACCCTTTGAATTCTGATTATTGTTAACCCAATGTTGAGCCAGAGGGCTGTAACATCTTCAAGAGTTATGCTACCTACATCAACTGTTCAAAACCATAGATTAATTTGTTTGAGCTTGGGATAGAAGTCTTAAGATGAAAATGAATCTCCTAGTAGCTAAATGCCCCTAGCAGATATCTTCTAAAGACCAACAAATTGGGCCACCTTGCTAAAGCCAATTTTATTCTTGACTTACAAACAAGTTCAGAATGTGCTCAAACCCCACAATACTGCTATGCTTGTTCTGAATCTAAAACATACTCTGCACCCCATACACTTCATACTGCTTTTCTTATCGGCATTTCATTCTGGCCACATCAGAGGACAATCTTATATTTTTATTACACAGACAGATAAGTTAGTTTATATGGAATTATTTGGATTATTAATGAAAAACAATATATTGATTTCTTCTAAAAAACCATCTAAATGATGAAAATGTATGATCAGAAAGCTTATGATTTTTTTCTCAGAAGTAACTACAGCAGATTAGTCTCATATAGCACAGTATTTCATATGGGGAAGAAGTCGATTATTTCCACCTTTTGGAAGAGGTTCAGTTAATGGAATACCTCCCAGTGAGTCCTACTTAATTCTATACTGAAAAGAGAATCCAGCGCGGCTTACTTTTTTATACTTGGCCTTCGAAGGCAGCCCCCTCTCCACAGCCATGGACCACTCTTGCTCTTTTACAGACTCGAAGTAGAAAAAGGCTTCTGTGCTCAAGTCCAGCTCTTGGAACCTGAGGGAAGAAATAGATGCAGGCACTGTACACAGCCACAGTTTTCTTTGCCTATATCCTTTCCCATTTGCTGAGACATTAGAGTAAAGAAAAAAAAGAGTATGACATAAATTTTATAAAAGATGTGTAATTTCTCTAAAGAATTCCCACCAGTACATTCATAGGTTATAGAAAAACTGAACAATAACAAAACTCTCATAGGGATAGTAGTGAAACTTGTCATTTACAACCTTTGAATAATCACTTTGGGAATTGATCTCATCATCTGTTTCTATGATGAACGGTTGGTTCCCTATTATGAGCCTCATTCATGTTTTCTTTTGACCCACAAATTAACCCTCACATATAGTGCACAGCAAGTTTTTACCAAACACGTTTTAGAACAAATATGCAGATCAAGTCTGGGGAAATGTCCCAGTCAGTGAAGTGTTTGTTGTACAAGTGTGAGGACCTGAGTTCGAACCTCAGCATCCATGTAAAAGAAGCTGTCTGTGCAGACATGTGTCTGTAATGCCAGCACTGGGGAGGAAGTAACAGGAGGATCTATCTCTAGGCAAACTCCTGGTAGATAAGGCTTTTATCATAGAAGTGCCTGGCAGCTAAGGTAGGAATTCATAACTGGCCAAAGTGCTGAGATTTAGTGATGGCAGAGCGCTCTGCCACTATGGGACATTTACACATTCCAAGGCTCAGGGAACACCTGAAAGAGGGTGTGGAAAAAAATGTAAGAGCCAGAAGATGAGGACATGTACAGCAAAAGGACATTTTGTGGATGGCATCCCCCCTGTTCCCCTGAACGCGGTACAGCCGTGGTTGTCTGCATCAGTCTTGCACGGATTGGGCCGTCAACATTTCATCACGGACGGGGAGGAGCCCATGAGGCCCTACCCCAAGGGACAGTTAATGGTTGCTGGTGGAAGGGGTGTCACTTTCTTTGGTGGGAAAGCCACTGATTAGTTGCACTAGTAAATAACATCCCATCCATGTTCACACAAGAGACTCCAACTAAACTCAGTGGGCCGTACATATGAAGAAGGCATGAGTGTAGGACAGGATTTTGGGGGGAGAAGATGATAGGGGGTGTAAACAACTAAAATTCATTATATATGTGAGATGTTTGAAGAATAAAAGAGTGGAAAGGAAATAAGATGGGGAGTGATTGGCCAAGACACCTGATAACCCCTGGGGCTCACAAGCACACATCATGTTCACACACACACACACACAGATAAGAGGGAGGCCAAAGTCATGTTACACTAACACCAAATATAGGAAAAGGACGATCCAGAAGTGCTCTTTACCCAATGCAGTAAATATCAGGAGGATTTGGATCACAGTTGAGCCAAGGTTCTAAGCTGCTGTCTGGAGACTGGCCGTTCACATTCCAAGTTCCAACAAAAAATCTAATATGTATGGCAAAAAAAAAAAAGAATTTAAAAACAAAGATCAAGTATAAACAAGCACAATGCTGCTTTTATCACTTCTATGAACCTATATTTTGATTAACATAACTCTTCGAAGTGTTTTGCCAGATACCTAAGAACTCTTGGGACCCATGGCTCCAGCTGCATATGCAGCAGAGGATGGCCTTATCTGACATCAATGGGAGGAGAGGCCCTTGGTCCTGTGAATGGCCCAGTGTAGGGGAATGCTAGAGGGGTGAGGCGGGAGTGGGTGAGTGGGTGGAGGAGCACCCTCATAGAGGGAAAGGGGAGGAGAGTGAGGGAGGATGTGAAGGGAGGTTGGTGGAGGAGTACCTGGGAAGAAGGATATTATTTGAAATGTAGGCAAATAAAATGATTACTATAAAAAGAACTCTTGCACATATAAAAGCATGGGTTTATTTTCTCTCCATTTTACATCAACGAACCAACAAAAGTAACTAGGTCTATATTTTAAACAAACACAATTATACTCCATCCAAATTCATTAAGGCAGAGCTTTAGGTTAGGATGGGAAAGAGGTATCTTGGTGCTAGACACAATTCAATATGGATAACTCTTTTTAAAGGAACTATAGCTAAACTAAAAACAAAACAAAACAAAAACCACAGAACTTTACTTCTCCAGGATCATGAGAACAACTGTGGGAAATATTGATGAGGCAGATAGTATATGAAGTGGAAAAGCGGAAGGGATGACACACATGGACAGTGTGTAGATATGAGGAAGTACAGATGTGTTTGAATTTGGGGAAATGGTGCATGGTAGAATACCTTATGGGTATCTTGGATTAGATGGGATATTCTGTTCATGAATAACACACTGGGGATACATGCCACGCCTTATCATCTCCCCTTATATTCTACCACATATATCAGGGTCCAGAAAAGGGGATATTAATGAGCAATGGTGAAATGAAGACTAATAGGAAAGAATTGAGGGCAGTCTGCCCAGAGGATTGGGGCAACCTTAGTTGATTTATCAAAGCAGTGAACTTATAGATGGTAATAATGGTACACTTTAATTTTTCAATACTAGCTGGACAAAGGTTCAGCTGGTTAGATGAGACACATACTTATTTATTGAAGATATTATAGGTCAATTTTCTATTATATGTGAGTTTGATTTAGTCCTCTAAGCATGGATAGAAATATTAATAGACATGGTATCATTAGCAGTTAGGAAACTGAAGGGAAGCTATAGCTAATGCATAATTTTAGATATGTATATTTTTAAGTAAGCAGAGATGGGAGCCTGTGTCAGATAATCATTCCTTTATACTGTGCTTTTATTCTTAATGAAGCTAATATTTTTACAAATCAAGATTATTGTGAGGAACAACAATATGAACCAACCAGTACCCTCAGAGCTCCCAGGGCCTAAACTACCAACCAAAGAGTACAAATGGAGGGACCCATGGCTCCAGCTGCATATTTAGCCGAGGATGGACTTGTTGGACATCAAAGGGAGGAGAGGACCTTGGTCCTGAGAAGGCTGGATACCCCAGTATAGGGGAATGCCAGGACAGGGATGCAGGAGAGGGTGGATTGGAGAGCAGGGGGAGGGGGGATGGATTAGGTCGTTTTTTGGAGGGGAAACCAGGAAAAGGGATAACATTTGAAATGTAAACAAAGAAAATATCCAATAATAAATTATTGTGCCTCAGTGAGTAGAAACCAGACAAACCTGAAAGACTGGATGTTGACATATTCTTTCTCTCTCTTTGTGAGGATATGTTTGATGAGACCCTCTCGCTGCCCGGACTGGGTGTTTGGAACAAACAGCTTCCGCATGGTGTTGGTCACTTTGGGCTGCTCTTTGTTTGAAGCTTCCTTTTCACGTGGAAACCTGGAAAACGAACCACGGATTCCAAAGTAAAACTGGCTAAGATGCAAGCTTCTTAGAGGGGAAGTTTGTTGCAACACAGGACTTACATTCTATTTGATGAAGCCGGCGGAGGGGGTGGTTCCCGATGAATCCCAGCCGGGGGATTTTGTACATTCATTTTTTTATCTAAATTCATAGATGAAAAATTATCCTCAAATCCAAGCAGCCCTGAAGGACACAAGACCCAAAGACAAAGTGAAGATGAAGAGACCCTCCAACAGAACCAGGCTAGGTGAGGCTTTTATTTGCCTATGACCGGAACAAGGTACCATAGGTGTAGTAATCATTTATATCAGGGTAAGTCTAACATTCATCCCAGAAGCACTGACACACTCACTGTAATGACAGAAAGTTATACCAATCTCGAACCTGAATAATACAAGCCAACATTTATAGAGGTGATCATATATCTTTTGCTTTCCTTACATTTCAATAACTTTCATAAGGTAGGTAATATTAACATTTTTTTCTGCATTGTAGAGAAGGAAACAGAAGCTCAGAGTTGAGTCACTTAAACAAGGTGATATAATTCGTAAGTTTCAGACTTGGCATTCACACCTAGGTTGTCTAGCTGTGAAGTCTGTACGTAAACTTTTTTTTTTTTCCCAAGTAGGCTCAGAAAGAGCTACCACACCACAGAGCGAATAAGGAGTGAAGAAGCATCAGTCCACGGCCGTGGATTCCTCCACACAACCAATTCATCTGAACTAATACTATCTACTGGCTCGAAAGTCATCAATCATAGCAACTGGAGATGAACAACAAGTCTTTCTAATACCTGAATAAGCAGGTTTATCCTTAGCGTCTAATTTCTGGTACCAGCTAGATGAGTCTTTTTGCTCTGGAACAAGAAGCTGTGACTGAGCTGGAAAGACAAGATTTAGGTCAGAAACTGGGAAGACCATCATTAAACGACAAGCCAAAGCTATTCATTTCTTCAGAGTCCTTGAATGCACGGTCAGCAGAATTCTGAAAAGGAATAGAAGGGACTAAGGAAATACCGGCAGCTCTGAGTCATTTTAGGCAGAAGGAGGGGGCCTGCAGGCTGCAGTAAACTGCATGCCATGCTACCGACTTTCTCTTTTTAAAGCTGGATAGACTTGTTCCCTAATCTATCCCTGGCTTCATTCCTGAAGGGAAAAATAAAGAGCTATCAGAGCTCAAGGGGCAGGGTGGGGGTGGGGCTTCGCTAGTGGCTCCCGGCCTTTGACTCAGCATGTCAGCATTTCACTCCCATTGAAATTGCGGGAAGGAAATTGTTGAGTTTTGAGTTACCTTCCTGAGCTGCAAGGACCTCGGAGAGGAACTTCAGACAGCGTTCTTCATCAGGAATTTCAAAGTGGCGCTCTCTGGTCCAGTCTCCCTGTACTCGAATTTTGCAGCCACCTTTAAAAAGAATTAAATCCACAGATCCCCAACTATGTATGGGACACAATGCTTTGTCAATACCTTATTGGGATAATAGTCTCAGACTTTCTGGTCAGAAGGAGGTCCAGACTACAAATAGTCTAGACCCTTAATAAGGAGCACATGTCAAAGAGCAGGAGCTGCAGTATTGTAGCGGCAGAGGGGAATGACGACGCAGAGAAGAAACCCTACAGGAAGAGTATTCAAGTGCTGATGAACTGTGTCAATGAGCAGACTAGCAATAGGCACACTAAATCATAGCTTCCCATGTCCTGATCTCTCAGATGTCAATTTGGGATTTCTAAGTTCTAGCAAGAGATAAATTCACAAATCACCCTCTTTCTATCTCCACACTGGAAATCCCTACCATTTAAGTACGGGTTGCATAATCTTCTAAGGCATGAAGGTAAGATAGGAAGTCCCATGATCAGGTTCCGAGTAAACTAAATTTACAAGTTAACTTAAAAATAGTGGGATTGGCTTGATGTGTTCTGAGAAGACAAACCTATACCTCATTAATACAAGTGGAAAAACGCCATAGGTATTTTGAACAATCTTGCAAATCTATCCCAAAGTTGGTTGGTTTAAGAACAGTCAATTGAGAAAGATTAGACTTAGAAGCAAATGTGTTGGTTACTAGGGCTGGAGATATGGCTCAGCAGTTGAGGACACTTGATGCAGACGACTGGAATTTGATTCCCAACACCCATATGTTAAAACACAACCTTCTGTAACTCCAGTGCTAGGGCATCCAATGCCCTCCTCTTCTGACCTCTGTGGGCACTAAGTGGTGCATATTCATAATGCATGCAAACACCTGTACACATTAAAAAATAGTAAGACCTTTTAAAAAAGCAAAGCAAACTTACCAACGGTTTAGATATCTTTAATTATTAAAATAGTATTTTTATGTTATATGTATAGGTGTTTTTGCCTGCATGTATGTCTGTGCAGCCCATGTGCGCCTGGTGCCCCTGGAGGCCAGAAGAGGCACTGGGTCCCTCTAGAAGCTGAAGCTACTTTGAGGGGTCTGGGAATTGAACCCAGGTCCCCTAGAAGAGCAGCTAAGCCATCTCTCTAGCCGCAGGCTTAGACTTTTTAAGGGTACAACACGCTCTCTCCTGTTTTTTGACCCTAAAATTATCATCTGAGTCAACTATTTAGACTTTATAATCCAGGAAGCCTATGTATTTGTTTATATTCTTAGTCTAATTGGTTAATTATAGACATTGTTTCTCCTGTGTCCCTAAAGCTATAAGCTTAGTCAAGGGGTAAGACACACATGCACATCACCCAATGTTTTCTACAGTTTAGAGTAACCACTGACTTCAGAGCTGTCTGAGATTGAAGGGCTTTCCATGTATGATTCAAGACCTTTTATATTAGGATGGAGAAAGTCCTGGGTAAGCTGGTCACTTCCCCAGTGACAGTGATGGCAGACTTTAGAGCTAGAAGGCATTTAATAAATGGCTGTGGAACAGGACTTTTTTACACTTATAAATAATAAGAAAGAGGAAAATAGAATTAAAAATCCTAGTTTATGTTGACAATCTAGTTCTCAATTTTGGTTATGTTTTCCTTCTTTTTTTAATCTCTTTTGTTTCCATCTTTATAGAACATAGTGTTTTTTTTTTTTTTAAAGGTCACTGGTCAGAATGATAAAAAAGGAGAAAAATGAAAGCCAACCAAAAGGACCAGAGATAAGATACTTAATGGGGAAATCCACTGTACAGACAAGAATGAAGGCAGGGAGGCAAGTGTCAGTTAGGAGCACATTAACGATACTTGGGAATGCTTCAGGATCTGACTCCTCCCTTCTTCTTGTCAGTTAGAATCAAAATAGGTAAGACAAAGCCATCCCCATCGGATACAAATTTGGTACAAGGACATTTTCTCTCTTTTCTACAATTTTGTTTTAAAGATTTATTTATTATTATATGTAAGTACACTGTAGCTGTCTTCAGACACACCAGAAGAGGGCATCAGATCTCATTACAGATGGTTGTGAGCCACCATGTGGTTGCTGGGATTTGAACTCAGGACCTTCATAAGAGCAGTCAGTGCTCTTAACTGCTGAGCCATCTCTCCAGCCCTCTACAACTCTTGAAAGATATACTTTAGTAAATATAAAATACATTTATTCAATGGCCAGAAGATTCCAGAAATTGCTTGCAAATTATCAATGGATGCTCTCTTAACATGTTGCTAAAAAGATACAGCAAATTATTCCATGGCCCAGTTTTCTCTTCCCCTTTCTTCCACCCTGTCCCAATTCTCAGCTCTCTGTGGGCAGCAAGCGGTCGGTCCTCCATCTTTCACTTCACCTGACATGGTAGTTCTTAACCACGGCTTCATGACATTTCTAGAGGTCTCTATTTGTGCGCACACACAGGAAGAGGACAGAGGTCAGCTCTGTTGTCAGGCTTCAGGATCCATCCACTGAGGGTCTTTCCTTGACCTTGGACTTGTAGGGTCGTATAGGGTAGCTGACCCCTGAGCCCCAGGGATCTACTTGTCTCGGCCACCAACTTTTTTCCTTTTAAACACAGGTTCTGGGGAGTCAAACTTGTCCTCATGCTTGGACAAAACAGCAGTTTTGTCCAACTGAGCCATCTCTCCAGCCCTACAGGTGCTTTTTAGGGTATACTGCTATGTGTACCCCACCTCAGGACAATAAAAATAGACTATCTGGGGAGGAAGCCCAGAAATGTCTCACTGTGTAGCCCAGGCTCACTTCAAACCTTTGATCCTGCCTCGGGCTCCTAAGTGCTAGAATTATAGGCACCTGCCACGACACCTGACTCCACTGGTAATTTAAGAAAAATACTTGTTAGGGATTCTAACATACAACTACATTATAAATCAGAGGCAAATACAAACTGACTAGTTTTCCAAGCAGGTTACTTCTTCCATAGACTGGATTTAATTCCTGGTCTCAAGTGATCCCCGTGCCTCAGTTTCTCATGTATTTGAGACTGTAGACAAGCACTATCATGCTTAGCTTAAATATGATGCAGTTCAATACCTCCTATAGACTACTTCCTCTCCATCTCTGTCAGGAAACTGCTTTCTTCTGAGGCTCATTTACTGGGCTATACCATCTTCTCTTTCTTCCTCTATAAGACCATCACTCTCTACAAACCTCAGGGTTCAGAATCCAATGCGTGCTACATAAGACTCTACTTCTACTCAAACACCTGCCGTTATTCAGTCTAGCTTAAAAATTGGCGCAGAAAATCCAGTTACCACCTTCACCCTCTTCACCCAGTGGCCTTTGTTCCACCTCAGCCTCCACTGACTGCCTTGTTCCTTGCAGTGACTCCCTCAAGAATATCCTAGATTTTCCATCACAGAAGCACCATCCCCTAACATGCAACGTAAATCAAATATCTCACTGGGACTAGTAGTCCTCCCAATATACTTGCTCCTTATCTTTTCAGTAATTGTTTTTGACCTCGAGGAACCTTGGCCCCATGGATCCCTTCATTTGCTATCCCTGGAAACCTTCTTGCTTTCACTTCCTCTTTTCTCAAACAGATATCATCATTGTCTGTTGCAAAACTCCACAACTGCCTTACCTCTGGGCTCCCACAGCACCTAGCTGGCTAAATTCCAACCCTCAACAGTCCAACTAATTGCCTTCTCCGTACTTCCACCAGAGCGACCAGAGGAAATCAGCACACAAGTACAACATGCATATTGTGCTAGCTTTATGGTGTGACATGTCCGCTTGACATAAAGCAGTCATCTGAGAAGAGGAAACCTCAATTGAGAAAATGCCTCCAAAAGATCGGGCTGCAGGCAAACCTGTAGAGCATTTTCTTAACTAGTGATTGATGTGGGAGGGCCCAACCCACTGTAGGCTGTGCCAATTGGGACGGTGGTCCTGAGTTCTGTAACCAGACTGAGCAAGCCATGGGGAGCGAGCTGGTAAGCAGCACTCCTCGACGGCCTCTGTATCAGCTCCTGCCTCCAGGTTCCTGCTCTGTTGGAGTTCCCGTCCTGACTTCATTCAGTAATGGACTGTGATGTGGAAGTATAAGCCAAATAAATCCTTTCCTCCTCAAGTCATTTTTTGGTTATTGTGTTTCACTGTGGCAACAGTAACCCTAAGACAAGTTGGTATCAGTGTAGTAGGGTATTGCTGTGACAGACCTGAGCATGTTTGGGGGTAGATTTTGAAAGGATTTTTTTTGGAACTTTGAGCTAGGAAAGCCATTGAGTGTTGAGAGCTCAGTGGGCTCTTCTGTGGGAGCTTGGAAGCTAAGAGAACAAGAAGATGGAGGCCTTGGCTTAGGAAGCTTCCGAGGGAAACTTAAAAAACTCTAGGGGCCATTTGTTATTTTGAATTGCATTTCTGTGGTTCCGATTAGCTGAGTCTGAAGAGTCAGCTATGATTAGAAAGATAACTGAAACGACAAAAATTAAACCTTTACTTTGCTGGGATATTCAATGCTGGTCAGTTGGGGCTGAGACATCGGCAGTGATTAAGACAAGCATCTTTGAGGTTAAATCTCTTGGGAGGTTGTTTCCTCAGAGTCAACATACAGAAGCTGTGTTCCAGAGGCAGCCAAGATTATACCTTGTGCTGGCAGCTGAGCTTGGCAGTGTAAGAGTTACCCAGGAACTGGTTTTGAAGGCATGGAAGGGTCATGGAGAGCAGCTGAGGCTGGGTACTGTGAGAGGCCAGGAAATGCTGTTGGTGAAGGTGCAGCCTCAGTGGCAGTTGAAGGCATAGGACTGAAAGAGTCATGCAGAGAATCTGAGGCTTGGCACCATGAAGAGAGCCTAGGAGGGCCTATGGGTTGAAGTGCAACCCAGATGCAGCAGAAGACTGTCGAATTTTGGATCTGCAAGTACCTGGGATGACTATTAAGGATACCAGCAGTGGTGGAGTGGAACCTGCTCTAGCTTAGAAGACAAGCTGTGTGTGCTAAAGAGGGCAGAGCTGGAGAAGTGACCCAAGCCCTTTGGAGGAGCCCAGAAGATGGTGAGTGGATCCCAAACACTGGACATTCTGTTTTGGAGATGCCAGTACCGTGGGATGATCACCAAGAACAGCAGCAGCAATGGAGTGGCTCAACCTGAGCTTAGAGTGCTGCAGAGGGCAGAGCTGGAGAAGTGACCCAGCCCCTTCGGAGGAGCCCAGAAGATCATGTGTCCATCCCAGACATTGGACAGTCTATCATTTACACTCTTGTCATCTTGTACCCCAAACTGACTACAAGTTGTTTCTTCCGTGCAGCTCCCAAACATCCCTTTCTCAGAACCCCTCTCTAAGATGAGGCTGGTTCTTGGCAGTGTGCCACCATGCCTGGCTAGTTTTTCCTACTTTTTGAAATGGCTCCTCTAATATGTAACAAAAAACAAACCAAAACTAAAACCCAAACAAAGCCCAAACAACAACAAACAAACCCCAGAATTCTTTGAATTGTCCAACATTATTTTCCCATTCTATATAGCACTGTCTCTAGTTTTCTGTGATGATGAGCATGTTCTAAAAGTGTATAACCAATACGGATGCCTCTGGCTAGTGAGCTTTTGAAATGTTATTACTGAAATGGAGCCACTGAATTGTGAATTTTCCCTCTAATTCATGTAAGTAGGTATATGCATCAGACAGCACTGTGTGAAACAGCAGAGCTCGCAACACAATCACATCATCACTCATCATCTCTCATGAGATTTCACACGCCTGCGAGGCTTTGCTTCGAAGTGGCATCTATCTGTTAGGCTGCCAATTTGTCACCCCCACAGAAATATCTCAAAGAAATCTCAAACATGGCCAAAACTGCATTCACTGGCAATGTAAATCGAGCCACAAACCTATGGTTGAGGTACTCAAAAGCACAGGAATCAGCCTACTATTACTCTGCTAAATGGACACAGCAAACTGCTCTCAAAGCTCCAAGACTTATCTAAAACGTCTATGCGGAGAATGGTGGTTAAAAAAGAAACTCAAAAGAATACCCAAGGCATGCACTCACTGATAAGTGGATATTAGCCTAGAATCTTGGAACACCAAAGACACAATCCACCTACCAAATGCTGTCCGACAAGAAGGAAAGAGTGGACCCAGGTTCTGGAAAGGCCCAATGCAGCAGTGTAGGAGAGTACAAAAACAGGGATGTGGGAAGGGGTGAATAGGGGAATGAGGGGGGGGGAGGAGAGGTAAAAAGACATATGGGACATTGGGGGGGGGCGGGGAAACCAGGAAAAAGGGAAATGAAATGTAAATAAAGAATATATCCAATAAAAAAAAAAAAAGAAACTCACGCCGCCGGGCGGTGGTGGCGCACGCCTTTAATCCCAGCACTTGGAGGCAGAGGCAGGTGGATTTCTGAGTTCGAGGCTAGCCTCGTCTAGTGAGTTCCAGGACAGCCAGGGCTACACAGAGAAACCCTGTCTCAAAAAACAAACAAACAAAAAAAACAAACAAACAAACAAAAAGAAACTCACAAGTAGTCAAACTGGAAAGAGAAAGTGTCAGTGACATGCTTGGCCACAAATGGGACATCTATATCACACTCCTTTCCCAATGCTCAGGGACATTCTAAAAGTCGGGGTGGAAGAACGGCAAGAGCCAGAGGTTTAGGAGGACGGAAACAAAACTGTCTTCTTGGCATGACAGGACCACAATGCACTCGAGCTCACAGTGACTGCGTGCTCAGGACCTGTAATATCAGCCAGTCAACATTGCAGCATCAAGTGTAAAGAGGTTCATGAGCCCCTGCTCCTAACTGAGGAGCTATGGACAGCTGATGGCTTCAAGGGGACGGAGAGTCAGTTTTCCCTAAGGGTGGAGCTCCTGATAGGTCAACCATTCTGCACTGAATGACTCCATGCTCAGGAGTAAGTAAAATGATAAAAATGTATTGACAAAGAATAAAATGTATTTTAAAAATATGAATTCTTGATGGTTCCCCTCAAAGGAAAATTCATTCCACCTTTAAGATTTTTATGTGAACGGGCAACGTCGTCTAAGTTCCTGTTGGAAACCTTGTATTCATCTTTGACACTTCTCTTCCTCCCATCCCTCACACCCAAGCTGATTCTTCTTGACTTTACCTCCAAATTCATCTTTCAAATCTGCCCACTTTTCTCCATTTCTACCCCAATCATACTCTCTAGCACATACAACCAAAGCAGCCACCTACGTGATCTTTCTGCTTCCAGGCAAATGATGCTCTCTCAGCATAAAAATCCTTAACTTCTCATTTTAAAGTCTAAAACTGCAGATTCAACACTGTGGCTTACAAGACTTCATAGCCTCTCTTGCCTTGGTGCTCAAGCCCTATTCCAGGCACCCTTGCCTTTTATTTCCCAGAAACTGTCAGGGTACTTCTGAGCTTGGAGTCTCACAACCCCCTCTTTCTGGAATAATCTTTTTTTTTTCTCCAGTTGTTGCCTGTCTCTTAGGCCCTCTGTTCCCAATATAAATGTCTCTTCTTTGTAAATGCCTTGCCTGAGTACACTGCCTAATTTAGTGACCCCTCTTGTGAACTCTTTGCACTTTTTCTTGTTAGTATTTATTAAATCCACAGTCATGTTAAGCATCCAATCCGGCTAAAGTCACTTTTGTACATTAAAATACATGAACCACCCAGAGTCTGTTGCTTTCTCTTGCTTTTTAGAGCTTAGCACAGTGCATAGTACCCAAAATGCATTCAGATGTTTATGGAATACATTTATGAATTATAGGCATCTCTGTGGCTCTAGCAACAAAAAGCACAGAAGGAAAAAGGAAAGCGGAAGCAGGCCTCTTATCTCTGCTGTGCTCTCACGATTCTGTAGGATTTACCACCAGGTCTGACAAATAGAAGGCACTCAACAAATATTTGTAGAATAATGAATAAACTAGGCAGGGTACTATTCAAAAATAAGCATAACAGAGTTCATCTAAAGGTCATAAAGAGATTAAAGGAAAGAAAAACGGAAAATAAATTCATCTCCACAAAAACAGGGGGAAAATTTAATAAAATCAGGATGTATGCACACTATTAAGGAATCTTCGTTTTTGTTGTTGGTTTTGTTCTTTTTCTGTGTGACACAGCCTTGCTATGTGGCTCAGACTGGTCTTGAACTTGCTATATAACCCTGGCCTTGAATTCACAATCATCTTGCTTAAGTCTGCCAGATATTCAGACTACTACTAGCACATGCCTTGTCTGGTTTAAATACAATTTGTTATTTCTTTAAAAGAACCAGCAAATCATCAGGGAAAAATGTCTTTAACTGGGAAATGCTAGCTGAAGTATCCCCACTGAAACTCAGAGCCACATAAGAGTTAACACCATCATTTAAAATTGGTCCTCAAATTCTCATTGGTACAGTGAGACATGAACCAAAGCCAATGGCTGTAGCTATGAGAAATAAGGCAGAATAGTTATTTGAAGATAATTAAGACTATCAATCTGCCAAAATGGAAAAAATAGCAAAAATATTAAAAATAAGTGAAATAACTGGACAAAATAGCTAAGACTCGCTAATTGATCTGATAGCAGTAAGCAATCCATCAGCAAATCGAATCCACCATGAAATTCTCAACCTAAAATTTTGATGTATAAAAAGAAACTACAAAGTTTTACTGAGAACTGTAAAATAGGACCCAAATAAAGAGTTATATTATGTTCCCTCAAGATGACTTAATTTTATAAAGAAACTAGCTTAATAACGGTATGACAAAATAGCTATGGTGAAACATTGGTTATTGAAAATAATGTTTAAACAACCAGGTATGGTGGAGCAAAACATTAATCCCAGCACCAGGAAGGTATAGAGAGGATCAGGAGTTCAATGTCATCTTTGGCTACATAAAGAGTTTGAAGGTAGACCATGATACATAGAACCCTGTCTCAAACAACAATAACAAAATTATGTTTAAAACTAGTTTAAATGACATAGGGGAAATGTCATGRCAAAGTGCTAAGTGAAAAACCATGATAAAAAGTATAAATAAAATAGTAGGGATATAGCTCAGCCGTGTTTATCAGACACTAGGCCTCTGGGTTCAATTCTCAGTCTTACAACCTTCCCACAAAAAGTATGTAGAAGGATTCCAATTATATGGGATATAAACTAAAACAATAGGAAATAAATATAAATGTTATATGCTAAATTTCAAAGACTTTGTGAGTGTGTATGCACTTGCACACATGCACATGCATGCACAAGAGTGGGGGTGTCTGCAGAGTCCAGAAGAGGGTGTTGGATCCCCTCGAGCCGGAGTTATAGGCAGTTGTGAGACACTTGAAGTGGGTGCTGGGAACTTGGGTCCTCTGCAAGTGCAATGCTTGCTCTTAATTGCTGAGCTATCTCCCATTCCACATAATAATTTTAAATTGACACTTCAAAACTTGTTGGCTGTCACAATTATACATAATTAGGATGCATTAACTTTATAACTAGAAAAAACTACTTTCAAGATGTTTACAACTAGTCTCTAGACAATATATATTTATATTAATATATAATATTAATTGATAAAGGGTACTATTTTTTTAGGCGTTGCACATTGATAAAGCGTACTATTTTTTTAGGCGTTGAACTCAGATTGTTGTCATTCTTGTGCAACAAGTACTTTTACTCACTGAGATTTCTCCCTGACCCTATGTTCCTTAAAATGAAAACATGATTTGGAGACGGGGAGTGTTTCATGTTGCACAGGCTAGCTTGGAACTCACAGTGTAACTGAAGGATAGACTTGAATTCCTGATCGTTGTGCCTGCACGGCACTGAGGTTACCAATGTGTGCTAGCACACCCAGTTTATGGGGTGCTAGCGATGGAACCAGGGCTTTTTGCACGCTGGGCAAATAAATACTCTATCAACTGAACCATATCTCCAGCCTGCTGCTGTTTTTGTCTTCTTTTGTCTAAATAGAAAACAACACAAGGGCTGGAGAGGTGGCTCAACAGTTAAGAGCACTCACTGACTGCTCTTCCGAAGGACCTGAGTTCAAATCCCAGCAACCACATGGTGACTCACAACCATCTGCAATGAGAACCGATGTCCTCTTCTAGGATGTCTGAAGACAGCGACAGTGTACTTACATATAATAAATAAATAAAGCTTTCGAAAACAATACAGATTCTAAGTTATTTTCTCTCTTGGATACCTGTAACAGAAGTTATCAGCTAGTTTTACGTAACAGTTTCAGAGCAGCCATTAAGACTTCTACATTCTAGGGTTAAAGAAAGGAATAATAAGGCCAAACTAGAAAACCATTAGGTACACATTAATAGTGCCAAGGGCAGAGACCTTCTCCAAACAAAATTATGTGCAACCCGTAGCCCCAAGCTAAATGGCAAGCTCTGCTTATCCAACGACTCAAGCCAGAGATAAGGTAAACCATTAGATTTAGATTTGTATGGTCGAATACACTTTCCATGGCAACTACACAGTAGCAGCAGTAGCAATCAAGTGCCCATTTTCTCCTCTCCAGAGCACAGCACAATTAGATGATAAACAAAGAACATCTTGCACAGAAAGTCAGTGATTTGCATTAAACTGATAAAAAAAAAAACACCCCGAAAAGGACAGAAACAGCGAAGAGAAGACCATGTTCTCTCTGATGAATGGAGGCCTTGAGGGATTGGGGCTTAAGTAGGACACAAATTATTTCAAAAAAGAAAAGAAAAAAAGAACAGGCCATTTAATGGACTCTGTGCCTTTCAAAAATAATGTAAGGAATAGATGAAAGCATTGTGAATTCACACAAAACCATAAAAACAAGGTGGGAGCAGACCAGAATATAATAGTCAAAAGATAACATTTTCTCAGGCGCATTGATAAATACAATCGTGACATTTGGAAGAGAATGGGTGTAACTGGAAATTGCAATGACACTGCTAGCAAAGAATCTCAGACTCAGAGAGGCAAATGCTACATGTTTTCTTCTCATATGCAGAGCCTACATTTTAATGTGTCTATAGGTGCATGTGTGTGTGTGCATGGGTGTGTAGGGGGTACAGGACATAGACTAGAAAAGGGACCACGAGAGGAAAAAAGATGGCTTAGGGGAAAGCTGGGGAGAGGGAAAACAGGTAAAAGAACTATGTGACATGCAGGCAGAAGGCAGAGCAGTGAGAAGTGGGTCAGAAGGAAGGAGGTAGGCTAGTGTGGGATAAAAATCAATAAAAAAAAGTATGCTTGAAACGGCCATGATGAAACCTATTACTTTGTATGCTAACAACAACAACAACAGCAGCAGAATAGACAACTAGTGACTATTGAGAGAGGGAGAATCTGCCTCTGGGGGGGAGATGAACCTCTAATAGATTATCCAATAGAAAGTGGTCAGCTCTGAAACCATATACACACAAAATGAAACATTCAGTAGGCTGTACTGATATATTTATGCATACATGCATGCACACTAATATATAACAATAATAATGAGAAAGAGGCTACCAATTTGAGAGTGGGGGACATGGTGGAAGCTGAGAAGGAGGGACCTTTAGAGGGGCTGAGGTGGCAGGATAGGGAAGGAGGAAAAGAATGCAGTTATATCTTTATTTTAAATATATACACACACACACACACACACACACACACATATATACACAGACATTACGTATACAAATATTTTTTTTTAAAAAACCTAATATGGCTGGGCAGATAGCTTAGTCAGCAAATTGCTTGGCATTTAAACAGGCGGACCTGAGTTTGATCTTCAGAACCTATGTAAAAAGCTGGAAATGGCACATACCTGTAATCTGAGCTGAGGAAGCAGAAAAAGGCAGATAGATTCCTGGTGGTTACTGGCCAGTCAGCAGAGCCTAACTGACAAGCTTCAAGCTGGTGAATCCCTGTCTCAAAACCAAAGGTGCGCTACACCTAAAAAGATTACCTATTGTAGTCCACACGTGTACATGTGCACACATAGTCATGAACACACATGCAGGAATGTACATGTTTGTCTGATAAAGAGATGACCCGCAGACCTCAAGCACTTTGAGCATTTCCCTAGCTCTTCCTATTAATTAGTCAGTTCCACAGCAACGAAACTATCATAGACAGACAATGTTTGAAGCTTCAAGTAGCTTAAGGCTCGGTAGCAGCAGCTAAGCTTATCACAGTTCAGGTTTGGAGAGTCTTAGCAGCCACCTGTGTTTCCTTGGGCTCAGCTGGAATGGTTTTGAGAGCTGAGGATAATTTTTAGGGCTGCCTCAGGAAAATGGCGACCTTGGGATGAGATGGCAAAACGCAGGATGTACACCCCCCCCCC
>BDUI01000206.1:317799-332077 GCA_002335545.1 Apodemus speciosus
GGCTCAGAGGTTAAGAGCACTGACTGCTCTTCCAAAGGTCCTGAGTTCAAATTCCAGCAGCCACATGGTGGCTCACAACCATCTGTAATGAGATCTGATGCCCTCTTCTGGTGTGTCTGAAGACAGCTACAGTGTACTTACATATAATAAATAAATAAATCCTTTAAAAAAAACGCTTGGTTATTGGATTGGGTTGTTTTTACATTTACAACAGGGACTGTTTTCAAGCCTGTTTCTTCTCCCCACCTCTTCTCTGTTCTCATTTGCTCTGTTGGTTTCTGCATTTTAAACACACTCTCCACATGCTTATATTTTGCCAGAAGTTGCCACCTGCCACCTTTGCTAATTATAAACCATTGGAGCAATTCTAGAATCTTAAAATTATGAAGATCTCATTAATATTTATGAGCTTTTACTATGTATCCTAGAATTGCCTTGGTAAGCAGAAAGAACTACTTGATGATGAGATAAAGCAGACTTTTGTTAACATAGCAGACCTTGCTAACTGCTTTGTTCCTTTAAAAACTCCTTGCTTGTCCTGGAGATGTTTGCATTTAGTGAGTTAACGTTACCTAGTAACTGAATGCTGAAGCCTTAGTTGCTGTTTGTCCTCATCTTAAAGAGGATTTGCCTTATGACATTCTGGAAATTTCCCAGTAGCAGCACAGCACACTTTGAGATTTCTTTGTTCCTAGAAATCTTTGGAAATCCTTAACACTCATCCTTCTTCTTTCAGAAGTGACAGGTTTAGAGAAATTGAAGTCTGAATTTTATTTTCAGATATTTATAGCATTGTAGTTATATGTCTAAGTCTTGTCTACAGTCTCTAGCATCTTACATTCGGATTTTCTCTGTTAGGATCGGGCACATCGCATTGGTCAGAAGAAGCCAGTACGAGTCTTCCGTCTCATTACAGATAACACAGTGGAAGAGAGGATTGTAGAGAGAGCTGAGATAAAACTGAGACTTGATTCAATTGTTATACAGCAAGGTATTTCTATGTAGAAACTTCATTAATTTGAGGAGATGCAAAACACATTTAGTTTCCTTCAAAAGATACTGCTTTTCAATAAAGGTTGACTAAAAATTACAAACTTAATGAATACAGTATTTTTCCTTTTATTTTTAGCTCATATTATAATTCAGTTGTTTCTTTCTTCCCCTTCTTGCCTCCAAATGATATATATGCACATATTTGTATATATATGTGCACACACATATATTTGTCCTTACTGTTTCAAATTAATGGCCTCTTTTTAATTGATTGTTATTACATGTCTATATGTACATGTATATTCCTAAGTATAACATGCTCAGTCTATATAATGTTACCTATATGTAAATAATCTTTGAAGAGATATTTGTAATTTTTGTAATTTAAGCCTCTGCCCTCAGTACATGAAATAAATTCACTGTGTTATACTTGAATGTCAATGACATGACTTTTATAGTATCTTATACTATTATTTAGCAGAAAAATATCGGCTTCTGAAAAATTTAAACAGATATACATACATCAGCGCATCTTTTCCATACAGAGAAGAGTTATTTGAAAAATGAAATTGGAACACAAAAAAGTATTAACAGACTAGTGAAATAGAAAATGTGGTAGAAGAAAAAAGCTTCCAGTTACTTATTAAGTAGATAACATTTAATTTTAATTTTCTCATAAAGATGCTTTATGTATGATTTAGTCCAATGTATCTGATCAGAAGCATCATACTGTATTTTCTTTGAAATATAATTGAATATATTCCATTTTGATGTTCTTAGGAAGACTCATTGACCAACAATCTAACAAGCTGGCAAAAGAGGAAATGCTACAAATGATTCGTCATGGAGCGACACATGTTTTTGCCTGTAAAGAAAGTGAACTCACAGATGAGGACATTGTAACTATTCTGGAAAGAGGGGAAAAGAAGGTTAGTTGAAAATAGCACTGCATTTCCATAATGTAGGTTAGTTACAACCTATACGTTTCCACATATATGTTGTAATTGGGTTGGACTGCAATCTTTAAATTAACTTACGTTCTTCCTAAAAATTTGAAGAATTGTCATTGCCAGCATAGTGTCCTGCTTTACTTTCTTCTTTTTTTAAAGTCAGCAACACTAGGCAGCAGCATTTAAAATTAAGTGACTTTGTGTCCTTTTGAAAATACTGTACTTAAACACCCAGTGCATCTTGTACTTAATCACGTATGGATGGACTTCATTGTTTGCTTTTTTTGCACTACATTACACACAATACAACCAATTGAAAGTGGTTTGTAAACAGTGTGAGACATTAAATCATTCTTTATCAAATAACCCTAACTGTTTTACAATACTGCAATTTTATGTCGTTCCACAAATAGTTTCAAACAGAAGAAAAGGGAATCAGAATGCTGTAATGATTTTCCAAGTGCTTATCACCCTTTATACTTAAAAAAAATCACAGCTTTGTTTCACCTAGAAATACCTCAGTATTTTTAATGACATCAGATATTTAATATCCAGTAACTACTCAAACTTTTAAGGGCTTCATAGCTTGTTAGTTGTACTTAAAGAAATATTTCCCTTTTTTAAAAAAGTGCAGGTAAAGCCTGCACACTACAATTGATGATATCTTGTCCATGAGCTCACCCTCTCTTTGTGTATTTTCCCTCAGTTTACTTGGTAAAAAACCTGGGTTGTTTGCCTTTTGACTTAATCATTGTATAGGCTTTGTAAATTGTGTATCAATGGCTCTTTTAAACATGTTCAGGATTGTCTTGGTTCTTTTGATCTTTTTATAACAAAATACCTGAGGCTGACTACTTTGTAGGAAAAAAAAGATGTTTAGAAATCCAAGACCCTGATGCTAGCTTTGGCTTCCAGTGGGGGTGTTGTGGAGGATAGAATTATCTGGTGGGAGCATGTGTGCACAAGAGAGAGGGAGTAACAGAACTTCAGAAGAAGATTTCCTGGTTTTATAACAACCCATTGCCATACTAAGAACTAGAGAGCAGGCCTCCGAGACCTAACTTACTTCTGAGGGAAAACCCTCAATCTCTCTAAAAGACATAATCAACATTTCTTTGATGTTCCACCAATTCAATACCATTATGGTGGGGACCAAACTTGCAGTTTATAACCTTTGGGAAATAAAAAATATCAAAAATGTAGTAAATATATATCCTGCAAAGGTTCAATTTGATTCTCAAAATGCTTTTGTTTTAAAGGTCATAGAAAATCTTGTGTTACCATATTTTATATCAATATGCAAAAGTGTTTTAGTTTAACTTTATGATAGTGCTAGTAATTTCTCTTATTAAAATTATACAATGGAAATTATAATATGGCTACATCTTTAGTGATAAATATCCTGTAAGGAAACCCTGAGTGAATATATTTGGAAATGAGAATAATTTTCACTATCCTGGATTTTTTTGTTATTCCAAATGAATTTGAGAATTATTCTTTCTAACTCTATGAAGAATTGAATATTTGGGAATGAAACATTTGATTTTTTCAAATACTCGAGAGAAGTTAAAATTTTACATGTGTATGTGTGTGTATGTGTGTGTGTGTGTGTGTGTGTGTGTGTGTGTATGACTGGAGATACAATGTAGGGCCTTGCATGTTATATGTAAGTACCACAGATTTTGCCATTATGCCAAGAAGAAATATATTCTCTCTTGTATGTCCTCTCTCAGCACTGCATTATTTTTTAGACTTTTTTCCGTTTGTTCCCCCTTCCCTTTCTCCCTCTTTTTCTGGCCCTACTTGCTCTGGGCCCCACTGACTCCAGTCCTGCTCACTCCAGCCCATAGGTTTTTTTTTTTTTTATTTGTTTTTCATTACAGAAGGTTGTGAGCCACAATGTGGTTGCTGGGATTTGAACTCATGATGCCTGGAAGAACAGTCTGTGCTCTCAACCTCTGAGCCATCTCACCAGCTCCATTTTTTAAAAGAATTTTTATCTTTTTTTAAAAAAATATTTATTTTTATGTATGTGAGTACACTGTTGCTGTCTTCAGACACATCAGAAGAGGGTGTTAGATCTCATTACGGATGGTTGTGAGCCACCATGTGGTTGCTGGGAATTGAACTCAGGACCTCTGGAAGAGCAGTCAGTGTTTGTAACTGCTAAGCCATGTCTCCAGCCCAAGAATTTTTATCTTTTTATTTTATTTTATTTTATTTTATTTTATTTTATTTTATTTTATGTGTATGGGTATTTTCCTGCATGTATACACATGATGTGTATGCCTGGTGCCCCTGGAGGATGGAAGAGGGTGTCAAATAAACTTGGATTGGAGTTATGAGTGAGCCACCATGTAGGTGCAGGGAATTGAACTTGAGCCTCTGCAAGAGCAACAAGTGCTTAAATTGCTGGGACATCGCTCCAGCTCTCGTATTTCATTTTTCCCTTGGAATTTGGCAAAGCATGTCAAACCTGGATTCCAGAAAAATAGAAAATTCACATTCTGTAAGCTGATTCATTGATAATTTTCTCATTTCAATATATTCAACTTTAGACTGCAGAGATGAATGAACGCATGCAGAAAATGGGAGAGTCATCTCTAAGAAATTTTAGAATGGACCTCGAACAAAGTTTGTACAAGTTTGAAGGAGAAGATTATAGAGAAAAACAAAAGGTAACTTAATACTTTCAGCCATTAGGCTGTCAAGTTTTCATTTTTCCTTGTAAAATTTATCAAAATTACACAGGCGCTTATGTAGTGCAAGGGGTAGCTTTAATAAAACTTAATTTAATATGATGATAGTCATACTTGCTGTTGTCACTGCCAGTGGAATAGTCTTGTCCCAAGTTTTGGATCAAAAGCGTTTCATGTTTTGGTGGTTTTTTTTTTGTTGTTTATTTGTTTTGTTTTGGGTTTTGGTCTTGTTTTTGCAATAATTGCAGACACATTACTGGTCTGATATTTTGAAGTCTGAACTATTCCAAAATTTTTCTTAAAATTTTGAATTTGGGTGCATTTTGGAGTTCAGATGTTTTTGTTTAGATGGGGATGTTCAAGCTGTACCATTATTCTGTTAGTGTATAGGAATGTGCTTTAGACTCGGATCACTCGGATCACAAGCTGAAATCTCATCTCTATCACTAGGTAATACCTTTGGGTACTCAGCTTTTTCATGTACCAAAGGTAGATTCTAGTAGATATAGAGAGTGACTTCCATAGGAAATGAGTTACTATTTGTAATGTAATTGGCAATGTGCCTACAAGTGAGTGTCTTAATTGCTTTTCCTGTTGCTGTGATTAAAAAAAAAACTTATATGGGACTGGAGAGATGGTTCAATGGTTAAGAACATGCACTGCTCTTTCAAAGAACCTGAGTTCAATTCACAGCATCCATGTCAGGTGGCTTATAATCAGAACTCCAGCTCCAGATCTATCACCTCTGTCATCTGTGTACCTGCCTCTACACACACACACACACACACACACACACACACACACACACACACATACACACACACACACCACCTAATTTGGATAATAAAATGTCTATAAGAGAAACTTAAAGAAGGGTTGGTTGTTTATTGGTGTACTGTTCAAGGTACGATAAGTACATCATGGCAGGGGTATCAAGGCAGTAGGAGCTTAAAGCAGTTGATCACATTGCATCCACTATCAGGAAGAAGACAACAATAAATGCTTTTGTCAGCTCACAAAAAAATAGTACAGAGTTTAATATTAATATATGTGTTACTTTAATTATTGAAATATTAACAAATTACCATCAGTTTTTCCCCTGAATGTTTGTTTCCTGTTCCAGGGGCTTCATTCTGGGATTCAACATTGCATCATTCAACAAACAAATACAACTTTAGCAGGGTGTGGTGGTACTTTCCTTTAATCTCAGCATGAGGAAGAGGCAGGGGCAAGGGCAAGGGCAAGGGCAAGGACAAGGGCAAGGGCAGGGGCAGGGGCAGGGGCAGGGAGGGGCAGAGGGGCAGAGGCAATTTCTGTGAGGCTAGCTGGGACTACATAGTGAGTTCCAAAACAGCCAAGGCTACATAATGGTGAGACCCTGTCTCAAAAAACCAAAACCAAACCAAAACAAAATGGAACCAAAAAACAAACTAGACCTTATTTTAAGTTCCCAACAAAATCAAATGGACATATACCCCTTGTCTCTGACATACATCACCCACTCTATAATCAACATCCTATGCCAAAGTGGTACATGTATTACAGTCATGAACATACATTAACACATTGTCATCCCATCATTTACAACAGGGTTCTCTCTTTCAGGGTGGTTTATTTTATGGCTTTTAACAAATGCATAGACATCTACCATTTAATATCATCAAGATTTTCACTGCATTAAAATCCTTTGAGCTTTACTCATCCCTGCCTGTTTTTCTCTTGGCTCATGACAAGTGCTCAGCTTTTTTATTTACTGTTTCCCTAGTTTTGCATTCTTCAGAATGTTATACCATTAAATGAAGCCTTTTTAGGTTGACTTCCTTCATTTAGTAATACATGTTTCAGTTTCCTTTGTCTTTCTTCGTGGGTCAATAGCCAATTTCTTTTGAGCACCAAGAAAGATTCCATATTCTGAATGCATTGCTGTTTATTTATTCATCCACCTACTAAGGAACATCTTGGTTGTTTCCAAGTTTTGGTGGTTATGAATAAATCTACTATACACATCTGTATGTAGGATGTCTTAAAAAACACAAGGTTTTGATTCCTTTTGGAATACCAGAGAATATGCTTGTTGAGTCATATGACAAATGTAGGTTTAGATTTATAAATATAATTAAATCTAATTCTTCTAAAGTGGCTACGCCATTTCACATTCTCCCAGTAACAAATGAAAACTCAGTCCACCTTTGTCAGCATTTTGATGGTATCAAAATATTGGACTTCACCTAGCTAATTGATATATAGTGGCTTTTCCTTATTTTATTCTGCAATTTTAATTTTTGAGATTATAATATAATCACACCATTTCCCCTTTCCCTTTTAACTCCCAATAAGCCCTACCTTGATCTCTTTGAAATTAATTTCTTAAATATATAAATACAACCTGTTCAGTCTGTATAATGTTACTGGCATGTATGCTTTCAGGGCTATTTGATACTGTATAACCAACCCATATGCTCTTGCCTGAGGAAGACTATTTCTCCTGCTGTCAGCATTCCATTGTTACCTGTAGTTCTTTGTGTAGGGTTTAGGGCATATAAGCTTCCCTCCTGCCTACCTTAGCATGCCTATTGGTGTTGTACTTGTTCAGCTTGTATTTAGTCATTTATGTTAGTGAAACTTCATTGGTGTACTTTCTTAGACATTTCTAGGAGACACAACTTCACAGCAAACTTTCTCTTCTTCTGGCTGCTAGCAATTTTTATCTTTCTGTCTTAGTTAGGTTTTCCATTGCTGTGAAGAGACACCATGACCAAGGCAATTCTTATAAAGGACAGTTGGTGCTAGCTTACAGGTTCAGAGGTTCAGTCTATTATCATTAAGGAAAAAGCATGGTAGCATCCAGGTAGGCATGGCAGTGGAGGAGAAGCTGAGAGTTGTACATCATGATCCCAAGGCAGTCAGAAAGAGACTTGCTTCTACAGGTAGCCAGGAGCAGGCTCTCTCTTTAGCAGTGGGTGGAGCTTGAGCACTAGGAGCCCTCCTACACTGTAACATATTTCCTCCAATAGGGCCACAGCTATTCCAACTAGGCCACACCTCCTAATAGTGCCTCTTCCTGTGGGCCAAGCATATTCAAACCACCACACTTCCTCTTCTGAAATGATCCTGAAGCCTCAGGTGCAGTAGTTATGTTATAGATGTATCAGTTGGGATTGGGATCCAAAATTCTGCAGTTTGATTGGTTATAGTTTTCTATGATGATGTCTGTTGTAAAGAGAAATCTCCTCAATGTAGGGTGATAGCTACATTGTATCTGTGAATATAAGGATTAATATTCAGAATGCAGTTAGGACTTATGTTGGTTTAGTAAAGTGGTGGTTGTAGGTTCTCTGAAAATATCAATGGCTCACTAGCCCTGGGTAGTTGGCTAGGTTTCTAGTACTAGGCATGATTTCCCTCCTCTTGAGTGTGTTTTAAGTCCAATTAAAGAGCTGTTGGTTGTTTCCAATACCTTCAGGCTATTGTGACATGCTGGTCACCATTGTGGTTTATAAGTGTTATCACTATGTAGGGCTGTTGCTTGCCTTCCTCTTTTGGAAATTCGACTGGCACCTTCTGGTACCATGAAAGCTAGTCCTCAAGGAGGTGACATTTAGGCCAGTTCCAGATAAGGAACTGTGTCTGAAATGCATGGCATCTTCAGCAATAGGGACTTACCTTTCACTTCTAGGGGCAACCAAGATTAAGAGCAATACCCTGAAATATTTTGGGGGTCTCTTGGGCCCCTCTGACCAGCAGCTCAAAAGAGGACTTCTCATGCCTGATGTTGGGGCTTTTATTGGAGAAGTCTGTACCTCTTTAGGAGAACATTGCCAGCTGAGATGGGAAGATTTCATTTAAGCTGTGCATGTATATTTATATGCAGATGAAGTATGTCTTATAGGTATTTTTGGGTAGTTACTGTATGATTTCCTTGTGACTTTTCCAGACATTCTTACTGTTATTTTACCCTTCTCTCTCCTTCTGTATTTATCTGCCTCTCCCTCTCTAATTAGAGATCTCGCCATTTCCCTACTTCTTCCCTCAGCTGACTTGTATCCTGCTATTCCCTTCTCTAAGAGGTGTAGATTGTTTTCTCCTTATTTTAATCTGAAATTTGTTGATACGTTGAACACATTTTCACGTAACTCCCATCTCATCTTTTTTTTTTAAAATTGGACATTTTCTTTATTTACTTTTTTCTTTCTTTATTAGATATTTTCTTTATTTACATTTCAAATGCTATCCCCTTACCTGGTTTCCCCTCTGAAAACCTGAAAACCCCTTATCACATCCCCCCTCCCCCTGTTCACCAACCCACCCACTCCTGTTTCCCTGTCCTGGCCTTCTTTCATTTAAATCTTTTGTTTTTTCTTTCAATGGAATTTTTTTTTTTGATTTTGGATTGTCAATATTTGAATACTTAGTTATTACTTATTTTAAATAGTGACATTTTAATCAGATTTATTTTCTTCTCATTTTTAGATTATTATTTTTATTTTTTTAATCCCATATTACATTTTTTCCTGTGTATGTTCTTATTCATTTCTCTTTTGTGAGAGTTCTTCAGTTTTTATTTCTTTTCATGACCAGGATGTTTTAGAAAAGCATTCATCAGTTATTTGTAACATATCTCCTACTTTGTGCTTTTTGGACAGTTTTTCATGCTTTTACTGAGATTATGTATTTTTGGCAAGAATATTCCAGAAGGGATGTTGTGTCCTACACATATTATCAGATATTAATACCAGTGATATTAACCAGTATTTTTATGGGTGATGTTAACTTTCTTCACTTAATGGATGGGGAAGGCATCTGCTGAGTTTCTTTAGTATTTTTAATTTTCTAATTGCCAACTATCTTGTTAAGGATGCTTTCAAGCTTGTACGCAATGATCTTAGCATCATTAGGGGAATTATTGTCTTGGTGTTTGCCTGAGGGCAATTTCCTCATTCCACCTATATTTCCTACTTGGGAATTTTTGTAAGAAGAAGCTACCCCTTCTCTGTCAATTATTTCTGTCCTTGTTTATTTATATCACTATAGATTCATGTCTTTATTTTTGACATACAATAGTTTTTATTGTTGTTGTAGCTAAAATTGGTCCATAAAACATAGTTTTGAACAGATAGAAATGTTTTGTTAAAGAAAAACTCATTTTCAGATCTTGGTTTTACTGAAAAATGAGAACTAAACCATTTTAAATTGCCTCACACCCTCTATACTGACAAAGCTTTCTTGCTGTGGTCTGCCTCTGATAGCTTTTGTTTTTTGACTTATATTTGTCTGTTTTATTTGCAATTTTAACACAGACTGCTTTGTGCTTTATCCTGCTTAGATGGAGGTGATGGCCTTTCTGCACAGGGTGGAAATTGCCTGCCTAATATGTTTTTTAGATCTAATTATATGATATGACTTTTATTTATTCTCCAATTATTCCTATGGGTTATTTGTACTAAGACTGTTTTATAAAGTTGAAAAAATATCAATAGAACCTAAATATCATTGGAATTTCTTTTTTTTTTCACTCATGGGAGCCCTTCAGGCTCAGCAATCCTATACTACTGAACTACATTCCTAGCTCCATTCACAGTTTTAGAATAAGATTAGTGTTAGTAAAATAATTGTGTATGTATAATACAATAGGCTTTTCCATGCTTTGATTTCTAGCAAACATGAAAATTTACAGATAAGATATATAATTTATTTATTTTTATTTTATGTATATTGTTGTTCTGCTGACATGTATGTCTGTGTGAGGGTGTCAGATCCTATGGAACTGGAGTCACAGACAATTGTGAGCTGCCATGTGGTTGCTGGGAATTGAACCCGGGTCCCTTGGAAGAACAGCCAGTGTTCTTAACAGCTGAGTCATCTCTTCAGCCCCAGATAAGATATATTTTAATGATTATGATGATTTTTGTAATTGAATGTCTAACATTAATAGCCAAAAATAAGTTTTTGAGTATTCTCATTTGATATTACATATTATTTCTGTACATTCATGCTTTCTACATAGGGTCATAAATTAAGTTGGCTTTGTTTCTAAGGAGAATTGAAAATCTGAAGGTATATTGTTTATAAATCTTAGAAATTTTATGTTAAGGTAGATTTCCATTTATGATTTGTTGAATCAGTTACATTATTTTACTAGCATGCCTAGTAAATTCTATAAATCGACTTGATTATGTTAGTATTGATATACTCTCTTTCATCTAAAACAAGCCAATTCAGCATAATTTATTCTGTTTTTTGAAAGTGCAAGAACTGGCCTTTAATATTTATTTCAAGCTTCAACATCTAGACTTTCAAACAAACACTGATTGGATGGCCAAATCCATTACTTTTAGAAAGTTAGTTTCAAGTATAAAGTTTTACTTTTGAAAGGTTAAATTATGTTATTTATAAAACATTGTTTTGCAAGCATGTATATGTGTGTATGTATGTTCATGTTACGTTGGTGTACATGTATATTCACATGTGTATGGAGGCCAGAGGTTGATATCTGATGCCTTATATATTGAGGCAGTGTTTCTCACTTGAAACCAAAGTTCACTGGTTGGGCTCACTAGATTGCCAGTTTCCTCTGTTGCCATCTCCTGAGCTATTTATAAAATATTTTTTTCCCTGTTACTGTCACCTAATACAAGAACTCACTTGGTACAAAAGCCACAATTCATCTCCTCCTTTACCTTATTCCTTTCCTCCCTTCCTTCCACTGTTCTTTTCTTCCTTTGTTTGGTGTTGAAACCTGGGCTTCTTACATGCAAGGCAAGTTCTCTACCACTGACCTACATCTCTAACCCTAGATGTGGATAGTATTTTATTTAGGCACCCACATTATAATTTCTTATAACCCTTTAGAGACATTAAAGGCCATTTCCTCTAACCTTTCTTGTAATTAAGAAATCTCCCTTTATAGGGTGAGCAAGATGGCTCAGTGAAAGCCTGACAGCCTGAGTTCAGTCCTTGGGATCCGTATGGTGGAGAGAACCGACTCCTAAAAGTTGTTCTCTGATCTTCGCAGGTGCGACATGGCATGAACATGCATGCACACATACACACATGTGCACACACAAAGAAATAAACAAATACTATTAAACAAGGAAATCTCATTTACAGCCTCTCCAACAGATAACAGCTTGTGTTTTAATTCTGAAGTGCTGGGATTCCTCCCTCTCTCAGGGTAGTTCCTTTCACTGTTTGCCATCTTGCCCTTGTGTATTCTAGGCAAACAGTCTACCACTGAGCTACACCCCTAGCCATGTTAAATTATATTGCATAATGGTGTTTTTTTTGTAAGTTTGCACATTGGTTTGATTCTTAGGAATCAACAAAAAACTCTTCTTTGTTATTGAACAGACTTGACTTATCCACCCTAACTTTGGGATTTACTTGTCTGGGCCATGTGAGAGCTTGCAGATTCCTAACTACCCTCATTATCCTTAGTTTATTACCCCTGGTTTTCTTAAGTGGTTTGGGGGATTGAACCAAGGGCCTTGTGCATGATAAGCAATTGTTTTACCACTGAGTCACAGGCAGCCTTGCCATCCACTTTTTGCCTATGATGCCATATTGCAATCAACCTTAAGGTAAGAGATAGGACAATTAATGATACATGAATGGCCATTTAAAGGCCCCATGGCTCATTTTATTTTAAAGTCACTGTGATAAAAACCATGAAATTGAGAAAAACAGGAATGAGAAAATTTTTCTTTGGACTCCAGAACTTTGTGTTGTCAGTTTTGTTTGTTGACAATTAAAATGCATTTTCTAGCTGACAGTGGGGTAGGTTTTGTAATGCTGCAAGCCAATGGTGATACTAATTTTCATGTGTAATAATACCTTATGTTTAACTGTTGAAGTTACTGTGTTTGGTGTTGTGGCTCCAACCCAATGCCTCAAAAAAGTTAATCATACATGGTACTACTGAGCTAGATTCCCAGATCCTTAGTGGTCATAGTTAATCCTACAGGTAAGTATTAATATTCTCATTTCATGAAAAGCAGAAATAATCCTCAAAGACATATGATCAGTGAAATGCTAGGATTCAGATTCAAATCTGAATCTTTCTGATTCTAGTGACTTTTCTCCAATGCACTACAGCTTACCTTTCTTGAAAGTTCCCTTTGAACATTTTTTTCTTGATTTGAAGATGTGACTGACATACTGCTTCTTGTCATTTTCTTGTCTGATCTATTGTATGTTTAAATTACTTTTCTTTTTATGAAAGTTACTCCTTATTCACTTAATTGGCATTAGATGCTAAACAGATTGTGTGGATTTTCTCAATGAAGGAGGGACTAATTTTAAAATTATCCTCAAAAATGCAAGACAACAACAATAAAAAATGTCTTTACTCTTAAACTTGATCTACAGCAGTGTTGTGGAACTTTGCAGGTAGAAGTAGGAGGTATGAATCAGGTTTTAATTGCTTCTAATTGCTGTTTTATTACATGTGGTGCTGAGGAAATAGTTTGCAGTAATTGAACCTCTTGTTCTTGCTTGTTGTGTGTAGCTGGGTACAGTGGAATGGATTGAGCCTCCTAAACGAGAACGCAAAGCCAACTATGCAGTGGATGCCTACTTTAGAGAGGCTTTACGTGTCAGCGAGCCAAAGATCCCAAAGGTAAAACTGTACAGGGTCACTTCTTATGTGCTCTTGTAGAATTTTCTTATAACATGGTTTATGATTCAGATTTTCTTTTTTTTCTTTCTTTTTTTATTGGATATATTCTTTTTTTCCTTTTTTTTATTATTGGATATATTCTTTATTTACATTTCATTTCCCTTTTTCTGGATTCCCCACCCTCAGATTTTCTTATTACTTCCTAAAATATAACAACACAGCAAAAACTTGATGGGAAGCAGCTATATGAATGGATTCTATTGTATTTAATTTTCCAAATGTAAAACAAAAAATCACTAGAGTGACTTATATTAGCTGTGTTTCATGAAAACGAGTATGTGTGTGTATATAATAGTATGTAATATACTTTTCTCTCCCAGGCTCCCCGGCCTCCCAAACAGCCAAATGTTCAAGATTTTCAATTTTTTCCACCACGCTTATTTGAACTCCTGGAAAAGGAAATTCTTTATTATCGGAAGACTATAGGTTACAAGGTAATTTTTTAAATTAGTGTGTTATAATACTTTAAAATTATTTTATTTGCTATGAGTATTTCGTCTGCATGTTTGTCTGTACACCATACATGTGCATGGTGTCCATACAGACCAGAAGATGGTATTAGGTTCCCTAGAACAAAGTTATGGGTCACTGTGAGCCACTGTGTGGGTGTTGGGAAATGAACCTGGAAAAGCGTCAATTACTCTCAAGTACTGAATCATTTCTTCTTGTCTCAATAATCGAGTACTGTTGTAGAATTCTCTTATAACATGGTTTGTTATCCTGATTTTCTTATATTATTGCTAAATCATAGGTCCTAAAATATAACAACACAGCAAGCACTGGTTAAAATAGACAATGCACTCAATTTACTTCTATTTATTTACTTTTAAAGAATATAAGAGCACATAACAACGTTTTGAACTAGTAGTAATGATTCAACTTTCAAACCACTCAAAAGGGATGTCAATGAAAGCAATTGGTCTCCAATATTTCAACAGTAACATCTGTAATGTTATTTTAAT
>BDUI01000206.1:342075-352378 GCA_002335545.1 Apodemus speciosus
AAAAAAAAAAAAAAATCCAATATATACCTGAAAATTAAATTTCTTTGATTGTTGTGATCCCTGAAAGTATACCATACAAATTTCTTTTTGTTTATGAAAAATTCCTTTTGAAGGAAGTTAAGAGTTCTTAAGAAGGAATGTGAGTACAACAATTAGAAATTCCTGAAGCATTTTAATGTGATCATTATGTAATTAAAAGCTAATATTAAATAGGGAAGGTTTCTACCTTAATGCTATCAAGTAATTGTTGCTTTAAAAAATTTTGTATCACACTTCTGAAATGAGTTCTGGTAAGATAAACAAAATGTGAATTTATAACACTACCTTAGCAAGATTATTTCTTGAACAATTTTTAGAACAATGTGCAAGGCACAGTAGTAGGAAAATTTTCACTGTAATTGTTAGCTGGTAGTTTGAAATGTTTTTCACACAAAGGAAGGATTAATGCTTGAGGTGATATATATGCAAGTTGTAAAATGTACTTTACACTGTGTCTTAGGAATATGAATTAATTAAAAGTAAAATAAGAGTTTTTTTATATGTTGATACAGGCCTTTTTCTTTTAATATCATATGATTTTATTGAATGAATTTTGACAAAATACTTTCATAAATTTTTGAACAAATGCATGGAAGTCACCAAAATTTAGTGTTAAAGATAATTGCAATTGGCAGAGTTTTAAGAAGAACCACAGAATAAAACATTTAAATATTAATGTTTGCTTTTATTTTAATTTTAAAACTTATTTCCTGAGCACAAAATAAAGTTGTGCCCTTTGAATGCTACACTTCTTATAATATATTCTGAATATACAGTATAATGTGAATATGTAATCTCAATTGAGAAAATTGAGTTTATAATTAGAAGCATAATCAAGTTTTTTTGTCCCTCAGAGTTGAATTTAAGCCATCTTTTTCTGATGCTGCAAATTTAATGCTTAAGGTTGTGTTTTTTTTTAGTTTCATGATTCCCATGATGACCTCGAGTTCATTTTATAGTTGAGGATGACCTTGAACTTCTGATCCTCCTGACTTTATATCCTGCCTGTTGGAATTACAGGCATGTGCCACCATGCCTGGTTTATGTGCTGCTCTGAATTGAACTCAGGGCATTGCCCATGCTAGGCAAGGTTTCTGCCAACTGACCTACAATACCATTGATGGAAAAATAATTGCAAAGTGACCTAAAACACTGGTTGTTGCATATTTCAGCAAAACAGTTCAGATGCCTGAGTACTATATTTACAGAAGTCCTATTTATGAGTATAGTCTTTAAAAGTCATATTATTTATTATTATTAAAAGAGGCATGTACATGTTTAGCATCTACGGCAAGGTCATAGGACAACTTTTGAGAATGAGTTCTTCGGTTTAAACAGTGGTATCTGGGGCTTGAACTCAGGTTTTCAGGCTGGTATGGCAAGCACTTTCACCTGCTGTTCCATCATGCTGGTCCTTATGAATACAATTTTGAACTGAAATTATTTATTCATTGTAGTTGGGAATGGTTGAAAGAACATTTTGCATTCTTCCTNTTTTAGTAAATAAAATTTAGGGGTTGTAATAGTATATCTATATCCTTGAAAGATTAATAATACAAGGTTATTTCTGTATGTGAAAGTTGACTTCATAGTCAGTGAGGATGGTTGATCAATGGTATGGGAATCACTATTATAAAGAAAAAATTTAAAGTATCAGCAGAATTGTAATCTTAAGAAAATTTCTGTTTTATGAATTGGAAGTTATATTTTACCATTTATTTTGTTCCACCTTTATTAGAGTTGGAACTATGATAAATTATTTTGATTAGTAGTTGGAGTGTACTGAGAGAAACTCCATATATTTAGAAAATTAATTTGTATTTCTGAACTAGAGTAGGTCTCTTGAATGTTTACAGTATTTTTTCTATACTGGGAGTGTTGTATTTGAATCAGAGCAAAAACGGCTTCCTTGTTCTGTATGTGTGAAGGTCTATAAAAACATATATACACCCAAGTGTAGTGGTATATGTCTTTATGTAATTGTAGCACTTAGGAAGTTGAGGCAGGAGGATTGCAAGTTTGAGGGCAGTTTGGACTGCATAGTGATTATCTTAGGGTTTTACTGCTGTGAACAGATACCATGACCAAGACAACTCTTATAAGGACAACATGTAATTGGGGCTGGCTTACAGGTTCAGAGGTTCAGTCCATTATCATCAAGGCAGGAACATGGCAGCATCCAGGCAGGCATGGTGCCGGAAGAGCTGAGAGTTCTACATCTTCATTTGAAGGCTATTAGGGGAAGACTGACTTCCAGGAAGCTAGGAGGAGGGTCTCAGAGCCCCACTCCCACAGTGATACACTTCTTCCAACAAGGCCACACCTACTCCAACAAGACCACAACTCCTAATAGTGCCATTCCCTTGGCCAAGTATATTCAAACTAACACAATGATTTCAAGGACAATGAGACCTTATTTCAGAAAACTGATGAACTTAAAGACAATGCACATGGGTTAGTTATGATATTGTTAGAGAAATGTGGTTAAATTGGAAAGAATCATTTGAATGGCAGTGTAGCAGAGTAAAGCAACCATGTTTGACTGCTCAGGGTATACATAAGACCACTTTCAAAGAAAGTGAATGCAATGTAGAGACAAAATGCAAATTGCAAACTGTTAGCTATTGAATAGTTAATTTCCCAGTGTAAACAGGCATATAGAAGTTCACTTTTGTTTGTAGTCATTCTTGGTATAAACATTATTTTCAATGCCTTTTATCAGCTATTATCAGTAAGACTTGAAAGGAGAATTAATTAGAATACTAGATCTTGTCTACTAAATGAAATATTTGTGCAGAACATTGTATAATCTACCCACTGCTTTAACATATATTTCATTTGATCCTAACAGCCTCATTATATGRGGTTGATTGTCTGCTTGGTGAGGAAACTGAAGTTCAGCCAGGTTCAGTTACTTTGTTCAAGGTCACAGAGCTAATGAGATTGCCTTGCTGTCTCAAACCCACTTATTACACTTTAAATACTGTGCTCTTTCTATCCAGACATTCTCGGCTACTTCTGCATGTGCTATAACCCCGTTCGTTTCTGTAGTCCTAAAAAAGGATTGTGTTTATTAGTGGTGTGACATGTCATTTGGGAGGTGGGCCAAGTGGTAGTCAAGTAGCAGCAATTAAAAAAAATAGACCACTTCATCACAGATGATGGAACTATTCATGTGCCTTCTTTGGAGATAGTTTGATTTTGTTCCCTGTGAGAA
Organism: Apodemus speciosus; assembly: GCA_002335545.1. Classification (NCBI taxonomy): domain Eukaryota; kingdom Metazoa; phylum Chordata; class Mammalia; order Rodentia; family Muridae; genus Apodemus; species Apodemus speciosus. The sequence goes on from BDUI01000206.1 coordinate 345,332, forward strand.
TTCCAATGCCTACTACATTCTGGTCACAGATTCAGATAGAATGTAAACAGTGCCTTTTAGTACAGGCAGTTTGTGGTTAGGAGCAAGGTCTCAGAATGATTATTTGGGTGGTGGCCAGCTGGAAGAACGCGGAGGAGGGAAGAAACCTTATAAGACAGGGCTATGAATAGACAGCTGCAAGGGCTAAGAGAAAGGAAGAGGGAGGGGGTGGAAGACTAGAGGAAAAGTTTGTGTGGAGAGGTGCAAGATGCTATGCAGTTCACATTCTTGCACTCTGCTGTTTAATTTCCCTCACTTCACAGAAAGTGGTCGAGAATGGCAAAGGGTGAAAGGGGGCCTGGTTCCATTTAATACCCATTCACTGAGCACTGCTTTGTGTTAGGTGCTGGAATAGGCACTTGGGAGAAAATGATAAACAAACTTGGCTGCTGGATTACTGCCATGATGGGACACAGACACGCTCCTGGAAATGACCTGCTCTTGTTAACAATCCCCTTTGCTGCAGTATTGCTACTTGAATGGAGTTGACATCTGCCTGTTTGAGGCGGCACATTTACAAACTGACGGAGAAGGGCCAGACTCCATCAACTCAGTCTGCTCTTTAGTATCTGTTGTGTTGGGTAATATAATCATGGGAATTCATAAGTCTAAAGGATGTACTCCCAGCCTTCCTGAAGATTATTACTATTTAACTAAGGAAATAGTTGCTGTTTGTAGGCATCTTCAGGGGAAATGAAAGGATAAGAGTACTAAATTCCATCTGATTCTGAAAGGAAAATTCACTGATTAACACAATGCTATCAAGATCATCCATTAGAAATATAGTTCACAGCCTCTACCCTAGTGGCATGAGCACACGAATATAATCAAGCAATAAAGTCCTAACAGTAGTAGTAATAGTAGTACGACTACTAGTAATAATGATGATAAAGAAATGACAGATTCTGAGAATTTAGATTATAATGCCAGAGACAGGCATTACAATGCAGTGGCGTTATCTGTATTTACAAAGGGTGGCTGTCAGGCCCTTTGGTAGGCATAGAAAGTGGTGCAGAAGATGGAGGCAGTGCTCCCTAGGGAAGTGTCACTTAAGCTGAGGTTTATAAAATGATGGAATGGAGCCAGTAAAGTGTAGGAGAGAAGAGATCAGATCACCATATTCTTTGTGCCAAACAGAGCCATGAGGTGGGGAAGAGGAGGCAGTTTTCCAGAGGTAGAGTGTGATCAGAGGTGGAGATACGTATAGGTCACAACGAGGCTGAAATTTAACTTCAGAGTAAAGGAAACCACTCAGATACTTTTAAAGTGGAGATGTGGGTGGGTGGCAAAATGATACTGATCTAAGCTTCCTTGTGTTTCATAAAGTTCCACGTTCTGTATAAATATTAGCCTGGCATCCTCATTATAGTAACTACATCTTTATTTTACAAATGAGAAACTGAGGCATAGTAAACTTTTTCTGAGTTGTAGGATATATAAGTGGTAAAGGCTGATCAGCTTTACATTTTGCAGAATTATTTAAACTCTCTCTGTGTGTATGTGTGTGTGTGTGTGTGTGTGTGTGTGTGTGTGTGTGCGCGCGCGCACATGCGTGTAAGTTCTATGCACAGGAAGTCAGAACATGACATCATTCTGGAGTTAATTCTCCCTTCTTACCATATTGGATCCAGGAACTGAACTCACGTTGTCAGACTTCTGTGACAAGAGCCCTTACATGCTAAGCCATCTCATTGACACTTGATTTATATTTTCAAATTATCGTCTTGAATGTAACATGAGGAATAGCACATTTATTAGGAAAACCATCCAGAAGACGGCTGAAATATGAAAATGAGAGATGGGTGGGAAACCTTGGGCTGCAGTTGTGACAGGCATGATGTTGGAGATGAGAGAAGAGCCATTGCTCTGCTGTTCTCTTCCTAGTTTTAACTCTCTTTTGTTCCACCTTGGACTCCCACCGTGCATCTAAAGATTTGTTGGGAGTCTCATTTAGGAATACCTAGGTGAGGATTTAGAAGATAAATACCACATTCCAATTGCTTAAACTTTCTGAACTTTGTCTCTCCCATTCTTTCCTAAGAACTACGCATCTGAGCTAAGGTGGGTTATCTAATTGGAAGGGTCTCATGTTTGAGTCAGAGTACAGACAGATCAGCATGGAGCGTTAATCATCTACAGAGCTTTAAAGATAACATTATATGTATCTTAAGAAATTCCTAGGATTGGGCTGGAGAGATGGCTCAGCCAGTAACCGTCTTTTGTTACCAAGCCTAAGGACCTGAGTTTAATCTCTGGAACTCACATGGTAGGAGGAGGGAAGTGACTCTCTCAAGTTGTCCTCTGGCCCTCCCACACATGTTGCAGCATGTGCTCACCCACTCACAAACACACACAAACACACACAATAAATGTAAACAAAAAATTCAAAGATATATATTTATTTATATTTAATATTGATTTCTGCCCTATGCATCTAGAAAACTCATCAAAGTTACAAAATATATGAAGCAATAGTTTATTTTTATGGGAGCAAAGCTGCTGTAGTGGAGTTACTTGATGTTTTTTATACACAGGTCCTCAAAAACTCCAGCTCCTTCCCCTTTTGATGTTTGTAGTAATAATCATTCAGAGGTGTCCAGTCTTTTGTCATTTCAGCATGACCCTGTCATCTACGATATTCACTCTCAAGACCCATACAACTGAATTATAACAAATAAAGAATCTTGTGTTTTTAAATAAGTTATGGTTTTGTGTTGGACTGCATTCATAGCTCCCCTTGGCCACATATGATACATAACCTCAGGTTAGAATATGGGGTAGGAGGAAATAGGTATGGTCCGTAGCTGGGCACACTGTAGCTAATGATGATGATTTGTCTATTTTGAATCTCCAAAGTGTTACCCTACATTGATTGAAGAAAGGGCTAGTAAGGGGCTCAATTGCTTGCTTATGTTTTTGTTCTGAGATAGGGTCTCACTATGCAATGCTGGCTGGCCTGGAACTCTATGTAAATCACACTAACCTCAAACTCCTAGAATTCTGCCTGCCTCTGCCTTCCAGTCCTGGGATTAAAGGCATATACCTGGTATGGGCTCACTAGTTCTGAAAGCAATTGTTCATACATGTTTGCGAGAGTCTGCTTATTAGCTATTAGCATTTTTGTTTTCTACCGTCTCTCCTTCTGCATTCGGTAGATTGAGGCCACAGCAGTTGTGCAGCTGGTAAGATTTTCAGTTAAAAGGTTTCACTGGGGACTGGGAGGAGTGGTTGTGGCTGGAGTGGTGTGTGTGTGTGTGTGTGTAAATTCTTCCCCACCCAAGTTTTGACCTTGCTGTAAGTTGGACATCTTCAGAGGCTTTATTATTCTCTACAATTAAAGGAGTTGATATTTAGTGTACTTACTTGTTCACTAAAGTCTTATCATTGGAAGAGGGTGACAATTGGAATTTTAACCTGTAGTTGATCTAAGAGCATGAAGAAAAAGCGTTTGGCCATATTTAAAGCTGCACAAAGCTTTAGGACATTCCTGTGTCTATCTCCAAAAGATTTCTTTAGGGACAGATCTAAACATTTGACAAATGGACGAGGTTCCATGCACTTTGTGAGCTTTGGTAATGTGTCATTGTGGGCTGCCTGTTAAGCTATGGGGAGTTGATTTCAGGCGACTGCTCTCATTTTCTGTGCTGCCACATTTAATTTAGCAATCCATATTTCTATAAAATCTTGCTGAACTCCTAAGCAATAAGTTTTTCTTTTTGTTTTTACTCTCTCATGGAATCTAGCTCCTTTTTATTCATTTATTTATTTTGAGGGGATAGAGAGAGTCCACACCACTGTGTGGCTCTGGAGGTCAAAGGACAACTTGTGAGAGTCAGGTCTTTCCTTCCAGCACCATCTGGGTTACAGGGATTGCCCTTATCTGCTGAGCTATTCGGAATGGCACTGCCCTCTCCTCAGCCCCCACATTTCATGTTTGGTTTATGCTTTTTCTATTTCTTTTGTCACTGTACTTCATTTCCAAGTTATAACGTCTCAGCAGTTCTCTACCTCTGGCCTCGGAGCTGGCAAAGAACACACTCAGACACCAAACTCTCAGCACGAAAGAGGTTTATTTTTACTTCAGAGGGTTCAAGATGGGTGGCGGGTTGCTGCCTCTGGATCTGGCAAAGACAGCAACAGGTGTCTCTGCTGGAATGGTTTTTAAGGAGAAAAGGGGGAAGTCTTAGCTAGGATGAGTTCATAAGTCCTGATTGGACACGTTAATCAGTGTAGCCCAATAATGCATTTTGATAACTGGACCTTGTTGTTTTGATAGCTGGACCTTGGTGACCAGCCTCAGGAATGTGTCAGGCACAAGGAAGTAGCCAGATAAAGGAATGGACCTTGGTGGCTAGGTTTGGAATGTCGAAGTGCCTGAATGAGAGAATCTAATAGTTTAGTAAAGGAGAGAGAAGGGAGGGGCAGGGCAGTCTCTGTCTGCACTATCTTTGCAATGTGCTGGGCCTGTTAGAGAGCCCTTCAGGTGGGTAGCTTCTCTACTTTGCTCCAGGTACTGGAAGGACTATAGTGAAAATAAGGTTTTTGTGGTACTTTACTACCGTGATCAAAAGCCCCTTGTGGAGTTTGGGACATTCTGAGTCCCAAGCTTTTATTGTTGTTGTTCTTCTTTTCTCAATATTAGTCCCAACACTTTTTCCAGTGCTTGCAATAGAACCCAAAGTTTCACACTTCTCAGCACAAACCATGCCTAATACAACTGCTATGTATCTCTGTGCATTTTTACTTTCATGCTTTTGCTTATATTGTGCCAGTGTAGAAAAGCTTTTGCTTCCTACTCCCCAGAACTTTAGGGTTTTAATTACTGTCTGGTCCTTTCCTTCCATTTCTTCTTCCTCTTCCTTTCTTTCCTCTCCTTTTCCTACCACCGCTCCCTCTCTTTGACTCTCCCCTCTCTAGTGTAGTCCATCTTTTCTCGTTTTATGAGATAGCTCTTGTTGTACAACCCAGCTATTCTTGAACTCACAAGGTAGACCAAGCTGGCCTCAAACTTACAGTCTTTCTACTTTGGTTTTCAAGTGCTAAGATCACAGTTGTGTGCCAGCACATCTGGTGAAACTAGGTCAAAATCACAGGAGGTTTGGGAATTTCTTTTGGGCAAGGGTTGTGTCCAGTAAATCAATCCACACTTATTTAATACTAAGCATATAATATACAGTTAATACATACTGATTTGATTATCTGATACTAATGGTTACAAATGAATTGGCTTTTTAGTAACCAGTATTTCTTTTTAAGTATGTATTTGGTAAGTTTTTAATCTGGAGAATGTTGGGTATAACACTTTTAAAATGCGTACCTTTAAGTTATAATGATACAATTTTAAATGCTATAAACTATGTATAACAATGAGAAAAATGTCCTATAATATATGCTATAATTTTATTGTGGTATGTCTATTTGACATTTCTAGGGAATGAGTCATTTATATTATGTGTGCATTCCAAACAGTGAAGACTTACTGCCAAGGTTTTCATTTTTCATGTTTAATGGGATACTATAAAATGCACTACACATGTTCTGTACCTGCTGTCTTAAATCATTGAGCTGCGTCATGTTTCCAGATGTTTGTAGTAATGATAGGAGGCTTCAAGACTGGAAACCAGATTTGTCCTTCCCTAAAAGGAGTGCTGTCCAAATGTTGCTGAACTCCAGTGGACCACATGCACACCTGGATGGATGCACTGAGTCCTTCCAAGTTATCATTCTGAGATGCAGATGACTGCTGGATTCCTCAGAAATCTCAGCTTCTGTCCCCAGTGGTTCCGGTTCATGCTTTCTTCTCAGTTGTCAGTGGTTTTGAAGTTCTGTACTTTAAAGAGCACTATTATTATTATCTTTATTGGTCACTGCTAGTGCACAAGTTTTTTCCCAAGAATGATGGCTCCATCACAGCTGTTGGTTTGTGCTACCATACACTCCCTCTGCACACACTTTTTCAATTCGTCAATGCTTTGTATTCTTCCTTATGTTACCACTCTCTCTGGACTACCTTTCTTATATCAATCTCTCTGGACTACCTTTCTTATATCAAACACTGTCTTTCCAATCTGTATCAGGGAATGAAAGCACTCTATTGTTTTCATGACTTAAGATGACCAGAACATTGGCTGTATACACTGCTATATACTACTAGGAAGCTTTAGACACGGAATACCAAAATGTGTGTTCACTCTACACAATGCCATATGATAAGGATGTATTTTGTTACACAATGTAACGAGACATAACCTACAATGTGGCATTCATTTATCAATGGGCTGCAATCCTCAAATATTATACCATGCAATATAAGAATGGTTTTAATTAGGACAAAACCATAGTGGTAGGAATGTAGAGAAGACGTGAACCATCTACTTCTGAGGTTCCACTGTTTACTGTTGAGACAACTCTCCAGATTAGTATGTGTATGTGTACTTTTTCTGATTAATTTTTCTCATGGGTTTATTCATTTCTCTTTTGTTCTTAGGTCCCAAGAAATCCTGAGATCCCTAACCCAGCTGTAGCTCAAAGAGAAGAGCAAAAAAAGATTGATGGAGCGGAACCTCTTACACCACAAGAGACCGAAGAGAAGGATAAACTTCTCACACAAGTAAACTATTTTAAGTGTCTTAACTACTCTTAGTCAACCAATAGAAAAAAGGATAAATAATATCCACTTTTTAGTATATACATTTKTCTAATCTGACATACACATAAACACACATTTTGACCACTTACCTTTATTTTTTAGAAAATTCCCTTTGTAGAAGATGCTCTCTTGGAAATATTGGGTGAAGATTTACATGGTAAACAAAAGTGTCAGCTATTAAAAATAAGACATGCCTTTAGCAATTATAATAATGTCAGTGAATCCAGATTTGAATTTTATTAAATAATAATTTCCAATATAGCCTGTAATCCCAGCACTCTGGGAGGCAGAGGCAGGCAGATTTCTGAGTTCAAGGCCAGCCTGGTCTACAGAGTGAGTTCGAGGACAGCCAGGGCTAT
>BDUI01000206.1:359653-378841 GCA_002335545.1 Apodemus speciosus
GTTCCTCCAATTATTAACATTTCATTCCATTAGCTTTCTCTCCCGTTTACCTCAACATAGAGTTCCATACACATATGCACAAAGTAATAGATCAAAACATCTATATTCAGAAATACACCTGCATTTTATATTAATAACTGTTTATGTGATGTGTTTATGTAAGCATATACATTTATGAATCATTTTAAAGTAAGTTGCAGACAACAAAATTGTTCATTGTAGAATCTACATTGTAGATACTTTAGTATATAGGATGATTCCTAACATTACCCTCAGACCTCCACTGCACTTGTACAGACAATGGGCCCATGCATATGCTAAAACATGCATGCACATACACACACACGTGCACACACACGTGTTTACATACCCTTGCACAGGCATATACACATATGCACTCCCCTCCCCAACTCATGGAAAACAAAACGAGGAGAGCTGGAAAGATGACTCACTGGTTAAAAATAATTGCTGCTCTTCTAGAGGACCTGAATTCAGTTCCCAGTAGCTCACAACCACCTGTAATGCCAGCTTCAGGGCTTCCAATGACTTCTTCTGGTCTCTACATGCATTCACACACATGTGGCACAGAGACAAATATGCACAAATAATTATAAACCTTTAAAGTGAATAACAAAATAAAAGAATATATCTCATAAGTAGATCTTTCTACATAATAACTACAATCACATGCAAATATTGACAGTCATTCAATAATACAAAATCCCATAAACAGACTTTCCTGGAAGTTCTCCAAATGTCTCCTTTTGCAACCCATCACCAGGAATACAGTGTCAAATTATCACACTACTTGTGATGCTAAATTTGGTCACTTGGTTTATGTTGTGATTACCAAGGCTCACCACTTTTTATGGTACATTTTCCCCTTCGTAACTAACCAGGTGACCTTTGAGACAGTAGAGATGACTTGAAGATTTTCTTTTCAGTGAAAAGAGATTGTAGCCCAAGCTGGGTCTTCTTAAGAACATTATAAAGTATAGTTAACTTATTATAAGTAAAAGTTAACTAATTTCTTGCCTCTGGCATTCCCTCTATAGCTTTCCAACATGAATTCTGTTCTTTGTAAATTCTATTGCTCCGGAACATCACTGTTTGTGATGACACTCAAATGCATGCAGATTTTAAACAAACAAACAAACAAACAAACAAACAAACAAACAAGCAAGCAAACAGATTTATTGACAGGTTCTCACTTTGTAGCTCAGGCTGGCTTAGAACTTGCTATGTAGCTCAGGCTGTCCTACCAAATCCTGGGATTACAGACGTTTCCACCATGCTCAGCCTCATGTAAACACTTTAAGGTTGTCATTGAAGTTCTTTCATGAGCCAAGGTCATTAAAACAAAACTAGAGTTATATTGCTTAAAACTAAAAAGAGCCTAAACCCAATATTCCCAGCAGTGGTTTTGTGACTAGTTGTAAAATGGCATCCATTTCTTAAGTTGTTCTCATAAATATTTTATTTTCTAAAAGTTCTTTGAGGGGTGAAAAGTGCTTCATATTTTTTTCTGATTCATTTTTATATCTTTGGCTCACACTGATGAATAAAAAGGAAAATATGTGTTGTCCTGTTGAAGACATTATTTTGGAAGAGGCTTTGAATATTATTTGTTCAACCTTTAATAAATACATCGTTACCATCAAACATATATGTGACACAATTATGGGAGAGTTAGCAAGTACTTCCTCTAAATCCAGGATCCGTGAGAACTTAGGCCAGTTGAAATAATGTTCTAGTTGACATTTTCAGCATGGTATTTACGTGGTGTATTTATGTAAAAGGACATGGAGAGGTGTGTACATTACTCTTGATACAGAAGGATTGAAGGAAGACTGAAAGAGAGGAATTATCTGCAGCATAAAGGACCATGATTGGCTTTAGGGACAGAACAGTTGTTTGACAGGGTTCTTCGGATCATTGAAGTAGATTATTGAAACAAAGGTAGAATTACTTTTTTAAAATCGCTTTTGGAAATCAGATTTTATTTTAACTGTTAGTTAGTTTGTCATCTCATTCAGGGAATCCATGAATATGCATTACAAACAACTCTTTTCACAGCCACATATTTAGCTTTCTAGACACTTGGGTTTTTTTTTTTATGTAATGACATAATTTAGGGCAGCACCAATAATTTCTAAAAGAAAAATGCTTAACTGCATTTTCAAGAAATCACATTTTCAAACATACATGCCCTTTTATGTGATGAAACATTTATTGAATTCTGTGATATTTCAGTGATATTTTACTAATTTTTAAAAGGTTGAAAACTTGATGTTGGGTCTAGTTTCTTCGGTTATTAAACTAAGGCAACAGGATGAAAGAGACTGAAGGTACAAGAAAAGACTTACGCTGTTTGTAATAAGACGAGCATAGAACTATATAGCCTTCATACTCAGTTAGAGGGAAAAAAGCTCCAATATATTATCAACCACTAGATGTCTCTGAATTCCTTTGAAAAGAATTTGTTTTCCTCCATCTTATTTTTTGAGACATTTACCTCCATGCCTTTTCTTTTTCTTGATATTTAAATTTTCAGAGCATATTTGTCAAAAGGCAGATATTAGCTATATAAGTGGTTACAAAGATGAACATATATTTTGTCTATTAAACTTGGAAATGCTTGTGTCCTTTATTACCATTTAGAAAGTAGAATTTCTAATTTTTACTGACTCATTAAAAATATAGCCATTTATTTTATAATTCAATATGTTAATTTAAGGGCTTTTTAGGTAAAATTTTCTCTAATGCTAAAATTTGATTTCTAGCTAGTGGACAAACTTTGCTTATATTTCTGGAATTATGTAATAATAYATTTAAAATGTGCATATATTTATATCACCATTTTACATTATATTAATATCAATAGTTATAGTTGTAAAATGGATTATTAAAATTTGTAGATCATCTTCCTCCCTTTGTTTTAAAAATAACTTTTTTTAGTGAGTCATTTTCACAATCTAGGGAGAGAATCCACTCTCATATGAGAGGCATCTGTGATTTCTGTAATAAAAACATTGGAAAATCATTGAAAAATCTTATCTTCGAGATAGAGGATGCAATTTGATTCGTTTTGTGATTATAGTTGCGTTTAAATTAAAATCTAATGATTGAACTCGGCTTACTAAAAGATTCTTCTTTCCAAGACACATCAACAAATAGTGTGAAATCTGTCTTAGAAAAAAAATGTAAGAACGTTAATTGTTATATTTTATGTGCTAATCTCAAAGTACTGAATTCATGACATTGGACTTAACTAACACACACAAAGTGTCTAAAGGAACGAATCCCCACTTTCAACTATGCCACACTTTGAAAGGCTTTGGCTAAAGGTTGAAGATTTAGAAGCTCTTCTCCATTTAAAACTGCTGCATGTACAAAAGAGAAAATAAGATTCACTTCCATCTCTCTGTGCTAAAAAGATCGTGAATTTTTCGCAGAGAAATTGTGTGGTCTTTAAGTAAGTAATCAGCCTCTATTGAACTCCATAAACAAGTAGGAAGCATATGCTGAACTCAGATTTTCAAGCTCAGAGCATATGAATTGCTTTCTACTCTCGTCCTGGCACTGGGGGATCCTAGAATAGGGTAATTGGTTGTTCAAAAACTACCCCAAATAAAAGGCTCCTTATGAAATGAGCATGAAAGGGAATCGTAATATGCTGTGCTTATGTAAAATGTCTTTTATAGGATGCTGACCTGTCTCCTTATCAACATTAGCTCATTAATTTTCTTGCCGTCTCTGTTTATTTATTAGTGACTGATGGGACATAGCACGTTAAAGAGAATCTGGGACTTCTAAAGGCTATAACACATTGATCAGTTCATTGGACAGTTCACATGGGAAAGGAACCTAGCCTTTAATCAGCAGTGCCTGAATCTTTCTTAGTTTCCTTCTAGGTAGTAAAAAAGAAAAAGTAAAATTTAATTCTCAGAAATAAACATTCATTGATCAAACATTTATTGTTTCCTCTATAGGATCGCTTTGGTTCTTAACTTTATTAATTTTTTTTTTTTACTTTTCAATTGCTGAAGAACATTTTTTTCTCTCATCAGCCAGCTCAGGAAGCTGTGTGTTGCTTTGCCTGTGGCCAAGAACATTATAGTTGAAGCTGAGTATTAGTAATTAGTCATTACAATTACCCTGTCTTTTGTAGTAGTTTAAATGAGTTTTGGCGATAGCATCTCAGAGAATCACACACTGTTGAATACTGGGTAATAAAAATTTCATGTTATTAGTTTGTTTTCAAATCACAACTTTATTATTAATGAAATTGTGCCTTATTTAAAAGTAATAAAGTGGCATTTCTCATTAGAACTGTAGGAGAAAAAAACTACTTTCTAGAAATTATTGCTATAGCTTTTTATGAACTTGCTTCTCACTTTATCACAGTGGCTAGTAAATGCTAATTAGGTTCTGCACAGAATACTTTTCTAAATATTCAATCTAGTCAGAAATGATGTTTCTTTTTAAATATTTTAGAAGAGTAAAAGGGAAATAGAAATCTCCTGGTTGTTCTATAATCACAGGGATGCTTTGTCGCTTATGACTGTAATATATTATGCTATTACTTACCTGCATTTAACATTTAGTGTTGATATTTTAGGAGACCACATTCTTAATGAAATATAAGAAAGATTATCAATATACTGGCAAAATCGATAACCTGTAAATGTTCTGATGGGTTCTTCTTGAGTATGGCATTATCTGCGACCGAAGAGTGCAAAGAAAGCTCTTAGGAGTAGGGGAGCAGAAAAAGGATGAGCAGATCGGGAAGAAGTGGAGGCCGAGAGAGACAGTAAAACAAATTTCACTTAGAAAAACACAATAAAGCCTAATTCTTTGTAAAGTCGATTACACTTTAACTCATTGGAAGCTATTTGCTTCTCTGTGCTTGAAAGACTAAAATGTTCCCTCTCTGCCATAATTTTGAAAATGTCTTAGAATAGAGAATGCAGTGATTTCCTTTCCTATGTGGCAAAGAAATCAGGGAAATAGCTTCATAGAAGAGGTACATTTCAATTTGTGATAATAGGATTATGCAAAAGGGATAAATAAGCCCAGTATATTCCAAAAGTAGTAATGTATGTATGGGGAAGAGGTAGAAGATGTAACCAGCAGGCAAGTGATGGAGAAAGCTGCTGCACTGAAGACTAGATTTGGGTCACTAGTATACAGGAAGTAGGAGAATCAATGACAGATTGGAGCAGGGCGATCAGATTTATGTATTGTAAACACAGCTCTGTAGATATTTACTTCACTTACCAGCTATAGTAAAAAAAAATCCAAATATATTTCTACCTTGTTTCCTTTCTTATTTTGCTCCCTTTGACCAATGTACCACTGACTGTATGTCCTTGAATTATTTTTTTCTACCAGTTTTAACCTTGAAGTGACACCGGTTTTACTCAAGGAGATCAGCATGGGATCTTACCCCCAGTAGGCATTAGGTCAATAAACCAACACAGATAGTTTGGGCTTCAGTTTGCTTCAACCCCTGCAACTGAACAAGTTTTAGATGGAATCCAAGCAGTTGCCCCAATATGCTATAGTTTATTTCTGACCCTGTATCCCGATAGACTTTTGACTGTAAGTCCTGTAGCTTTTACTTATTGGTATGTTTGTGTATCACTTGCAAATACCATTTGTGTCTACACATGTAACTGCAGTGTTTCATTTGTAATCCTAAACTATTCGGACAAACAGAAATACAGTTAGTGTATTAAACGGGGATCATTTTGGGTATTTACACCAGTGCATCATTAGGTGGACTGTGATAAAATATTTCATGAAGTAACAATGTTTTTAGGTGACAATACTTACATAAAAGCATCTCACCATTCGAAACTCATTTGGATAATGTAGGCTACCTTTATTTGAACATGAATTTCCATTCAGCTGCCAATATTGTTGGACTATGAATCTAGTATATACTGCCATTGTTTCTTGTTAGTATTATAGAAGTTCAAAAGTGTTTTCAAATTTGGGAAATATATTGCAAGATTCGCAGATGAAGATATTTATTTCAAATAAGTAGCTTTTTTGGGGGGGGTAATATATAGGGAGTACATAAAAGAACAAAATGACAAAGGAGAAAATATACCTCTTCTGTTGTACTGAAAATCCTAGAACAAAATTCCAACCTTACAGCATTTCGTGTACAAATTCAGAGACACACATGTGGAGTGTAGTTGTTTTCTTTATTTGACTTTTTTTTGGTTGCTTGCTTATTCATCATTTTTGGCTTTCAACCCTAACAGACAAACTGAATCCCACTACTTGTTTCATATGGCATACAGGCTAAGTCTTTACACTTTTATAAAGCAATCAAAACAATGTTTTGACATATGAAAATTATAATGCAAAATTCCAGGATTATTATTTGTACTTAAGATTTTATTTGAACACGGGTACGTGCTCAGTTGCATATTTTCAGTGACTAGTTAGATGTTACAATGGAAGACATGAATAGTGTGACAGAGACTGTATCTTTTACAAAATTGAAAATATTCGCCACCAATTCTAGTCACCAAGGCAGTAACTCAAGGCATGAACCTGGAGACAGGAACTGAAACACAGCTCATGGATGAACACTGTTTATTGTTTTGCTCATTGTAGGTTTTCAGCTGCTTAATAGTATAACCCAGGACCACCTGCCCAGGGCATCCCCTACGGTAGAGGTTCTTAATTTTCCTAATGCAGCTTAATACAGATCCTCATGTGCTGACCCCCAACCATAAAACTATTTTTTTTTGCTATTTCATAACAACAAAATTTTGCTACTGTTATGAATTTTAATGTAAATATCCAGTATACAGGATATCTGATATACAACCACCAAATGGGTCATGACTCTCAGGTTGAGAACTGCTGCCCTGCTGGGCCTTTTCATGTCAATTGTTAATCAAGAAAATATCCTGCAGACAAACCTACAGACAATATGATTTATTTCCTTAATTGAGGTTCCTCTTCCCATATAACTACAGTTTGTGTCAAATTGGCAAAAAAGTCACCAGGATACCACTCTTCCTTTTGTTCCCATATCCCATTGTAAGTTTTGAAAACAAAAACAAAAACAAAAACAAAAAAAACAAAAAAACAGGCAGTAATATGTTATGCTGCCTTGAAATTTTCTCCACAGATAAATTAGCCCATTAATTAACCTGTACTGAAAGTTATAGGGGAAAGAACAAAGTGTATGTATGGTCTTTACCATGTGTAATATATGACCCTGTTCCAAGTGTTAATAGAATCCTCATTCCCATTTGAAACCCATGAGCACAGTCTTTATTCTATGCTTTTACTGGCATTCTTGTCTTTGGGACTCCTAGCATAATCATTCATCAATCTCTCCTTATAGCATTCTTCTCTACCCAACTTTTCAGTGTTTCCCAATTCCACCAATAAGCTGTCTCTGAAGGTGTCTTTCACATCACCAGGTAGTCACAGCATGACTACATTCCCAGTTATACTTTTCATTGTGATAAAAATGCATGAGAAAAAAGGAAGGAAAGATATATAGTTGTGAACACTTTCAGAGGTTTCAGTTCATAAAGATAGGGAGGGTGTGGTGAAGCGGAGAGAGTATATTCTTTATTATGGCCAGGAAGCAGAGATAGAAATAATGCCTGCATTGGTGGATATCTCATATGCAACCACCAAAGGCATCATGACCCTCAAGTTGAGACCTGCTGCCCTACAGTGTGCTGGGCTTTTTCCATGTTGGTTATTAATCAAGAAAATGTCCTGCAGATTTCTCCTTCTCCCCATTTCATTCCATCTGGACTGTCCCCACCCCACCCCCAGCATATGGAATAGTTGTATGCACATTCAGATCAGGTTTTCCTGTTTAATCCTCTTTGAAAACACCCTCAAAGGCAGATGGAGGGCTGTGCTCTACCAATCTGCGAGCTTCTCAACTCTATCAAGTTGACAGTCAAGATTAACCATTACAAGTAGATTTATGTGTTATACATCTTCCAAGAAACGTTTTACATGCAGGATGGGTAAAGAGGGTATTTACTCTAAACATGGGTTATTTGTGGTTCTACAGACAATTCTGCTTGAGGAAGCTGTCTTGAAACACAGGATTGTTAGGCAGAGGGGAGGGGAAATTGGCTTGTTCTCTTTGACTATACAAGTTAGATATGGAACAAGTTGTTAGATATCATAGGTAACAAATAGCAGTGTTGCAGAAGGAAAGGTGTTTGCATTTTTCAGAGTTGAAATAGTGAGGCTTAGAGGGTAGCAAGTACTCTGACATTGGAGGAAATCATATAGATGGCCAAGATGCATGACTTACTAGCAAGGATCTAGTATTGAGGATTCCTGTATCAACTTGAACAATTTTTAATGTTAAGTGTTCCTATTTTTGAGTCTCAGATTTTTATGAAGTGCTAATCTGTATAAAGGAGTTTCTGAACACAAGATGAACATTGATTGTGTCTCCAATCCTGCTCAAAATTTGTCACAGAGCTCCCTTTGTCAGTGAAATTATGTAAAAACCTTTAATTCTTTTTTTCCTGAGCTGTATATAACTTCGCCTTAGCCATTGCTATTACTTTGTGTATGATTTGCCAGGTTGGCTTCTACTAAACATTATTTCAGAACCAGAAAAATGTTTTGTACCAGAAAAATGGGGCATGCTGACATTGAATCTTGCCACTGAGACTTCCAATCTACATTAGAATGCTAACAGCTTTGAGAAGTTTGCCTCTTTGAGTTTCCCGCAAGTGTGAACCCAGAATTCTTAAACCATTTCCCACAGCTTCCAACCCAGCAGAACAGTTTTTCAATTTGTTGTTTTTTTATTGTCTTCTGTCGCCCTTAATTGCTTTGGCATCTCTTTTCTGACTCCCCTGTGTTATTATTCCTTCTTCCAAACTCATTCTTAAATCAAGAGTGGGGAATCAGTGAAAGAGGTAATTAGACTACAGAATTATAGAAGTTGTTTGACATTCCATGAACCATTCCCTTAACCTCAGAAAAAAGGAAGACAAGAAACAGAGAAACTGAAGAGAACAAAAGTGCTTGTCCTTTCTTTATTGCCTTTCTGAAGAAAGTTTTTTGTTTTTTGTTTTTTGTTTGTTTTTGTTTTTGTTTTGGAGTAGTTAGTGACAGGTTCAAAGGAATCACGGTGAGAATTTATTTGTGTAGGCTCTTTTGAATCATTTTGAAATATCCTGTTTCCTTACATATAAGACTGTCTGAAAGTATTAGTATTTGTCCCTGAATCATTCATATGAACCATGAATATGTATCTAAATATACTTGCAGTCACAGGCACCTATTACTTATTGAGAATAATAATAGCCAGAGGGTATAGCTTAATGATTCAAGAATCAGCTTTTTATAAAGAATCTATGTAGTCTCCCTAGAAACCAAGGATCAGATCTCATCAGGGTCAGCTTAGCCCTTTTTTAATAGATAAATTGAATAACATGCTGTTTAATTTGTATGTATTATTGAATAAAACTATGGTGAATATTTGGTCTGCATATTCAATGTATTACCATTACTTTGGTAAGTCATCAAAATTACAGTGTGATTATCAGTTTATCTAATCTTGGGTAATTATGGATGTCTGAGAAACTTGAAAATTTTGGTTTTGCTTTTGTTTTTAATTGGAAAACACAAATTTGTTAATGTGTAATATCTTTCTGGCTAGTCTCTCTTGTTCTGTTTGTTTCTTTTGGGGCTTGAATTAGAGAGTAGAAAAATTTTTGGTAAGTTGATAATATATTCAATTTCAACATTCCCTATGTTGTGTGGCAGTTTTCTAGATCTTACTTAGAAAGATAAAATTGTGTTTTAAAAGTATTTCTTGGTTATTTCTTACAACTTTATAAAATTTCTCAAGACCTAAATGATCATTTAAGAAAAATTTGTTTCAAGAGCTAGTTCTGGAGTTTTCCTGCTATCGGTGTTCTAAGTACTTTCTTGAAATATTTTATGTACCTCCTTATTTATTATAGTAAGTGTCTAAGAATGGGATTGATAAGTCACAGGATGTGAAATTTTAGAAATACTTCTTTGCTATTTCTAATTCATTTTCTTGAAGGGTAGTATATCAGTTTGCTGCTCAATGATGTAACAAAGAAATACAGACTTGATGGGGTAGGCCTACCCATTTTGACTCATTTAACCTTAAATAATCCCGTAAATTATGCTTCTAAAATATAGTCAGAAGATGGCATTGGACCTCATGGATTACCTAAATATGACAGTTTGCACTTTGTTTAATTTTTGGGAGAAAGTTTAGTTTGTAACAAGTAACATTGTCATTCAACATCAGTGAATGGAAGTTCTCATTTAGGTCTTACTATAACCAAGTACACACTGCACTCATGTGTGCACAAACATGGGCACATCACTACTAATGTTATAGAAATGATGTTGTTTTGCTTCTCATTTCTTTGTGCTTTGGTTTCAGAAAATAAATTGTGTGTGTGTGTGTGTGTGTATGTCTGTGTGTGTGTCTGTGTGTATGCATGAATATTGCTAGATAGGTTGTACAAGTGCTCTACCACTAAACTACATCCACGGCTCTTGAAAATTAAAAAAAATATTCTTGAATAAGGTATGGCAAGATGACTCAGTGTGTAACAGCAGGTCTACATGTGGTGCACAGACATGCATGCAGGAAAGTGCTCATAGGTATAAAATAAAAATAAATCCTTAAAAAATTCTTTGAAAGTTTGCTGAGTTTTCTATTCTTTCACTTTGATCATTTTCCTTCCTTTTTCTTGAGTTTGTTCTTAATTGCTAGAAAAATATTTTTTGATTTCAGTGTTTAACTGTTTTGTGTTTTGTCAGGCATTTCTTCTTATACAGAAAAGGAATCATATATTTAAACATTATTTATCCTTTGGTATTAATCCATTATTTACCTTTAAACACAACAAAGTATACAGGGTTAATAATAAATGAGTTTCCATATTAATGAATCATATCTTTAATGTTCACCGTACATTCATAAAGTCTGTTTATAGTTTGAATGCATTGATTGCTGGCAGTAAAATATAGTAATGGCAAGGTTAATGCAAAAATCTTTTCAGATAGTATTTACTCTGAATTAGCAAGTCCATCCCTGATTCCCAGAACTTAAATCCCATAAGATGTATACTGAGACTTCCGTTGGCTAAGTAGCTTTGGGAGCGGCTGTATCTTATATCCCCTTCCTAGTGATCATCAGGGACTGAAAGGGTCCATAAAGCCCTGTAATAAAGAAATCTGTTTTAGCAAACCACAACCAATCAAAATATAGAGTTGTGGTGCTCTGTCCCAATGGATTCAAGTTGAGTAGCTATAGTATAATATTGCAATATGAAAATTCACATTAGTATAATCCACAGAACTTGTTGAGATATTATTTGTACAGGCATTGTGTGTGTGTATGTGTGTGTATCTTCATGGAATGTTACCATTTGTAGACATATGGAAACCATTGTTTCCACAAGTCAGCTTTGTACTACCTCTAACTACATACATTCTTCTACTCTTCTTAGTATCAGACAAACATTGTTCTCTTACATTCTCTAATTCTATCCTTTAACAGTGTAACTAGATATAGTGGTCCTTACCTGTTAACACAGCATCTGGGAGGCCGAGGCATGAGGATTACTGCACATTTAAAGCCAGTCTGACCACATAGTGAATTCTAGTTTAGCACGGACTAAAGAATGACACCATGCCCCCAAAACATGTTATATAAACGGAAGCATACTAGACATAATCTTTGTGATTGGATTTTTCACTCAGCATAATTCTCCGGACTCCATGATGTTTTATGTATAAATAGTTCCTTCCATTTTATTGTTAAGTAGTGTTCCATGGTAAAATAGACCAGCTTGTTTAACTTGTCATCCATCAAATGACACTTAGCCCAGCTCTGTTTTACTGGGACCTATTAATGCCATATACAAATGGTGTTGTAAAGAATACTGGTTTGATTGGAGGACAATACAAGGAAAAATACAAACTTTGGAAAGTCTCTTCTACAGATATGACACAGTTAAAGGAGTATCTTATTTTAAAAGATCTTAAAAGGATATGTTTTAGAAATTAAGTTCTTTATTATTTTATTTAGGAATTTCAGAGACGCTGTAATACTTTGATTTCATTGATTGAAAAAGAAAATATGGAAATTGAGGAAAGAGAGAGAGCAGAAAAGAAGAAACGGGCAACTAAAACTCCAATGGTAAAATTTTCAGCATTTTCCTAACTTTTAGGTAGATCTCATTTTTTTTTTACATAATTACAAATGTTTATACTATGTTTAATGCTGGGTTTTATGAAATAATAATTTGTTTTAGATCGAAGAAAAATCACATCATACACATACTTCCTTTTTGTTTGAATAACATGTGGTTAGGAATTCCCTTGTTACAAGACTCGGTATTTAAGAAATTCCTCGCAAATTTAAGCAGAGGCATAATACAAGTGAGATCCTATGAATTGAGACTAGGTCGCCGTGGGGGCAGCGGAAGGTTAGAGTATTGGAATGATGTGAAGACTGAAACCTGGAGTTCTGAGTTGATCAAATAAGTTGTTTGATCTTTGTGGAACTGTGTATACAAATGGGAACCCTGAGCAGACAATTTAGCCTGTTTTGGCAATAACTGCTGGATAAAAATGTGATTTTAATCCTGTTGGGTTGCTGTGTATATCTATGATTCAAAGTATTCTGTTTGAGTGTGTTAAGTAGTCCACCATATTTCATCAAATCTAAGATGCTTTCTGTTGTAAGACACAACATTTTTTTGTGCCACTAAGAGATATGATGCCAAGTATCATCTGTTATCAGTTGTTAAGATACATCCTGATGTCAGAGATGCTAATGGGGAAAAGAAATGTGCATCATAGAAGCTATGAAATATGGTATGTTAACATTTATCTTAACGTTATAAAATAACACTCACAAATAAAAATTTCCCCAGATACTTTAAATATTAAGTAGTTCTTTAAGATAAAAGTACATTTATAAGCCATGTGTAAGTAGATACTTGATGACTATTTTTGATGGATATTTTATGTCTTTTCATAAAAAGAAACACCTTTAAAAGTTATTTTACATTGGGTTATATAGTTTGTTGGGCTATATAGAGCATTAACTGTGAGTCTAACACTGAAGTGAATATTCATGTTAAATTTTTTAATGCATTTACATCCTAGATTTAACATTGTTGGGCCATTTAAAAGTGTGCATATTGGAGCAGAACATTAAATCTGTTTCCATTTTAGTCACAGAAAAGAAAAGCAGAGTCAGCTACTGAGAGCTCTGGAAAGAAGGATGTCAAGAAGGTGAAATCCTAAAGCCTAGAAATAAAGTTTTAAATGGGAAACTGCTATTTTCTTGTTCCCATCTTCAAATGCTAATTACCAGTTCCAGTGTATTCATGGTACTCTAAGGAAAAAAAAAGAAATACTCTTTGGTTTTGATTTCTTGCATATTTTATATATTTTACAATGCTTTCTACCTGAAATGTGTAGCTTTCTATTTTATGCATTCTAGTATTTTGTGTACTGTATTTTGTGCATTTCATGTCTTCATCAAATTCCTCTCAGTCCTTGTTTTTTTGAAGCTTGTGCTGAGGTTTTAGCTTTTCTATGTTTTCTATGCCGCTGCTTTGAAAGAGAACCTAGATTCTATAGCTGTATTATTGTTGTTTCAGACTTTAAATTTATATGGCTGTGGAAAAATGAATTAAAATGATTTGAGGAGAAAGACTTTTTCACTTCTTTGTTGCTTCCTTTTCTATTGAGTCTGGACTTGTGTGTGTGTTACTGCATACTGTGATTAGCATAATAATTGTTTCTTTGAGGTCATCTAAATACTTTTTCCTAAGGAAATAAAGGGTGAGAAAAGAAAAAATCTTCAAAAATAAACCCTAATATTTGATACTGTGCTTGCTGTCAGTATGCGTTACATTTAAATTATTCTCTAAATATTCAAGTGGGAAAAATATAATAAAGGACTGTCTATAAGAAATGTAATTATTTCCTGTTTTTTGTACAGTAGAAAGCAATGGTGTTTACTGAATTGTATTGCCCACTGCTATGTATTTTGAGTAAAAGGGAAAACTTTGCTTGCTGATTGGTTCATGATCATCTGTCCCATAGATCCAAGACAGAGGATTCTAGGCATAACATATAGATCTAGTTACAGCTAAATTATAAGATGATGACATAAGTGCTGTGCATTGTGGAAGAAGGGAAGCTGTTTTCTTTAGGGATACATTCTTGATCACATCAGGGGTTTTGAAAACCAACAATTTATTTCTCGCTCACACTGCAAATCCCATTCAGGTCAGAAGAATCGGATTGGGGAGGAATGTACTTCACACAGTCACTCAAGGGTCTACACTTAACTGAAGTTCTGCTGCTTTATAGTTTATCCATCTGGGGCACACAGCCTTTTCATCTGTCACTGTAGCAAAAGGATAAGAGCCTGGAGAATTTCATACAGGCTCTTTAATTCTTTAGCCCAGAAGTGACACATGTCTACTTAGATTACCTTGTCCTCAGCAAGCCACATGGCCCTGTGCATTTCCTAGAGAATAAGCAAATGTAGAGGAACAAATGGAAATCGCTACATTATTCTTTTACTAACATGTGCTATGACCCACAAACTGCAATCCAGAGCAATTAAGCTTCAAATCAGATTTTGGGATTTTTCACTCAAATGAGTTGAAAATGATACCTGGAATGATGCCCCCAAGTTCTTTGTATTAGAGAAACCTTCGTTTGTTTTCTGGGAGGGTGGAGATGAAGGGCAGGAACATGGGCAGTTGTAAATGTAAGTCTCTACATCTTCTTTTTCTCTGTTACCCCAAAGTGGTTCATGTGTAAGCTGTATGTGTTTGCTGTAAGGAAGAAAATTTGCAGGTAAGTACTTCAAGCTTTATCATGAGACTGTTTTCTTGGTCTATAGTGTGAGTTGTGGCATCCAGATCTCGAAGACTGTCAATGAAATTTTGAGATGTCATCCTCAGAAACTTGTGAAATGGTTTTGTGTAAGAGTCACAAACCACACACTATACATGGTGAAGCATGTCTTTTGTATTTACTGAACTTAGCYTTCCCCCCATTGTTTATTTATTTATTTATTATTAGATATTTTCTTTATTTACATTTCAAATGTTATCTCCTTTCTGGTTTCCCCTCTGAAGACACCCTATCACACGCCCCCTTCCCCTGGCTCACCAACTCACCCACTCCTGCTTCTCTGTCCTTGAGGGACCCATGGCTCCAGCTGCATATGTAGCAGAGGATGGCCTTACTGGACATCAACAGGATGAGAGCCTTGAACATAGCCTTTTAAGAAGGCAGCCTAGCCGGGCGGTGGTGGCGCACGCCTGTAATCCCAGCACTCTGGGAGGCAGAGGCAGGCGGATTTCTAAGTTCGAGGCCAGCCTGGTCTACAGAGTGAGTTCCAGGACAGCCAGGGCTGTACAGAGAAACCCTGTCTCGAAAAACCAAAAAAAAAAAAAAAAAAAAAAAGAAGGCAGCCTATACATTGATCACCAGATGATAGCACAATCGAAATAATGTCACATTGAGGGCACTTGTAAAACTCCCTTTACTTGTCAAATTTAGAGAGAAACCAAACTGGCATAGACGACTTTAAAATTCCAGTAGAGAAATAACATTTCAAACAAGAGGTCTAGAGTTAGGGAGTCATATCCCTAGAGGTGGCTGCCATATTCCATAGAGAAAGATGCAGGGACAATTTGCCACATCAGCTGCTTGGGGTCAGGAGGAGCAGAACAGAATGCCACATATGTGCATGGAATTTTATAAGAACACAATGACCCTGCCCTCGGCTCTCTAGCAACAGCATTCTAATTAATTGCCAGCCCAATTTTTTGTTTGGAAAGTGTGAAGGGACAAGGGAGTTGAGAAACATGGATGCTTAGGTGTCTCCTTCACTCAAAGAATCTATCCTAAAGACAAGGGCTCATGAGGTCCCCAACAACAGCAGGGTTTCTATAGAGTTCCTTGTAAAGCAACCATCTTAAGCTCTGGCCTAATTGCCTTACACTCAGACGATGGTGCTCAGTCACTGCTTTCTCATCCTCACTCTCTGGATCTCCTTGGTGCACAGTCTGATTCTATATTTATTTCTATGAAAAAAAATGTTCATGAAATTTTACACTTTGAGGCCCTCTGTGCACGACAGTTTATTAAATAGAATATTTACAGCTACATTGCTCGCTATGATGCATGTTTTGGTTTGAAAGAAAAGACCCTCCATTTAATTGGTAGAATTACCCACTATTGCTGAAATAAAATGCCATCTCCCCAAGTTTTGTCAAAGGTTTGTCCATGTGGCCTAATTGTTCCACCTATTGGCAGTACTAGGTTTCCTTGCCTGTTATCCAGGCCCACGATTAATACTGAAGTCCACATTACTTTCTCTCCAGGTGGTTTTTACTGGCTCCTGTTAACCTCAATTTGCTACCAGATTACTATTTTTTTGTATCATTTATCACTTCGCTGCTCGTCACAGTGACTTCTCAGGTCAGCCTTCTCTTTTGTTTATTCCTATTCCTGCTTCTTTCACTGGGGTTACTTATGTAGCTCAGGCTTGCCCACAACTTCTGAGCCTAGTGTTTCACCACTGGCTCTGGGGTCAGTTCTTAAATACATGTACTGGGGTGAGAATTGTTCTTAGGTTCTGCTTTCCGAGGAAACTCACAATAAGACATCTTGCAACGATAGCTCTTTCTTGTCCTTAGTGAATTCACAAAAAGCTGGAAGATGTGTGACGATTAGGAAAGTAATGACCAGGTAATGAGTCACAGATCTGTTCTGATAATCACCGCACTCTGAGAAGAGTTAAAAGGCAGTATGACTGCACTGGGACAGGCACAACATTGGGTACTACTTTCTCTCTATTGACAAAACATTCTCATAGCATCAATAGCTGTAATATTGGAAATTATTCTGTACAGGTTACAAGATACCCAAGGGTTTGGTAAGACCAAAACTGGTGTCCAGGCTACTGTCTCAACGTGTTCTATATGCTAGTGGCACTCTTTTCCAATACCAGTGTTGTGTTGGACCAGGACTTGGACATTTTTTTGAGATAATTTTGAGTGAAAACACATTATTATTATTTTTGACAAATTTATAGAAGTAAGAAACAGTAGATAATTTTCCATCTTGAACTCCGCTTGTGTCCTTGTAGTCTGCAGAGAAGAAATTTGGTGAGTTGATTAATTGCAAATGGCTCAGATCTAGTTCTTATAAACAACATATCCAGTCTAATTATTATTAATTATTATTTTTATTTATTTTTATATTTTACATCCCAATTGCTGACCCATGTCCCTCCCTCACAGAGCCTCTCCGTCCATTGACCCTCCCTTCTCTTCTGAGAGGGTGGGGGCCACCCTGGGAACCCCACACTCTGATGCATCAAGTCTCTGCATGATTAGGTGCATCCTCTCCCACTGAGGCCAGGCAAGCCACGCTTGTTGGGGAATGCATTCCACAGACAAACTTTAGGGAGAGCCCTTGTTCCAATTATTGGGCGACCCACATGTGGACTGAGCTGCACATCTCCCACATATGTGGGCCTCCCTCAGTCCAGCCTACGTATGCTCTTTGGTTGGTGGTTCAGTCTCTGGGAGCTGCCAGGGGTCCAGGTTAGTTGACTCTCTTGGTCTCCCTACGGAGTTCCCATCCCATTCAGGACCTTCAATCCTTTCCCCAACTCTCCCATAAGAGTCCCCAAGCTCTGTGTAATATTTGGCTGTGGGTATCTGTATCTGTCTCAGTCAGCTGCTGGGTGGAGCCTCTCAGAGGACAGTTATGCTAGGCTCCTGTCTGCAAGCATAACAGAGGATCAGTAATAGTGTCAGGGATTGGTGCTTGCCCATGGGATGGATCTCAAGTTGGGCCGTTATTGCTTAGAATTGGCCTTTTTGTGGCATGGTGTATAAGCAGTATAAAATTCTTGTGACCCTTGATATTTTTTCAACTACTGGTCTAGTGAGTGAATAAATCATTTGCCTTTCTGTTGGGAAAATTATCTAGGCTATTGTAGTCAGACCCAACCTAAACTATTAAATTAGCTTTCAACCTTGCTTTCCATATTTCCTATAAGACCTGCCTTTTGCACCTTTGATATTTTCACTGTTATATAAATGTTAGAATTTAATAATATGCTAGATTAGTAAGTAATGGGGGCTGATTTTGACAGTCTCTGTATATTTCTAATATGTTGATAGTAAGCACTAATCATATCCAACCCTTTAACATACATCATAAATACAGATTTGAATTAATGTATCTCCTTCAGGAGACAAAGCCAGTTTGACATATCCAAGACAGAACAAGGTCTTTCCACAAGGCCCAGCTTGACTAGACTATTTGGTATCTTACTAGTCACTCTGGTACCCTGGTTAACCCTCTACAAAATAAACGGAAAGTTCCCAAGTGCTGTTTTTAATGTGCTGGTTGTTTAGTTTTGTGTTGGCAATCAGACTTGCCAGAATAGAACCATTCATTAGTCTTCCATGGTATTCCACCCACTGCTTCACAGCATGTGTTATCTGCATTGTTTACAACTGAGTAGATGGCCACCATCTTACAATTAAGTATGAGATTTGAGTATATCATTTTGGGTATATCAACAAGTCTTTTCATATGTCTTTTCTGGTTTCTAAGATCCCAGACTTTCTTCTTTTTCTCTATTTCCTAATTCTTTTCTTTTTTCTTGTCTCTTATAACTTCTAAAACTCAAACATGCCCTGGACAAGCATGTTGGTTCATTTAATAGATCCTGTAGCTACTCTTTGCTAATCAAGGGTCTTTAGGTGTGTCTTAGCCAACCCAATTCTCAGAGCAAAGACATTCTGGTTCCTAGCCATTATTTACCATCTTTCTTGCTTTGGGTCTTGTTTATTCTTTCATTAAGTTTCCATCGCCTTTTCAAGCCATGAAAAGCATTCAGTCCATTTGGTTAGTGAATTCTCTGTCCCTGCCTTTAGTCCCTGCTTTCATTTAGACTCTGAAATCCACAAGCATAACTAGACACTTAGCAAACATTCTTGGTCAAGAAGCAGTTATAAGAAGTCTGTTGTCGCTGGGCGGTGGTGGCGCACGCCTTTAATCCCAGCACTTGGGAGGCAGAGGCAGGTGGATTTCTGAGTTCGAGGCCAGCCT
>BDUI01000206.1:387948-401150 GCA_002335545.1 Apodemus speciosus
CTCTCCATGTGTGTGGCTATTGTGTGTGTGTGTGTGTGTTTAGTCATTTGTACAGAAGACAGAGGATGTTGGGTGTCCATTTCTGTCATTCTCTAAGATATTTCTTTAAGGTGGGCTCTCACTGACCCTGAACAAAGCTGGTGGCCCAGCAATCCTCTTATCCTCTGTATCCACCACAACATTGCTAGGTTTATAGGTACATACAACCACACTTGGCTTTTTTTTATGTTGGTGCTAAGGACTTGAGGATTTGAAATCAGATTCTCATGCTCACCTAGCAAGTGATCTTGCCTACATCTACAGTTGGTCTCTGATTTTAATCCAAACAGCTGGAAAAGTCAGCATAAACTTATAAGATACTTCTATGCAAATGTAATATAAAGACCTTATTTAGGCAGGTACAGCCTGGCTTGGTTTGGAAGCTGACAGCAGGCAGAATTTCAACTCCTTGACGATTACATGTGGTGGTCCTAAGAACTGTTATGACAGAGATATTTCCCATATGCTTGTGGGAGGAGGAGGGAAAATCTTGAGTTTTGCAGAAAATGGCGTTTGGCCAAATATAGATGTAGGAAAAAAATGTAAGAATTTGTGCAAAGGGAGAGGTATGAAAGGGCTGGGAGATTAGGGGAATTAGAAATGTTTTAATTATCAGATAATATATTTGGACTCGTTTTCAATAAGGAGATGACGATTGTATTAAATACTACGATTATCCTATTTGTAAATTGATGTATCTTCATCTTTCTAGAAAAAATGCAAAATAATATGAGCTATATGATTTTTAAATTTTTCATTTGCATTAAAAGTTTTGTTTTCAGTTGATGAGAATACAGTGTTCTTTAAGGTGATATTTGAGGTCATCTAGTGATGTTTTTTACAGGCCTTCGGCTTAGACCAAGATCAGTGATCAACGGAGGATAAACGAGTCAGTGAAATAGTGTTTATTCAAAAAGATTATTGAACATCTTGCCACTGAATTATGGATCTGTGTCTCCTTCATAGAACATTTAATCATACTTTTAGAGCTTTGAGATCTTTGAAGACCATAGGCTCTAATGTCATTTCAAAAATGATTTTATTGCTCTTCTAAAAATGCTACATGTTCATTTAAAAAATTCTAGCCATTCAAAATAAAATGTTGAGAGCTAAAACTCCCCTAAATCTTGCCATCCTGTTATGACTACTATTAACACAAGGTCAGCCGGACTCCTTAATATATCATTGTGTGCCCAAAGACAGGTGATACGTGAAAGGAACCATTTTTATGAAATTTGGATCATACTATACATATTTTAATAAAAATGTAATTTTGCTAGGATTTAGTGGAATATATAAAATAATATAAAATGGAGACAACCGTTCATTTCCTGCTAGGGATATCAATTTCCAACAGATCCCTTTAAAGTTGAGGGGAAAAAACTGATGAAAATACTCAAAAGTTGGTGTTCTTGTTTTTTTTTTCAAAACTTTTTTCAATTGTAAATAGTGTTGATTGATACCCTGTTGTGACAAATGAGAAAAGTCCCCATGTATTTTCTTCTTTTTCAGTATTATTTTATTTATAAAATGATACATTACATTGCCAGGCCTGTAACATTTGCTTTATGTTTAAGGAATCATTTATAGATTTTGTTTGCCAGTTAGTAAAGGCAAAACTATAGAAACTTAACGTATACAAATTTAGTTTTGATCAAGGCTCAATGATTGACTCCTTTAACTCCCAACACTTGGGGAACAGAGGCAGGATGATTTTGTATTTGAGGCTAGCCAGATCTCCACTGAGCTACATAGAAACACCATGTCATACAAAATAAAAAAACAAGCCGAAAGAATTATTTCTCATGTGACGCAAGCCCAGAGTTCATATTCAAGGTACCACGACTCATTGAAGATCCAGATACTCATTGCTTCCTGATTGGCCATGATTGGGGTATGACGTTCATTGGCCAGGTTTATATGACTGTTAAAGTTTTACTTATGTCTATGGCTCAAACAAGAAGCAAAGATGAAGAAGGTAAAAACAAAGTAATTTCAGCAGTCCCAAATGCCTTTTCTGTTTTACTGCTTAGGTTCATTTTGGGTAGACTGATGAATTGTATCTTCCCATTTCCACAGTTCTTGTTTTTAGATTTATATTTATTTGGAAAATGAATGGATTTCCCTGAAGGATTTCATTAAGATTTTAATTTTGATTATCTTTTTCTTGAGTAGATTTCATCATTAAAGGAGTTCTTTCCAAAAGGTTCCACTGGAACTGTATTACCTAAGTTTTTGATCGCATAATGTCTCTCTTAATTGTAGGGTATAGGCTGTCTTATATGTCTCCTGAGGTGTTTTCATTTTTAAAGTATGGTGTACAGTTTTTCGATTCCTGTTTTTTTCAATTGACAGTTCCCTCCTAGAGTCTTCTTTCCTCTCTTTTCAGTCAGACATGATTGCTCTCTGGTACTAATGTACATCAGTCATCCCCTGAGTACTTTTCGCTGCAGTCTTGGGATGGATCCATTGGTTATTACATCTCAGTGGCTTCTTTTCCTTGGCTTACTGGTCTATTTATTTGGAGCCATGCCTCCTGTAACTTCCTAATAAATAATGTGTGAGATAGAAACTTTCAGAGGGAAGCTGTTTTTATTCTTTTGTCATTTTTGATTGATAGGTTTGTACTGTAGAATTCTCAGCTGAAAGTCAGTTTCATTYAGAACTTGAAGGCATGGCTCAATTGTCTCTTAGGATCCAGTGTTCCTGATGAGGAGTGGAATTGTTGGTATGATGCTTGCGTTGCTATAGGCCAACAGTTTTCTTTCTTTTTAATTTTTTCAAAATCTTTTAGCACTTTCCTTTGTTTTTTTATGTTCTAAAATCCAGGGTAATGAAGCTTGCTGTGGGGTATTTTTGTACTGGGTTCTAAAGGATCTCATCTGATACAGAAACTATTATTTATGAAGTTCCATGAAATTTTTATTTTTGTTAATTTCTTCCCCCTTGCCTATAATGTTATGGTTTAGTGTTTGTTCTTTATATTTTTGATGCTTTTAAATGCACTTTTTTTTTTTTGCTTTTTTCATCCTATTTTCTTGGGAATTTCCTAAATTTTATGGTTAAAGTCACAAATTTTGATTTGGAAAAAACTTTTAAATTTGTACAAGCTCTTTCTTGTTTTCTGATTGGCTCATAGATTTAGTTCATGGTTTGGGGCTGCAGTATTTTTTTATCCAAACATTTTTGTTAATTTGAAATTTTCATACAATGCTTTTAAATTATTATTTTTACCCCATTCCTTTCCTTTAACTCTGTTCAGATCCACCCCTCCTGCCTACCTTCCCAACTTTGTGTCTCCCACTTTTAAATAAAATCCACCTAGTCCAGTCTGTGCTGTTTCTGGGCGTGGGGCCCTTCACTGGAGCTTGGGTGACTTACCAAGACCATACCCTTAAGGGAAACTGACTCTGCCTCCCTCAGAGATCATCAACTGTTCATAGCTCCTCTGTTAGTGGTGGTGACTCTTGAATCCATTCCCACCTTGTGCTAGGATGTTAGCAGTCTTGATCTTGTACATGGCTTTTGTAGGCAATGGTAGCTTCTTTGAGTTCACAGGTCCTATCATGTTCAGAAAATGTTTTTTACTTCAAGTATTTGCTTTTACAATCTTTCTGGCCTTGCTTCTGCTGCAGGTCCCTGAGCCTTGGGGATTAGGTGCAGTATTTATTATTTGTTCCTGGTTCTACAATATCTTCAATCTCCTTGGGATCCCTGTTCTGTTCTCACTAGTAGTGAAGTCCTCTTTATTTCCCTTGTTATTGCTGTTTCTCTTAGAGCTATTTTCATGCTTATTATCTACACACAATCGTTTTCTATTCCTTTATTTTTCAAATGTCCAACCATGCCTGAGTGTCACCTTCTAGAAGAATATGCAGCTGCTTGGGAGACCTGTGCTTATATAAAGCTTTTCAACTGTGTTTCATTTTAGGGTAGTTTGGCAGGGAGCTGGGTCAGAAGGTTGGAGACTTTGTTCTAGGATAGTTTAATTTCTCCAGAGGAAAAACCTGCCCATCTGGGAAAGAAATCTATTTACTGATATTTCTGTGTTTAAGAAATTGGGTCTGGAATCAATTGTTCATATTTCAGCTATTAATTCCCATATTATCAATTCTATAGCTAAATCCTTTAAAAAATTATTGGGTTTTTTCATTTATTTACATTTCAAATGTCATCCCCCTTCCCTGTTTCCCCTCAGCAAACCTCCTATTCCATAACCCCTCCCCCTTGTTTCTATGAGTATACTCCCCTACCCATCCACTCCCACATCACTGCCCTAGCATTTCCCTACAATGGGGCATCAAGTCTCCACAGGACCAAGGGCCTCTCCTTTCATTGATGTCTGACAAGGCCATCCTCTGCTACATAAGCAGTTGGAGCCATGGGTCCCTTCATGTGTACTCCTTGGTTGGTGGTTTATTCCCTGGGAGCTCTGGGGGGTCTGGTTGGTTGATATTGTTGCTCTTCCTATGGGGCTACAAACCCCTTCAGCTCCTTCAGTCCTTCCCCTAACTCCTCCATGGGTCTCCGTGCTTAGTCTGATGGTTGGCTGCAAGCATCTGCATCTGTATTTGTCAGGTTCTGTCAGAGCCTCTCAGAGGACAGCTATACCGGGTCCTGTCAGCAAGCTCCTAGTCTTGTTCTGAACATCAGAAAACTATATTTCTCACTTCCCGGCACCATGTCACTTGTTTTGTCAGATTAAGTTTTGAGCATAGATGATATAAACCACTTCTTGGCTGAGGGAAATTTTTTTCTGTGAATCACACTCATTCATTCATTTATTCATTCTTTCTCTTCTTCCACCACCCCTCTCTGATTCTGTCTTTCTTGGTTTTCTAATTTTGTTTGGCTCATGGGCATGGAGGCAAGTTATGGAGATAATGGAGCCCCTTCCAGCCTTTATTCTGGTCACACAGTGGAGAGCTGCCTGGAAAGGTAGTTGATGTTCAATTTTATGAATGTGAAACTTTTGTGTATTAAGTCATTCGAAGTCAAACCTCCTCTGATTTCATGTAGCACCCTTATGCGTTATTCACATTTCCTATATTAGTTATTTTTTACATTTTTACTGGAATCTGTTTATTCATGTAATGTCTATTTTTCTTTTTCATTTAAGCCAATTAGTATTTTGTTTTGATTTGTATGAGTAAAGTAATAAATAACATCATCCCATTTTTGGTTATAGGAATTGAAAACACTTCCATTCTGTAGCTTATGATCCTTTTTAAAGCCTCTATATAATGCAGATATTTTTTCCCTAATTGAGAAACTATTAATTAACTACATTTATACAATTTCTTTCTTGAAAATTATAGAAATAATATGACTTAAAGATATCTGATAGGTATTGTTGAGACAATGTCTTGGTATGGAGATAAGACTGGTCTCAAACTCATGATCCTGCTTAAGCCTCCCAAATGCTGGCACTGCCACCATTCCTGGCATAAAATCTGTTTTCTTTGAATAATGTAAAAAAAAAAAATCCCACTACCTTTTCCATGTTACTTCCTAGTGTACTAATTTTATCATCAAGTTATTCCTGACTATACTACTTATTTTAAAACTCTGTGCCTTTTATATTTGAAACCATCTCTCTTATGTTCTCTGCTTACCAAATGTTTCTCATGCTTTGAGTGTTCCTTCTGGAATCATGACTTGTTTCTTACAGAGGTACGTCTTTTCATTGTCTTTCAGCAAAGGTCTGTGAATGGAAAACACTCTTAAGTCTTGTTTATCAGAAACTGAATTTGTTTGTTCTCATTTCTTAATGGTTGTTTAGCTGGGAACAAGCTTCAGGGGTAGCAGGATTTTTCCCCCTCATCTCTTTGAAGTGATCATTCCATTTCATTTGAGCTTCCATTGTCAGTCTAATAGTCATTTCTTTGTAGGACTATTGTGTTTTGTTGTTTTATCTTTGGCATTCTGCATAATGAGTTGCCAAAAAGCCAATGATTGGCACTTAGGATAGAAGAGTTCATTACTTTGAAGCTAAATATAAAACTGCTTCCTGAATATTCAGTCAGTGAAAAAAACACTCAGCTGGTTTGTGGTGATTTGGGAAGTTAATTTAAACTTCACATGGTGCTGTGTTAAAGAAAAGACATTTTTATAGCATCTGCAGAACTGATGTATACTCCATTCCTTCAGCTACAATGCAGTGTCAATAGGGTCAAGTGACTTTTCTTGCAAACACAAGACTGCAGGAGAATAAAAGGAAGATTAAAAGGAAATGAAACACAAAGGGAAAAAAGTGTAGTATTATGTACCAGATCTTACGAGCCATGGAAGGGACAACTTCAGGAACACTTGCTGTGTCATGCAGCAACATGAAGTACATTTTTAATAACAAAGGATATCAGCATGGGATTTCTTTTATTTATATCAAAAACCAGTAGTTTACAAACTACACAAAGCGTCTTTGAATGCAAAAGCAAAAACTGAGACAATGTCATTTTTTCCCTCCTTGGATTTAGCTTAGTCGCTGCCATTCTATAGGTTTCATTAAAACACATTTACAGAGTAGAAATGGAAGGACAATGGGACTGAACTCACAATTGTTGGGAATCTAAGCAAGTAGCTTATATTCCCTTATGGAGTGACATCATGCTACTACAGGGGCTAAGAAGAAATGGATTAACTTTAATTCCAGTGAAAATTCAAGATGAGCAAAAAAATAAATAAATAAAAAATAAAAAAAATAAAATAAAAATAGTATCCAAAATGACAGAGCTCATTGATGAATTATTTCACTTTAGGGTCTCATGCTACATTTTCAGAATTTTAAATGAGTCTAATCAATGGGGCAGAACACCATCTTCAAGGGAATTAGTGGTCATTCAAAGTCATCCATGTTTTATATAAAAGGGAAAACAGTATCAGAGAACTGAAATCTTGAGTTGGATCAGAGCAGAGTTCGGACAGAAACTTAACTCTTAGCCTAGTATCATTTCTGACAGTTCATACAAATTAAAACATCTTGTGTTGTTTGACGTTATTTTCCCAAATTGTGGTCTTAGGGATGAGGGTATGACTCACTGGTGGGATACTGACCTAGTATATACAAGCCCTTGGTTCTGATCCCAGCACCACATGTAAAAAGAAAACATAGCTGTCTCTTAGGCGTACTTTATCAGAATACCATGAACTGTGTGTCTTAAAACAATAGATCGCCTCTGATTTTTGGAAGTTATCAGTCTAAGATCAAGGTGTTAGCATAGCTACACTTTCCTCTATGGGGACAATCCTTTCTTCTTTCTTTGTGGCTTTCTTTTTTTCTTCTTTTTAAATTGGTGATTTTATTTATTTACTTTTTTTTGATTTTTCGAGACAGGGTTTCTCTGTGTAGCCCTGGCTGTCCTGGAACTCACTGTGTAGACCAGGCTGGGCTTGAACTCAGAAATCCACCTGCCTCTGCCTCCCAAGTGCTGGGGCTAGAGGCGTGCGCCACCACTGCCCGGCATTTATTTACATTTCAAGTGTTATTCTCCTTCCCAATTTCCCCTCCACAAACCCACTATTGCCCCTTGCTTCTATGAGGGGGCTTACCCATCTACCCACCCACTCCCACCTCACCACCCTAGCATTCCTATATGCTGAGGCACCAAGCCTCCACTGGACCAAGGGCCTCCCCACCCAGTGATGCCAGATAAGGCCATCCTCTGCTACATATGTAGCTGGAGCCATGGGTCCCTCCATGTGTATTTTTTGGTTGTTGGTTTAGTCCCTGAAAGCTCTAGGGGGGTCTGTTTATTGATATTGTTGTTCTTCCTATAGAGTTGCAAACCTTTTTGGCTTCTTCAGTCCTTCTCCTAACTTCTCCATTGAGGTGGGGGATGAGGAACTACTAGGGGTATCTACTAGAAAGTCCCAGATACCAGGAAAGCAAGAGGCCCCCAGGACCCAACAGGGATGACATTAGCTGAAATACCCAACAAAGGGAGGAAATAAGCTGTAGAGACCATATCCAGAGGTTAGGCATGGCCCCCCAGTTGAGGGATGGGCCACCCACCCATCTCAAAAATATTAACCCAGAATGGCTCCTGTCTAGAGGAAATGCAGGGACAAAGAGTGGAGCAGAGACTGAATGAAAGGCCATCCAGAGACTGCCCCGCCTGGGGATCCATTCCAATATGTAGCCACCAAACTCAGACTCAGTCGCTGATGCCAAGAAGTGCTTGCTGACAGGAGACTGATACAGCTGTACCCTGACAGGCTGTGCCAGCACCTGACTAACACAGATGCTCAGAGCCAACCGTAGGGATGGAGCACAAGGATCCTTTTTTAAGGCTTTCTAGATTCTAGTTGTGATCTTTGGTTCCTGGTTGTCACTGCAACACTCCATCTCCTTTTGTCAAATGACACTTTTCTTGAGTGTCAGTGTTCAAATTGCCCTTTCTATAGGGACCCAGACATATTTGAATAGAAATCAAGCGAATGATTTTGCTTAACCTGAGTACGACTTTAAATACCTTATTTACACATGAACATACTTTTTAGGGGAGACATAGTTGAATCCACAACAATAGCTTTGTTGACATGTAACTAACATTTATAATAATTCACATGTTAAAATGACAGGCTCTGTCTGTGGGTTTTAGTATAGTCACAGTATTATA
Organism: Apodemus speciosus; assembly: GCA_002335545.1. Classification (NCBI taxonomy): domain Eukaryota; kingdom Metazoa; phylum Chordata; class Mammalia; order Rodentia; family Muridae; genus Apodemus; species Apodemus speciosus. Next base: position 396,606 of record BDUI01000206.1, read on the forward strand.
CAACATCATAGTTTCAGAATTTTCATTCTTGAAAGAAGTCCCATAAAATTAGTACTTCCTTCCAATTTTTATTCTCCTTAAATCAAGCCTAAGCATCTATCAATATAGTTTGTGCTCTAAAAATATGCTTGCTATGAACATTATGTAAAAATGTAATAATATAATATATGATATAATCATGTAATATATTATTAATTCCAATAGTTCTTTCACTTAGAAAATTGTTTTTAAGATTAATAAATGTTATAGCATATAGTAATAATTTTTATTTGCAGGGGTAAATAATATTTAACTACAGGGACAATATTTTATTTTGTTTACACACTCATTAGTTGATGGACATTTAAACTGTTGATTATGAATACTGCTACTAAGATTATTTATCTGAAAAGTTTCATGTGGACATATATTTTTATTTCTCTTTGATGCATATCTAGGAATGAAATTTCTGGGTGTTGTGGCATGTATGAAGTGTTTAAAAACTTTCATATAATTTTCATAGTGAATAGTATTTTACATTCCTACCAGGTATGAATGGGGAGTTTAAATTTCTCTACATTATTTGAGTATTTGTTATACTTTATTATAGTCATCATAGTCAGTATAAACTATTATTGCATCATGATTTTGATTTGCRTTTCACTAATAACTAGTGGTGGAGAGCCTCTTTTATGTGCTTTTGGTCTTTAGCAAATATTTAGAGAAATGTCTCTTTAGGTCATTCAAACATACTTTTAATTGAGTTGTTCAATTTATAGTTTTGATTTTCTTTACATAATCTGGATACAACTTTCATTAGATTGAGGCTTTGCAAATATTTTCTTCCATTCTATGGATTCTACTTTCTTATCTTTTTATTATTTTTAAAAAATCCAAGTTTTCATTGCTTAGCCCTGAATGGTATGGAACTTCCTTATATAGATGAAGGTGGCCTCGAACTTACAGAGATTCTCCTGCATCTGCCTCCTGACTGCTGCAGCTATAGGTGTTTGCCACTACATCTGGCCTTACATGTCTTTTGAATAGCAATAGTTTTAAATTTTGATGAAGTCCAAATTTTCTGGATTTTTCCCTCATATTCTTCTGCACCCTGCCCCCTAATCTAAATTTACAAATGGTAGCCTCTTTTTGGCTACTTTGTAAATTCTTTTATCCTCTACCCTTCCTCTCCACTTTTCTCACACCTTTTCATTTTCATAACACTAGATAAGAGAGAAAGAAGGATAGAGGGGAAAGGGGGTCAAATTATCATTATACTACATTCTGCTGGTTAGGGGCCTTGAGTTTCTTGGGGGGCAAGTTTGATCTTGACCAACAGGATACCTAATTTCTTCTTGTTGTTTTTTTTCTTTGTACTTGACTATTTGACAAACCACAACCAACAGCAACCAACAGCCAGTCAGTAGCCAACTAACAACCCACAACAACTAACCCTGCCTGTCCACACCCTAGTATATACATACCCTTTGAAGAGTCCCCAGAATTTTAAAGAGCACACAATCTGAAACTACTGCAGGGGGCAAATTCATGCCCTTGCTAGAACATGAGGCAAATCATGGAGCTGCTTTGGACAATCTGAAGCAACCCCATATCCCACAAATGGAATTTAAATGAAAACATATTCTTATAATATTTCTGTGATTTTTTTAAAAAAACAAACAGAACTCCAAAATTCTCACTTGGTGAACACCTTTTTGTTTTCTTTTAAGAATGTTGTAAATTTGGGAGTTTGATTCACATTGAGTTAGTAATTCTGTGTTGGGTGTCAGGTAAGGTAAGGGTTCAGTTGATTTGTCTCTCAATTAGATAGTACTGGCACTCTTCTTGAATATAAGTTGCTTATAGGCACATAGCTTTCTTTATCTCTGGGCTCAGGACTCAGTTCCATTGAGCAGTATGTGCGTCCTTTGATAGTAATCAACTATGCCGATTGTCATTGCTTTTCAGTAAAACTTGAAGTAAGGAAGCACGAATCAACCTGCTTTACTCTTTTTTCTTATTTGTGGAATAATATTCCATTTGAATTTTAGAATCATTTTTGTCAGTTTCTACAAAGAAGTCCGGTTCTGACCGGTATTATGTTGATCACTGATTCATCAATGTGCAAACCATCTTAAAGACCCCAAGTTTTCTAAACCTTGAACTTGAGATTCTTTTCTACTCAGCATTTTAGGTTATGTCAATGATGGTCAATGTAGAGTAAAAATTTGCCTTTCTTATAAAACTGACCCATTAGTATTTTCTTCTTTCCCATGCCATTGCATATGCAATGTGTTCAGGCTCTTTAATGCAATTATACAAAAATCAGGTTAGTTTTCCATATGATATTTAATTCTTCAAATTTAGTGGATTCCTTTATTAGTCCTAATAAGCGATAGGTGAACTCTTCAGTGTTTTTAATATTCAAGATTATTCTCTTTTTACCTTTATATGCCTTTTAAATTACAACATTTAAAAATTTTGATGAAGCAAATTATTTACTTGGCTGCACTTTTGTCTAAGAATCCTTTGGAAATGAGACTTGTTCTACTGTTTCTGACCTGGATGCCTTTTGTTTATTTTTCCTAGCTTAGTTGTCTTTGGTAGAGCTGCAGTGTTGACCGGAAATGCTTCAAGTAAGCATCCTTGTCTCTTCCTAACTGGAGAAGGAAAGTTTTATGTCTTTTCCTGGAAGGATGATGTTAACTATGAACTGTGAAGCTCTCTTTTAATTAGTTTGAATGGTTTTCTCCATCTCTTTTCCTACAGACAGCCTCCGTGTGCCCGTTGCCCAACTCCACCCCAGACTTGCTTTCAAAAACTAAGTGGCCTGACTGACCTGATTTCCCCCTTCTTACTATATGTCCTGTTGTGTCTGTACTCATTGATTGTAAATGTAAGTGAATGCCCATTTTCCACAGGAAATTTAGCTTACATACTTCCTTAGGGTAAAATTCTATTTCCTGGATTACTGCATCATTACCTTCCTAGTAGACACAGTGGATGCCTACATATCTGGACACACAAACTCAACACAAAGTGATTCTTTACCTACCCATTTCCTGCATACTTGAAGTTAATTAACATTTTACTTTGGCTTGTACTAGATTATTTCAGCTCCTAAGTATTCTTTTGTTATTTCACTTGTCCTTGTCTTGGTTCCACCAACTACAGTGTAAGTTTCTTTGGAGGGAGAACTAGGAAGATCATATTTGAATTCATCTCCCACAGAGCTCAACTTATAAAGCTGTACAGAAACAAAATTGCTTAATGAAGTATAACTGACTTCATCTGAATTTGTTCTTCTAGAAAGATCTCTTCTCCGTGAACTGCTGTGAACATCAGGGACTGCCTGGATTCCACCATAGTCCTCTATCAGGCCCCATCTCTATTTGTAAACCACCAAACCATTCCTTTACTTCTCATGTGTTGGCTGAGTTTCAGGAGGGAGATAATTGGCTCCATCAATTTTTACAGCTTAATGAAACTCTCAGCCATGTTTACCTGTTTCCTTCCTGGCTAAATGTACCACAAGTCAAGGCAAAGTCATTCCAAAAGCCCTTGTTTAGAAAATGTATGATTTTTATATTGTCCCCATTAAAGTAATACAGTTCAGTAGATATAACCTCAAATATGACCTTCTTTAAAAATGAGTGCCTCTCAGTGTGAAATGGTCATTTTCAAGACCCAGCGCATGCTGGGGGTTTTGAGGGTTTGTAACAAAGGTCCCAGATTACTGAGCACAGTGCCAAATGTTGCTTTGCTTTCTGTGGCATTTGCTTGTTTTTCCTGTTGTCCTGCAACTAAAATATTGACATCTTCCTGCTCTACCCCACTAACCATAGCAAATGTCACACAAGGTAAATCCTTTGCAAAGCACATACTACAGATAACAGACTATAGGTCTTGGTTTTGCTGCCTTAACAGCTCAAGAGGCATGCTGTATTCTAAGTAGACTTTATTATGCTTTTTGCTGAGCAGAAAGCCTGTTCCAGGAACAGGGAGATAGGTAAGTCAATACATGATTGCTGCTTTAGGGGAGTTTATAGTTTTAGCAGGGTACTAAAAGCAATATACTTCAGAGGAAGTATTAAATTACAGCTGATGGATATTTGCTAAAATGTGCCATAGGAACACAGGTTCAGAATGAGTTTTGAAAGAAGATCATGTCACACAGTTTACTTGGAAATATTTTGATGGACAAAGCTGTGTAAGGGGTACTCAGAAAATAACAGGAGGCTAGGAGTTAGAGTGTAGCTCAGTCATTTATTTGTCCATATTTGCACAAAAACATGGATTCCACCTCCAGAACAGTCAGTTAAAAATAGTCAGGCATAACCATTGGACTGAGAGTGTCCCCGATAGAGGAGTTGAAGAAGGGACTGAAGGAGCTGAGGACATTTGCAGCCCCATTCGAGGAGCAACAGTATCAACCGGCCAGACCTCCCAGAGCTCCTGGGGACTGAACCACCAACTAAAGAATACACATGGAGGGACCCATGGCTCTAGTTGCACATGTGACAGAGGATGACCTTGTCGGACATCAATGGGTGGAGAGGCCCTTGG
>BDUI01000207.1:99605-128829 GCA_002335545.1 Apodemus speciosus
GTGTGTGTGTGTGTGTGTGTGTGTGTGTGTGTGTGTGTGTGTAACTTTGCGAGAGGCTTGCCAAAAAGGAGACACCAGCCCTGAATGTAGGGCTGGTGGACCAGCCAGAGCAAGCAGAGGGGTGGGAAAAGCCAACCAAAGACAGGCTTTTTCTCTGCTTAACGACGGCTATTTGAACTGCCCTGCCCTTTCACACCATCCCTGTGGGAGACTACCAGCCCCAAACCGCGAGCCAAAGTGATCTTTCTTTCCTTCAGTCAAAAATAGTATGTATTATTGGTATAGGAGAGGCATGATGTTTGTAGTGAGGGACGTGTGCCAGTGCTCATGTGGCAATCACAGGATTTGTGGAGCAATTTCTTTCGTTCCACCTTTACATGAGTTCTGGGGATCAAACTCAAGTAGCCACTGAACCATGTCAATGACCTCCTCTCTTGTTTCAGTCATGTATTTGGTCACAGTAGTGCAAAAGGAGTTAATACAGCAATACAGGCTATGAAATCTTAGTTGAAAATTGTAGCACACAGATATCTACACATCCTGACTCCTAAACCAAAGGCATCCTGACAGATCTTTAGAGGCTTTGATACAGTCTATATGGTCAGGGAGAGGAGACAGGCTGGATTGTCTATAGTCAGAAGAATCCACCTTTCTGTCTCCAGTACCATGGTAAATTTCCTGACTGTCATGTCCCATGGGACCTGAGCCAGCCCACTTACAAGTGTGCACTGTTCAGAGAAGGACGATTCATTTACACAACCAATCCTAGAACTTTCCTAGAACTAAGGTGGCATAATTTGCCCTACGGCTCACAATCCTGCTGTGTGCGATGCTCTGGATTGTAGAATTTCTTCCCAGAGAGAGGGAGATTCAAAAAATAGGCAACAGCATAAGGTCGGGGAAGTTGGCTCAAACAGGTGAAGGGTAAAGGGATTAAGATAAGCCAGTCATGCTCCACTTGAATTAGTGTTTGGGGATTAGAAAAAGCTAGAAGGCAGCATCAGCCAAAGAGGGTTTTCTGTGTCACTCTCAGAAGACATTGCTGAGTGCCTGAGTCTGGGGCCGGCCGTGCTCAGGTTCATCTCAGTCAGTTCAGCTTTGCAATATTCATCTTCAGCAGGGGAAGCCAGGACTCGGGCCTCACCCGCTCTAAGGCAGATGGCCCTAAATCTGCCAGAACCCTCTTTTCCAGTGCATTAGTCACATTTCTCATTGCTGTGTTCAAATATCTGACAAAGGCGACTTCAGGGAGAAAGGGCTTATTTTGCCTCCCAGTTTGAAGGGACACAGTCTCCTATTTCCAGGAAGGTGCATTGACAGGAGCAAGAGGCAGCTGGCTGCATTGCAGCGAACGGAGAGGAACAAGTGGCTATGCTCTGTTTGCTCTCTCTTTTGTATACTGTCGGAACGTCAGCCCACGGAAGTGCCACGGCCCACCTCTAGGGGGCCCGGTCTTCCCACCTCTGATCGAAATACTCCCTCACCAACATGCCCAGAGCTCTGCGAGGTGAATCCACATCCTGTCATCACACACACTGAGAGAGTTCTCAGCCAAGGAACTCTTCACGGATACTCCATCTCCCAAATGACCAGAGTCTACTAAAGCATTGCCATTCCTGTGTCCTTCCCATAGTAAATACCCCTAAACTACCGTGTGTGTGTGTGTGTGTGTGTGTGTGTGTGTGTGTGTGTGTGTGTGCGCACATATGGAATTGAGGTGGAGGCAAAGGACAGTGTCTGTCTTATTCCCTCAAGACAGGGTCTCCTGTTGAGCACCAAGCTGGTCAGTTTGGCTAGGTTGGCTGGCCACTGAGTGCTAGGGGTCTGTCTGTCTCTGTCCTCCCAGTACTGAGGTTGTAGACACAGGTAGATTCCTGACTATTTTGTGTGTGTATAAATGCCGGGGATTTGAACTCGAGTCTTCATGTTGGTAAAGCAAGCTCTCTTACCTATTGAGCCATTTCTTCACCCCCTCAAACCATTAATTTTAAAACCCAAGCATAAGAGACTAGTTAAGGAAAGCCCAGAGTCATTCATTCACTCAGGACTAACAGAATGCTTTCTGAGTGATGCATTGCTCTGAACCCTGAGGCTACAGTAGAGAACAGGAGACTTTTATTCTGGGAAAACTTAGTTAAATAGAGGAGACATGAATAAATAAGAATAGATGGGGCTGGAGACATGGCTCAGTGGTTAAGAGCACTGACTGCTCTTCCAGAGGTCCTGAATTCAATTCTCAGCAACCACATGATGGCTCACAGCCATCTGTAATGGGACATGATGCCCTCCTTGGGTGTTTCTGAAGACCTTAACAGTATACTCATATACATAAAATGAATAAATCTTTTTAAAAAATAAGAAAAAAGTTCAGCATTTGCCCTGCAGCCTGAGATAACAAACCAGGAATACCTTACTAATGACTGGAGGGGCGGTAGACTGAACTGCCCAGGTTCGAATGGGAGTTAGGAAGGCTTCTCTGAAAGGTGTCACTGAGCTGGGGGCTCAAGGCAGAGCAGCAGAGCGAGTGCATTCATTCTAAGGATGGGCATAACTACAAAGTTCAGGAGGTAGGGATGGGCTTGGACAATATAGTAGTTTGAATAAAAATGGTTCCCATAGGCCCATAGGGAGTAGCACCATTAGGAGGTGTGGCCTTGTTGGAGTAGTTGTGACTTTGTTGAAGGAGATGTGTCTCACTCTCTGCTGTCTGCTGTCTATCCAGACATAAAACTCTTAGCTCCTCTTCCAGCACCATGTCTGCCTGCATGCCACTGTGTTTCCCACCATGATGATAATGAACTAAACCTCTGAACTGTAAGCCAGCCTCAAGTAAATGTTTTCCTTTATAAGAGTTGCCGTGGTCATGGTGACTCTTCCCAGCAATGAAACCCTCACTAAGACAGAAGACTTGAAGAAAAGAAAGAGCTATGTGGCTGAGGCAGTGAGAGGGAGGGGGAAGAATGGAGGGCATAGAGTTGGAGTGGCAAGCCTCAGTATTCATTCATTCTTCATTCATTCATTCATTGTGCAGCAGAGTTTCTGCATATCTACAACTGCTTATAACTTATTTCATAACCCAGTGTGGCCTCAAACTCACCATCTTCCTGTCTTAGCCTCCTGAGTGCTGGGATTTCAGACATACATCATCATGACCAGATTTAAATTCTGCTTCTCATTCCCTATTCTCCAGTTCCTCCTCTCAAGCACTCACAGTGCTGAATTCTGTTGGACCCATGGCAGATCTGTTAATAGAATCCATTACGCACTGAATAATAAGGTTGTGCTCTGCTAAAAGCCAGATGACTTTACATACATTATCAAATCTGCCAAACTGAGCTGTTCCTTCTCATTCATGGACAAATCCCTTGCTGATGAGTAGCGCTGCTGCTCTACCCATTCATTGGCTGTTGGTTTATTCACTGGTTAATTGGTCAATTCATTCATTTGTATTTATTGAGCCTTGGCTCTCTGTCAAGCACTGGATATGTCAAGGCCTGTGGGGAATTACCTTTACTGCTAACTAAGATGGGAAGACCTGTCCACTGTGGGTGGCACTATTCCCTGGCTGGGATCCTGGACTATGTAAGTAGACAAAGAGCATTCAGCAGCAAGCATCCGTTTATCATCGTCTGCTTCATGACTGTGAATGTGTTGTGACAGTGCTCAAACTCCTTCTGTCTTCATCTTCCCCTACCACGGTGGGCTGTACCCTTGACTTCTCCATCATGATGGACTGTGCCCTTGAACCACAAGGGAGCATGTGATGACTATTTCTAGTCGTCAACTTGACTATATCTGGAATGAATTACAATCCAGAAATTGAGGGCACACTTGTGACCCAGATCTTGAGTCTGGAAGACACAGGCTTTTGATCTGGATCTTGAGACATAGTGACCATGAAAAGCTTGGGTCTAGGCAAGGTAATACACATGTTTAATCCCAGGAGACAGAGGCAAACAGATCTCTGAGTTCAAAGCCAGTCTGGGACAGAGCAAGTTCCAAGAAAAGAACAGTTTAGGCCCAGGTATGGTTGCACACACCTTCAATCTGAGCCATACCTTCTGCTGGAGGCCTACCTAAGGACAATGGAAGAAGGAAGGTTTCCTTATTCTTTGCCTGCCTGCACTTACTTGCCAGCACATCTGTTGGAACCTACTTCTTCAAGATTCCAGGTTCTACAGGAGATCAGCTGAAACACCTAGTGTCGAGAGACTGAGCAACTTCTAGATTCTTGGACTTCCCAATCACAGCTGCCCATTATTGGGTTAGTTGGACAGTAGACTGTAAGTCATTCCAATAATCTCCCTTATATAGAGGCATTCCATAAGCTGTGACTCTAAAGAACTCTGGGTAAGACCGAGTACAAACCCTTTCTCCTTTAAGTTGCTTTTGTCAAGGTGTTTTATTTATCACAGCAACAGGAAAAGGAAGTAAGACAACTGGTAAAAAGAGGTTGCTCTCTCTGGGTGTTCATGGCATGGTGGGATACCATGTTAAACACGAACCTCCAGTTCAAACCACAGTGTGAGTCAGTCTCTGACACTAGGGTGGTCTGCAAAGATGGAGAAATGTGCCTGTGACTAGCTTCAGTGGTTACTTAGTACACTGCGTCAGTTTCTCCTRCAGCGAAGTCAGAGCGATGGTTTAGGTACTAACAGATACATACAGATTATTTCACCCAAACACAGAAGAATACACTATTTATCTGAACCTCAGGGAAATTTCACCAAAACTGATCACATACAGGGACACAAGGCAAGTCTCAACAGATACAAGAAAATTGAACTAGCTTTTTGTGTCCTGTCAGACCACAATGGATTAATACTGGTTATCAACAACAGAAACTGGCTGCCAGGTTAAATCTGAATTTCAAGTAGATGATAAATAATTATTTTTAATCATACTCATATCTTAAGTATTCCATGGGTTATACTTATACTAAAGCATTACCCTTTGTTTATTAAAGTCCAAACTTAGCTGATCACTTTCCATTTTACCTGTCAGTGCTGATCTCATCTTTTATAAAAAGCACAAGGATGAGCAAAGATTTGCCAGGGATGCAGACATTCAGGAGACATTCAGGAGAGTCCCAGGAAAACTAGTTTGTAGCTTCACATCCCAACAATGAAGCAACTGTAACCATTCTCAGACTCTTTAGGGCAATGAAGGCTCAAAATATAACTTTATAGACATCTAGAGACAACTCCGGCCCCAGTTCACACCATCTTCTCCTTCTCTACTAGTTAGTTAGCCTCCTTTTCTACTAGTTAGAAAGGCCACATCCAGCCCAGAGCCCAGAATTGAGTGAGATTTCCCAAGTACAAGAGCAGCAAGCAACATGCAAATGCTGAGCACTTAGGACTTCCTGGTCTTGGCTGAATGTACGTGCAGGCCTGAGTCACTCGCAGCCAGGGACACTGCCCCAGACCTAAAGATTTCTGAGAAAGGATGGGTGTGGCTGCAAGGATGAACTTTGAGAGCTGAACAGAAAATAACAGGTCAGCACAGAGGCTCATCACGCTGTTAGGCCTGGATCTTCTAGAATCAGACCTACTCAAATCCTCAAGTCCATAATGCCAAGGCCTATGAATGGCTTAGCACTTCTGGAAGAGTAAAAACTAATCTAATAGGAAAACTCCAGAAGGCAAGGTTGGAATTTTTTCCCCATAGTCCACACAGATGTGGTGTGGCTCTGTCACTTAGAATAAGTCCCTACGAACAGCAATGGGATTGCAATAAGGAACAGGAGCTGCCCAGGTAGGTTGGGGAAATAGCTCAATGGATAAAGCACTTGTTGTCCAAGCTGGATCCAGAATTCAGAGTCCCAGAACCCATGTAAGAGCTGGGTAGGTATAGCCACCTACCTGAAATCTCAGCATGTAGGAGGCCAAACCAGAGTACTATCAATATTTTATACAATAAGAGAGGAGCCCAGTTAGGCTAAATGATTTGCCTAGGACTATGTTCTCATAAGAGCCATAACCCAGCTCTGGCCTCAAGGCATAAGGTCATAACTCCTGAAATATGATTAGAAATGACCTTTTGTAAGTAACCCTCCATCCCATGACCTCATTTTACATGTAAGGAGGAGGTGTGGGGTAGCAGAGGGTTAGGGCATGGGCTGAAGGCCAGAGTACCTGAGTTTAAATTCCATCTCTGCTTGACCCCGTGTGACTGTGACTGTGAGCAAGAGTTTCCATGTCACCTGTAGGCCCAAGATAGTGGATTATTACACAAGAATCTGTGAAGGTAGAGTGTACCAAAGTTTGGAGACCAGGGAAAGGGAGACAAACAAGTGGGCACACAGGGAGAGATTACCCTCACGCACTCTGCCTGGTGTTAGTGTTTTCCACAGAGCTAGTTTCTTGGTGGCCTAGTCTGGCCTGAGGCTTGGCCTTATAGCTCATGCTGGCTTAGAGTGCTCAGTGGTCTTCTAGATGGCTGGATTTTTAGGAGAAAGACCAGGTCATCATTGAATTCTTGTGTTAATTTGGGCTTAATGCTTACAGCTTTTGGTTCAGTTGGACAAGATGGACTTTGAAGCTACTTCTTTTCTTCCCTCTGGAGTGTGTGTATGTGCTTATTTACATGCAAGCTTATTTATATAAGCTTGCATGTAGAAGCCAGAGGTCAACTTTGGGTATCATTCCTTAGATTGTTCTTCTCATTGTTGTTGTTGTTGCTTTAGACATAGTCTCTCAATGGCCTAAAGTTCATTGACCTAACTAGGCTAGCAGGTCATCAAACCCTAGGTTTTGCCTGTCTTTACCTCCCCAGCTCTGGGATTACAGATACATGCCACCATGATTGGCTTTTTAAAAGTTTTTAAATGTGGGTTCTAGGGATTGACCTTGGCTTCTCATGCTCGCTCAGCAAGCACCTCGCTGACTGGGCTGTCTTCCCAGTCCCTCCTCTTCCTTTTTTAACCTTAAGACTATTGGTCTGAAGTAAATACAGGAGTAAGATAAAAAAAAGTCAGAAAATGTGCAGAAGGCCAGGCATGAGGCACACGGAGGCGAGAGAATCTCTATGACTTCAAGGCCAGTCTGGTCTATAGCATAAGTTCTAGACCAACCAATGCAGTGCAGTGAGCCCCTGTCTCAAAACAACCAATCAAACAAAACAAACAAATGAAAGGGACACAAAATATCCAGGAGCTGGAACTTGGAAATGGTTAAACATGATTTCTTAGTATAGCTGGTGTAACTAATGAATGAGGCCCCTGTGACCCTGGAGTTTGGGGAATAACTTTCCATGGAATGAAGGGAAAATCACTRCAAAGTTCCTAGTCTTTAGGCTCTGTTTACTGAACACTTAGTATGTGCCTGACATTGTGTAGGATCCTATGATAAATATTGAGTCAATATGGTCCCTGGTGCAAAAACCTTGATCAGTGGCTTCAGGAAGGGGACAACTACGACAGAGGGTGTTCCCCAGGAAGAGACTGTTAAACTGAGATCTGAAGGTGGATCGGATTGGCTTGGACAGGAGACCAAATGGAACGGCTTGGCAGCCTTCAAAGTTAATATCCAGCAGGGACATTGATCTGCTCACAGGGATCTTTGTCAGAGTTTCCAGTAAAATTCCATGAGCTGCATGATTTGGTTGGCTTGGGTTGGGTTGGATTTTTGGTGTGGATGTTCTCTGTACCCCAGGCTGGCCTGTGATTTGCCTTTGTAGCCCAGGCTGGCCTGTGACTTGACTCTGTAGCCCAGGCTGGCTTACGACTTGACTCTGTAGCTCATGGCTTAGAACTCTCAGTGGCCCTCTAGACTTTTGGATTTTCAGGAGAAAGATCAGGGAATCAATGTTAACATTTTCAGTAATGGGACAATCATCTCTGTTTCTAGATAGAAAACATGAAGAAAAATAATATTACCTTTGTGATACTTCTGAAAGAACATGAAACTCAATCTAATTACGAAGGCATATCAGACGGCTGGGCATGGTAGCTCATGCCTGTAATCTTGGCACTTGGGTAGTCAAGAGAAGAGGATTGCCAAGAGTCTGAGGCCAGCCTGGGCTACACGGGAACTTCTAGACCAGCCTGAGATGCTAAATGAGTCTCTCCCTCCCTCCCTCCCTCCCTTCCTTCCTCCCTCCCTCCCTCTCTCTTCACCCAGAGTGTAGTAAACTTGATCTAACAAGCATTCCAATAAATATATGGCAGAGAGAAAGGTAGTGGTGGGGAAGGGTTAAATAAGCCAAAATAGAAGGGCATTTCTGTAAAATATTTGTGGGTTTATCCAATTTGGCATAAAATATTTTTTTCTAATACACCAGCTTTCCAGAAAAGAAAGACAGAGGGAGGACCAGTCTCAGAAGGGAGCGGAGTAAAGAAACGGGTACATCGGTGTACTCGAGACAGCTGGCCGGTTAGATGCTGCTGCTGTGGGAATGCTATGCTCCCCACAGTCCACCACTGTACTGTGGTTATGGAAAAAATGTCCTGCTCTAGAAATACAGACCAAAGGCTGTGTCCTCAGACATGCCTGCAGCTTCCTTCTTGCTGACCACAGAAATAGAGAGAGAAGCAGACATGGCAAGATGTCAATAATTGGTGAATATGAATGAAAGATACACAATTCTTTGTAGTATTTTAAATTCCTGCTAGTTTTGAGTCTTTTTTTCCTAAATAAGATGTTCTAAGTATTTTTGATAAATAGAGAGTGGTATTGTGCTATGACTAGACTAGCTCAGGCTTGGTGGCCGATGATAGCCCAGCCCGCTTGGACTCCAGGACCCCAGGGAGCAGTGCATTCCCACATCCATCTTAAGGGGAGAGCATACCTCTTCTGTGYTGGGGACATTGGCAATCTTTTTGGAGTGTGCGACGTGGCCCACGACACCCATGTCCAGAGGGAAGACAATCTCGGAGTCGGGCATCACCAAGCAGTCCTCTAGGACCGCGTCCTTGTGGACATTGAAGAGCCTGGTGGCTAACTCGGCGATGCCGTTGCGGGTCCTGTACATGAACAGGCTCATGCGGTCAGCCCGCAGGAGGAAGCAGAGCTTCTTCATGACATTGAATGTGCATTTCTCGGCCTGTAAGTTCTCCTGAAAGTCCCGCAGAAGGTCGAAGATGATCTCACTCTCCTCCACGCTGTTCACGTCGTGGTAGTTGCTGAAGTCCACGGCTGCCTCCTTGGCCCCGAGGAGGTCTGAGATGACCTTCCCTCGGTAGTGAAAGTTATAGTATTGTTTGGCAAAGCCAATATTTGAATCCAGGAACTTCTCTACCTCCTCTGCTGTCACCTCACCCATGGCTAAGACTCCCTCTAGCTGCTCCCGAGGAGGGGTTCAGGCTCCAACYTCTCCTGGGTGCTTTCCAAGCAAATTGCGTTCAATCTGAAGTTCTCTGGGTCTTGTCTGCAAATCACACTGCGAAGGCCACACAAGAGCAGGGGCAAGCAGAGGGATTAAGTTATTAATACAAATTGAGAAGATTATGAGGATCAGCATGTTCCAGATACTGCTGGGGCCTGGAAGAGAGATCGGGTGTGGCTCCTTTTCAGCCTGGTCTGATAAGGGCAGAGAAGAGACATCCACACTGAACATCAATTGTGCACAGGATGTGATGCGACAGGCAGCTTGGGAGCAGCCTAACAGCTTCCTGTAAATGTGTCCACTCTGCCACACACCCCCAGCCCCCAACGTGGCTTTCTTTGAACCCATGACATCAATGCCTGACAATTACTATTTAGGAGACTTGCTTGACTTCTTGGACAACAAGAAGAGTTAACAAGTCTAACTACAGTCCTCCGTGCAGGAAGGACTAGAGTTTTGACACAGCCACCTGCAAGCCTCCTCATCCCCACCCTCCAGCTGGAACTTTCCAGTCTTTGGCTTTGATAAAATAGATAAAATATCCCGGCAAAGAGAAACTTAGGGGAGAAAGGGTGTGTTTATGTTCACAGTTTCAGGTTATAGCCCATCATTTGTGGGGGATGGGGTAGGGGGTGGCCTGGCAGCAGGAGCTTGAGACAGCCGGTCCCATTACATCCACAGTCAGAGAGAGAGAGAGAGAGAGAGAGAGAGAGAGAGAGAGAGAGAGAGAATGGATGCATGCATTGCCACTTGCTTGCTCGTCCTTGGGCTTGATTATCTGTCCTTCTACAGCTCAGAAGCCCTGCCTAGGGAATAATAGTATTGCCCAAAGTAGGTTGTCTTCTATATTAATCAATACTCCCAAAAGACATGCCCATAGACCAATCCAGTGTAGAGAGGCAATCCTCCGTTGAGACAATGTTCCCAGGTGGTTCTAGGTTGTGTTGATTTGACAATTACAGCGGACCACCCCACACTCGTTACCCCTCTCCCTAAGCCTCTCATCTGTGGGTCTTCAGGGGCCATGGTTGTTGCCAGGCTGCTTGCTCTCAGTGTAGACAGGTAGATCACAGCCTGAGTCTTTCTTGGGTTTGGATTTTAATGATGTTCTAATTTTAGTATTCTAATGGCTCTTCTAAAAAAAAAAAAAAAAGGCAACGCGCCTTCCACAGTTATTCTTCTATTATAAAAATTTAATACATGACCTCTGCTTAACAGTGTAGTTGTGGTCCTTTCCAGAGAGGCTCACTTTAAAAGTCTGTTTCCTTTCAACTTGCTCTTTCTCCTGGTGCTTCAATGCGCTCTTTTTTTTTTTTTTTTTTTTACTCTACCCCTGTGCTTTCTTGGGTTGTTAATCAGAAATGCACACCGCTGTCTGTAGGCTATGAACTCCAGAGAATCTAGAAACACCAGAATTCTCATCAGTGTGCCTCTCCTGCACAAAAAGGGGTAGGAAAGAACACCCCTCTCTGTCCAACCCTTATTTTGGCTTCCATGACAGCCCTATGCTGTACACAGTGTCTATAAGTACTGTGGAATGCATGATTATGAACAGTTGCTGGCCCTTTGAACTTTGTAAAGGGACTTCATTGTAAAGTGGATTACTCCCTTCGTCGTAGAGTGTAATAAACTCACGGGGGCATTGCACTCATTCAGCACCATGTACAAAGGTGCCCCTCTCCACCCAATGGTAAACACTGTGACTTCTGCACAGGCCAGCTTCGCAAAGCTCAGTTCAGTGTGTTTGTGGTTTTCATCTGCATCATCCTGTGTGGTGGTAATTCACTCATTCATGTTGTTCTTTAGCGTTCCGGTAATGGCATGAACAAGTCACAGAAATATTCACCTATTGTTTTTAAAGGGGAAAAGAAGAGGATGCCCCTGGCCTTGACCTTCTTCCAACCAGATTCCATATCTTACCATAAGGGCTTGTTCAAAGAGTCTTCCCAGTTCTGCACAGTCTGCAGACTGTAAGGTTTGAGTATCGCTCATCATGCCTTGTTATCTTAGCCCAAGGAAGTGCCACGCCATCTCCCCCTGTTCCTTCCCGTCACCCCATCYCATTTCCTTTATTGTATTTATTCCTTCCCGAAATTCTCTCTGCTTCTCTCTCTTGTCCTTCCCACTGGACTCTGTCCTCCCCACCTGACTGGCAGATTCATTCATTCATGAGGGCAAGGACCTATCAAAACCCTTCCAGGGTTGCCTGGCACATTCTTCGTGTTCAGGCAAGTTTGGTTTACTTTTTTAAGATTTATTTATTTTATGAGTACACTGTAGCTGTCTTCAGACCCACACCACAAGAGTGCATCAGATCCCATTACAGATGGTTGTGAGCCACCATGTAGTTGCTAGGAATTGAACTCAGGACCTCTGGAAGAGCAGTCGGTGCTCTTAACCATTGAGCCTTCTCTCCAGGCCTCAGCCAAGTTTTTGAAGCCATTTTTGTAAGCCATTTTAAAAAAAGTTTTTATTTAGAATTTTTATATGTTCTTGACTACTGAACTTTAGAAAATACAGGGTGTCAAAGAAACAGAAGATCGAAGTTAAAATTTGTCATATGCTTGAAGGTTTTTAGAGTACTTTCATATACCAGCCTGTAACATGCTTTTCCTTTCTTCACTGACTATCATGAATGTCTTTCAAAGGTACATCTCATTCACCATAACAGCTGCACAATTGTCCTCTGTGTTGTTTTGCACAGGCAACTGCCTGCCCGCCGGGCACCGGGCAGCAGCGGGAGATGCGGGCTGCAATGACGGACCACACCAGACCAAACAGTTCCACGTGGGACTTTATTTGGGATGTGACAAAGGGGGCAGCGGGCGGATAGAAGGAAGAATAAGAGAAAGACACACACACACACACACACACACACACACACACACACACTACCTAAATATATACGGGTGATGACACAGCCACAGGTAAAAGGTAGGCCCATTGAACTCAGGGTATATGGTGGCTGTTGCCTTGGCAACGGGCCTATAGGTCGCCCTGCGCTCGCTGTCACCTCCGTGATGTCACAGGTCTCGGCACTAACACTCTGTGCTGCATCACTATCGTCTACAGCCAGGGTTCCTAACCTTGGCCCCATTGACATTTGGAGTCCAGTAATTCTTCATTGAGGGGAGTTGTCCTCTACACCAGACACTTAACTCAATTTCCACTCACTAAATGCCAGAGGAGTCCCCTGATATTGTGACAATTAAAAATACTGTTGACATTTCCCTATGCCCCCTGAGAGGTAAATGAGTCTCCATAGTTAGATGTTTTGACTTCTTTCAAAATTTTTTATTTTTTAAATGTGTATGTCTGCATGCATGCTTATGCGTGGGTGTGCTAGTCAGTACCCACAGAGGCCAGAAGAGGGCGTCGGACTCCATGAAGCTGGAGTCACAGGCAGCTGGGAACACCTGATGCGGTGCTGAGAATCTAAGTCCTGGGAGGAGAATGCCAGCTTGCTCAGGAAGGGTCCAGAGAGCAGGAGGATCTGCTAAGACAAAGATTTAAGTTACTGATAACTATTTGAAGCCAGCCTGGGCTACAGAGGGAACTTTGAGGCCAGCACAAGCCATACAGTGAGGGCTCTGTCTCAGAAACAGAAGACGAAACAAGACAGAAGGTTGCTGGCCACAGTGTGGCATGACTGCCATCCCAGGACCTGGGATGCTGAGACAGAGAAATGAGAAGTAGAGACAAGCTTATACCATTTAATAAGACCATGAGCCTCTCATACTATGTCAGTTATTTAAAATTTCCAAACCTCACTGTGCCTACTTCTAAAATTACAATAAGTTCGCATGACTATTCTGGGGATTAAATGAGATAATATAATATCATACAATAAATGAGATAATATAATATCATACAATAAATGAGATAATATAATGTCATACAATAAATGAGATAATATAATATCATACAATAAATTAAATAATGTAATATATAATGCAAAGCCACAGTGCAAACTTTAAGCTGAAACCATACAAAACTGATGGAGATTTTGTTTCCCTACACAAATGGCAATGCGTTCCATGTGATAGTAATCTGTCAGCTATTTCTAGTTATTTTGATCCTTTGATAATTGTTTCACGGTATAGATAGTGAGCTCCATGCCAGTGATACCAACTTCTGTGTTAGTCACTGTTCTATTGCTGTGAAGAGACACGGTGACCAAAGCAACTCTGATAAAAGGAAGCATTTCCTTGGGGCGAGATGGCAGTTCCAGGGTCTAAGTCTATCACTGCAGGGAGCAGCGTGGTGGCACGCAGGCAGGCATGGCGCAGAAGCTTGGGAGCTGTATCCTGATCAGTAGAGAGTCTGAGACTGGCGTGGGCTTTTGAAACCTCAGAGCCCACTCGTGGTGACCAGCTTCCTCTAATGCCTACTCCAACAAGGCCACGCCTTCCAATCCGTCAAATCCTTTCAAATAGCGGCGCTCCCCATGACTAAGCGTTCAAACACACGATCCTGTGGGGCACATCCAAGCGCAGCAAAGATCCGCCTTTACACAGGAAGCTGACGCTGGGGCAGTACTGGACAGCAGGAAAGAGGCTGCTGCAAGAAGGAATCTGTGTGAACCGTGCTGTGTGACGGGAAGAGGGCAGCACGGGGTGCAGTGGTGACCTTGGCTAATCCCCGGGTCTTTGGGATTCTCTAGGCATCAGCCAGTGYTCCTGTACGGGACATTTCACTGGCGTTAGGTGCTGCTTTAGCTTGCATTTCCTGATGAAAGACCTTTCTCCCCGGGACTTGCCAAACCCCACCTCCTCCAGGAAGCCACAGAGTCATGCTTCCCTGACAGGACAGCTGCCCTTAGAGCAGCTGAACAACCTTTCGGGGCCTCCACCCTCACTTTACACACATCGGCTCACCCTCAAATGTCTCTTACTCTTACCCTTGACCTAGCGTTGATGTCGATTCCTGTCTGGCCACTTTACCTAATTTTATTCCAGCTAGATGAGTTCCCTGCTGAGCTTGGAAAATTCTGTGTTTTACCTTGAGGGTCTAACCTAGAGACATGGCTTGCCAAGGCTTGCCCTTATTTTCACCTTGTAGTACTTTTCCCCCTTAAGCTCAAATTCTCAATGATTCTATAATCTTTTTCCTTTTTAAGTTAGGAAATTTGGGAATATCATAGTTTTCTAGGACAGCGACAAAATCCCTGAGACTGAAACTTCCAAAGAGCAGAGGTTTATTGAGGTCACAGTTCTAAAACGTCAAGAATGCAGTGCTTTGGTAAAGGTCTTCATAGTTCTTGACCACCATGGGACTGGGAATGGGAGGGATCACTTGTCAACACAAGGAGCCAGAGCCAATTTCAAGAGCTTGACTTCCTTGCTTTAGGGCATCCGTTGCCTCTGAGGATCTCAGAAATGACATTAGTCCCTTTTTCAAGGAATGTTCCAGGTATCTATGCCCCACCACCACCCCTTCGAGGTCCCACCACCTCAGCCCCACCACACTAAGGACCAACATTCCAGCACATGACACACGTTCATAGAAACTCCCACGAGGTGCAGCCAAAACAGATCTTAAGTACACCTTTGACCATGACAAAGAAAGACAGCACGTGAGAACACACCATCCAAGCCAGAGAGAGCTGAGTTTGAACCCTGTTCCTTCTGTGAACATTTTTTTTTTTTACTTTAGAGGAAGTTACTGAAACAACTGTGTTAATTTCTTTATTTGAAAATGATAGATAACGGTAACGTTTATTAACAGAACTGCGGCGAGGCTGACATATTGAACAACGGACAGCAGGGTCTCAGTAAACACAGCTATAAAAAATGATCACGTAAGCCAAGTGTGAGGTAGTGTTCATTTGCTTGCTGTTGCTGTGATTAAAAATAGCCCTGGCCAAAAGCAACTTAGGGGAGAGGCGGTGGAGTGGGGGTTATCTGGCTTCCACTACCAGGTCACAGTCCCTCGTTGAGGGAACTGCAGCAGAAGCCACAGAGGAATGCTGCTTACAGGCCCTGCTTGGCTCATTTATACATCACAGCCCCACCTGCCTAGAAATGGTGCTATACCGAGTGGGCGGGGCTTTCCAACATCACTCATCGATCTAGACAACAGAACAGTCACAGGCCCGTTTGACCACGGTAATTCTTCATTTGAGGTTCCCCTTTCCTGGCTGACTCTAGGTTGTATTCCGTTGAAAATAAAGATTAATGAGGACAGACAGTGACAGGCCCATTTCTCTAATATTTTCTTGTTTTCTTTTGAGATAGGGTCTCATAACATATAGCCCAGGCTATCCCTTGTCTGTCTTCCAAATGCCATCGCGCCTGGCTCTCTTCTCTCCGCCCCTGTGCCCTTTCCCATTTTTATTTCTTTGGAGACAGCGGTTCACATGCCTCAGCCTCCCAAATCCTAGAGCTGTGCACTAGCATGCCCGGCTCTCTTTATTGAAATAAACTTTTATTATTTTCTCTCTTTCTAGTGCATGAGTCACATATAGGTACATTTCCATGATATACGAAATTTGAGAAACACAGGCAAACAAGAATACAGCAGTTATCGCCCAGAGACATATATCTTCCTTCCTCTTCTCCATCTTTTTCTCTTCCACACCCTTTTCTTTCTTTCTAAAAGTGACTCGTCCACCTCAGGCTATCTTCAAACTTACTCCATAGCTAAGGATTCCTTGGCTTTGATCCTCCTGTCTCCAGTGCTGGGATTACAGGCATGAGTCACTGTGAGGGCTGGGGATTGAACCCAGGACTTCATGCATGGCAGACAATTCCTCTACCAACTGAGCGACATCCCCGGCCTCCATCTTTCTTTCTCAATTATGCAATTTTTAAAAAGAAACTGTGGTTGTGCAATACTTTATGTTTTTGTTTTGTTTTGTTTTGTTTTTGAGACAGAGTTTCTCCGCGTAGTACTGGCTGTCCTAGAACTGGCTTTGTAGACCAGGCTGGCTTCCAATTCAGAGACCTACCTGCTTCTGCCTCCCAAGTACTGGGATTAAACACACCACCACCTGGCTCACTTTCTAATTTCCTTAATCAAACTCCTGACCAGAAAGAGAACAAGTCCATTTCAAATGCTGTAAGATGTGGTTGTGGCTATCTGGCAGAGTTTAATCAAATAATTCAAAAGTCAATATTTTAATGCCAAGATCACATTTCATTTTGAGTGTCCATCTCCTACAGTTCTTAGCCTGTCTTCTTAAAAGCAACATAGACACTATAGCTTGTGATTCCTTACTTTCTGTATTTAAATATTTGTAATGATGTGAACTCCTTCACAGTGGGTATGAGAATCACATTTCGCTTCTTCCTCCAAATCAAATTGTATGTATTCCAAGTGCCCACCCCAAGTGCCGGCAGGTCATTCAACCCCAGTCCTTACAACTGATGAACCACCTTGTGATCATGTGAAGGTTTGCTTGGCCGGCCCCATGAGAACCTTCTGGCTATTACTCCACTTTGATGGCATGGTCCCCTGGAATGCACAGAGTCTTCCCCCGGCTGGGGCTCCAAAGCCTTGCTGTGTGTGGCCTTCCTAGAACAGGTCCCCCACTCTCTGGAGCACCAACAGCATAGGAGCATAAGAGACGCAGCTACCTCTCCAGCGAAGGAAAACCCCAAAGCATTTCATTCAAAAGTCTTGCAAAGCAAAGATTTTTTTCTTAACCTTAGAGAAGGTTCCTTAATTTAAAAAAAAAAAAAAATCCTATTTTTTCCTAGCTAGTTGGCTTTTCCACTCAAAGGAACTTTTCTTCCAAGACTAATCATGGAAATGGTTGCTTTATTGAGCCTGAGATTGATGCTCCTCCCCCCCCCCCCCCGCCATGTCTTATAGCCCTGAGTGGTCCTGAAAGTCCACACCCCTTAGGGATTGAAGGAAAGCGGAGGAGGAAAACTATTACAGTTATATAAAGAACACTAGCAGACTAGGGATAGCGGTAAGTCACTGCCTTGACTAAGAAGCCCAGCCAAAAAGAAAAGAGGAAAAGTTGCCGGAATCCCCTCTGAATATCAGATAAATCTTTACATTGTCTTTTAAAAGTTGTAACGTTGTCTAATGTATAGTCTCAACTGCGAGCTGATGAGATCAATTGAACAGTGAAGGCAAGAGAGGAAGCGGCTGTCGAGGGTGTGTCTAGCAAAGGACAAAAATGAATTATTAAAAGGAGGGTGTGAGAGAGACTTACTTTTCACTGATGAACATCCAGGGCTTTTACACATCCTAAAGACATGCTATCCTCTAAACTACATCCTCAAATTTCCATTAATCTTGAGTTTAACTTGACTCTGTGTCACCTATTTTTAAAGGCAATGAGATTGACATTTTTTTCCCAAAAAGTAAAACAGCTACATACATGGCAGGTCATGTCAGCATCAGAGGGCTTTAGAAACCAGTAGCCTGCTCCACTGGAGGTCAGGGAGTGCTGGGGCTGGGGAGGGGGTGGAGAGGAGATCCTGATATGGTTCTTAACTGAAATGATTCTTTGCCTGCTCACAATGCCCGAGGCTAACATACAACTTGAGTTACTCTTTGATAGAGACGTTTAGGGAAGAATACATTATAACTGATACTTGTTCCCAGGCTGCTCTGCCCAGGAACAGAAGGACAAATGCTGAGGCTTAGACAGGAGGTTAAAGAGATCTAGGTGCTGAGTGGCCAGGCTGCTGACCCGCTGTTACAGCAGATTATTAGGGAACTCGGGCAGCTCAGCGGCAGCCTGGAAACTGGTTATCTTCTCCCGGAGAACCAGTGAAGGGAAGATGGGCATTCAGATCAAAGTCCAGTTCCCTGTAATGTGTTCCTAGGGAGATGTAACAGAAAGCAGCAGCTGGGAACGGTGAAACAGGAGGGGAAGCCACAATGGTGGACCTACGGCTTCTTTGCTTCAGTCCCCGGCACTGGACACAGCTGAGAGTTCTCAGGTTTGGGCATCTGATAGGGTCCTTCAAAATTCATATCTGTCCCACCACGACCTGTCCATGGCATTGCCCTGACACAGAATATCTTGATGAATATTGTGACGCTCAATTTCTTCATCTGTAACAAAGATTCACACAGACTGACAGAAAGAAGACAGGCCACTGTTTTATTTAATTTGGTCAGTCTTTACTGGTTTCTTTTAAGTTTGGGCACGAGAGGAGATTTTTCATTCACTAGCGTTGTGATTTAAGAAAGTGGGCTTCGCACTCAGCTGTGACAGGTCATTGCCTACAGGACTGTAGCAACTTGCCTCCTGTCTGAGTCACACCCCTTCATCATACAAAGGGAGTCACAGCCAGGTGCCGGGGTTCACTCCTGTGAGCACTTGGGAGCAGGATTACTAAGAGTTCAAGAAGAACTAAGCTGCAGAGTGAGACCTTGTCAAAAACAAAAACAAAAAACAGAAACAACAACAAAACAACTAAAAACATCCAACCAATCAACAAAAGCAAAAGACGAGGCCTTTAAGATGGTCTGTTGGTAAAAGTGCTTGCTGGGAAACATGACAACCCGAGTTTGTTTCCAGGATCCACAATGGTAGAAGAGAGGAGAGAATCCATTATTCCTTCACACGCATACCCTCTACCTCACCCCCACAAATAAATGTAATAAAAATTTTCAAGCATTACATATTTTAAAGGAAGAAAATCATAATACAGCATTTCCTCAAGCTTTGAGGACTGAATGAAATATGTTGAGCTGTGTGGATGCACACCTTTAACCCCAGCACTTGGGATGTAGAGACACAGATCTCTTTCCTCCGAGTAGAAGAAATTAACATCTGGGGTATGGCCAGCACAGAGACCCTTTGATTTTCTCCCTAACGATCGTGGAAAGGTGTCAACAGGGGTTGGGGTAAATTTTTTTTATCTATCTTACACTTTTACAACTTTAAAAGAACCCTCTGGTTTGGGGCTCTTGGGTGGAGAATGAGTGTTGGGGCGACAGCCTGTGGCCATTCGAAACCTTCAAAAGCAAGTTGGGTTCAGGGCGCGACCCCGAGGGCCCGGGGACCTTCCGCGACCCGAAAACTCCTGCCCAGCACGAGTCCACGCAGTAGACCGCGGGACCCACCGAAGACTCAGACTTAGACGCGTGGCTTGTAGTCCAGAGCAGCCAATCACGATGAAGCGAGCGGCCAAGAGGCGGGTCTTTCGCCGGCCGGCCCCGGTGATTGGCCAGCGGCCGTGCCGCCACGCCACGTGATTTCCACGCCGCCCGCCTTGCAGGGTTTCTTCCGCACCTTTCCTCCGGTGGCTGTGGCCGGCGGCCGCCTCCTCGGGGCCGGGCTATGGGCGGGGACGGTTGCCAGGATATTAAAGGGAGGCTTGCCGGCGGCCGGACTGTCTGTACCCGTGCGGCGGCGAACCCGCAGCCCAGTCTTGCGGGAGGACGGGCCACGGGAGCCCGTGTACGGCGGCCCGGAGCGTTAAGGTGAGGAGGGAGGCGGGAGGAGAGCGCCGCGGTCCCCGGGGCGTCTGCAGCCGGGACAAAACCAGGCAGGTGCTAACCTGGACAGACCTGCAGTGGCCCAGTGCTAGCCCGACCGCCTCGGACCTGAAGTGTCCGGGCTGGACCGAGGCGCTATCTCCACTTTCTACTCCTAGTTAGATGCAAAAGTGCAGAAATCCTTTTACACTTTAGAGTTTGGATTCTTTCAGTAGTTAGGTGAACGGATACTTAAAATGACTGAGCAAGTCCCTGGCAGAGCTAGTAAGTGAACCCCACCTCTCCCCAATGCTGCGTCCTTTTCTCTCACAAATTGGGGTTCACAGGGATGTAAGCATTCAGACATCAAGTTCCCTTTTTGGCACTATACTACTGCTATTTTTCCTCTTTGCTCTAGGACTCTTTTGGGCAGTAAGGGTGCTGGGAATTGAATCGAAGTCCTCCCCCAAGTATTCTTTTGAACTATACTCCCAGCCCTAACCCCACGATTTTTTTTTCTTATGAGACATCTAGAACTAGTATGATATACTGTGTTGGATATAGAAGAAATTCTTGTTTATGAAAGTTAAACCAGTAAAAAGTGTAGGATCGTTTAGGAATGTTAAGGATTGCAAGGGACAGAGCCCAATATCAGTTATGTACTGCATAACCACGTCTCTCTCATGGCCTGTTCTGAGATCTTCATTTATGTGAGGTATTCATTCGGTAGGCTCTCCATTTTACAGGTCAGAAATTGGTGCCAAGTGGTTTTCACCCAGTACCACCAAGCTGTTGAATAGTAGCTGGGATCTGAGTGCCTATTGATCCTGCCTATTGATTTGCAGTCATCGCAGGCTCACTAGCTCAGCCTCACCCGGAATACTGAGCCTTCTGTTTCCTGTGATTTGCAGGGGCAGGCCCAAGAATCTGCATTTTTTTTTTTTTTTTAATCTGAAATCTGCTGAAAATCCTCGTATAGCACTGTGATGTGCTGCCTCCTAGAGGAGAAGCTAGAGATGAACATAAGCTGGGGCTTTGGAGATCTCCAAATTGTAGGTGATAACTTTTTGGATAACTTTTAAAAGAAGACACTCTAAGCTTTGAGTGAGCAAAACTCTAAGTAGATGCTTAACAAACTATAGTGTTTTGATGCAGGCTTGGATTTAGTGTCTGTGGAAAGAGGTGCATGCACTTGGTGAGTTAGATTGAGAATAAAGGAAATAATCCACCCCCCCCCCAAAGCTCTTAAACTATCATTCATCCACTTCACAAATACTTGTAAAGCACTTAATAGGTGTTATCCAAGCAACTTGAGATTCAGCTTAAACAAAATAAGTGTAGGAGTCAGAAAGATGGCGCAGTGCTTTAGAGAATATACCGCCCCTGCAGGGGACTTGAGTGAGGTTCCCAGGACCCACGGTGGATGCCCAACAACCACCTGTGACTGGTGAGGTTCTCATACCGTCTTCTGGACTCCAGGGGCACCTGTGCACACACATGCATGTGCACACGCTCATATATATATATATATATATATATATATATATATATATATATATATATATATATATATGATTTAAGTGAATCTTTTAAAAGTGAGTATATAATAGGAATGGCAAAAGGCCATGGGGGAAACAGCAAGCCAGAGAGAAGGGCAGATGCCCCCTTGAGGCAGACATAGAGATGGCAGGGGTGCTATGCTTAGAAAGGAGCTGATTGGTGAGATGACATTTGAGAAAAATAAAAAGAACAAGTTGTGAATATAATTGGGGAAGGACATTCCAACTAGAAGAAACAAACAAACAAACAAAAAATTATGTAGGAAGCCAGAGCACCAGATTATAACACAGATATAATTTTTATATTGTTGTTCTTAATAGAAAATGAAAGAGTATTTTAGTGGTGTGTGCATATACTATAAACCATAAAAGGAGGGTGTGTAATAGTTGGCAGTGACCACTGCTAGTGTCATGGGAGAGGGAGACCGGAGAGTCTGAGGAGCTCACTGGCCGGCCGCCTAGCTAAAACTCGGAGCTTTGGGTTCAGTGAGAGACCCTGTTACAGAAAATACAATGGCGGGTCATCAGAGCAGTTTAGTGGATAAAGGAATGACCGCGTAAGTGTGGTTACTGAGCTCAGTCCCCAGGAGGCATAGAAAGGTAGAAGGAAGTGGAAAGAGAACTGACTTCACAAAGTTGTCCAAACACTCGTGTGCCTGCACACAGGACCACACATGTACGCATACTATAATTATTATTTTTTAATTAAAAAGGCATGTACACTAGCATGCATATATACACACAACTATAAATTTATCTTAATTTAAAATTCTTAATTAAAATTATATCATAATTATATCATTTCCTCCCTTTGATTTCTTCCCTTCAGACCCTCCCATGCCCCCTTCCTTCTCAAATGTTTGCCTTCTTTTTCTTTGTTACCGTTACATTTATCTACAGATGCATAAATATATAAACTCAGTGTGCTGACGTAAATATGGTGTGCTGAGTCTGTTTAGTGTTACCTGTCTGTGTTTGATTTCAGAGCTGACCATTTAGTATTGGATAATACATTTGGAGGCTTATCCCTGGGGAGACTAATTCACCTATGCTCTCAGCATTCCTCGGTTGCCTGTGGGTCTTTGTCTAGGGGTGGGGACTCAGTGAGAGTTCCTCCTTCCATGCCTATCGGCGTCATCCTTGTCAGGTCTCATTTAGGCAGCCACGCTGTTGAGGTATCATTTCTGTAATGCACTCACAGCCGACTTCCCAGTCCTCTGGCCCTCTTTCTGCCCCGCCCCCTCCACAATATCCCCTGAGCCTCAGGTGCAGGCACAGTGTTGTGGAGGTGTCTACTGGGACTCGACACCCCCCACTCAGTTGTTCTCTGCCTTTTGACCTATTGTGGTTTTCTGTAATTGCATCCATCTGCTGCCAAGAGAGGTGTCTTTGATAAGGGGTGAAAGCTACACCTATCTGTGGACATAAGAGGGTATCTAGGATGCAGTTAGGAATCATGCTGGATTAGTAAACTGTCGACAGTAAATCCTCTGAGACTGATGAGTTCACTAGCCCTAAGTAGTTGTCTAGGTTTACAGTATTGGGCATAAATTCCTGCTGTCGGCTGGCCTTATGTCCAGTTAGACAGCTGTTGGCTACTCACAAAGACATGAGTGCTCTTACGGGTGTCTTGCTGTGCTGATCATTGTGGTGGGTCACAGGTATCCCTGTTGGGTGGGGCTGTTGGTTTTTTCCCTTCTTTAGAAGCTAGTCCTCGGGGAGGATGCTTTCAGGTCTGATCAAGCTAGGATCCTCTGGGTCCTGTGTCCGAAGTGCACATCAATAGAAACTTAACCTCCAAGGGCAACAGCAGTAGCCAATATTGCTTTGGGTTACTCTTGGACCCCTGATTTAGTTAGGGTTTTATTGCTATGAAGAGACACCATGACCAGGACAACATTTCATTTACAGTTGGCTTATAGTTTCAGAGGTTTCCCCCATGCAGCATGGGGGAAACATGGCATGCAGGCAGACATGGTCCTGCAGAAGCTGAGCTCTTGATCCATAGGCAGCAGCAGGAGACTGTGTACCACACTGGGCATAGCCTGAGCATAGGAGACCTCAAAGCTGCCCCACAGTGACACACGTCCTCCACCAAGGCCACACCTCCTAATAATGCCACACTCCCTGTGGGCCAAGCATTCAAACACGTGAGTCTGTCGGGCCATACCTACTCAAACCACCACACTGACTAACAGCTTGAAACCTGTATCCTACTATTCCCTTCTCTGGGGCTCTACCCCTTTCTCCTAGAGTCCTTTTTGACATTGCAGGCTTCTGTGGTTACTCCAGGCTATGTATACTCACACATGAAGATCTGGGGCTAGACACCACAGGTGAGAGAGAATATGTGGCATTCTGGGTCTGGGTTACCTCCCCAATGTAATATTTTCTCATTCCATCCACTTACCTGAAATTATCACAATTTCATTGTCTTTACAGATGAATAGTATTTCACTGTATATATGTATCATAGTTCTAGTGTCCATTAATATGTTGAAAGAAATTGAGATCGTTTCCATTCCCTAGCTATTGTGAATAGAGCAGCAATGACTATAACTGGAAAATAAGTCCTCCCTGAGAGCTAGCTTTCATAATACCAGAAGATGCCCTGCGAGGTGCCAAAGGAGGGAAGCAACCAGTAGACCTGCCCAGGCTAGACCCAGCTCAGTCCTCCAGGTGAGCAGCTGTGTAAAAGGGTGTTGAATCCTTCAGGTGTATGCCAAGGAGTGGCCTAGCTGGGTAGGTTTACTCTTAGCTTTTAAAGAATTCTCCACACTGATGCTCAGARTGACTGGATCAGTTTGCAACCCCACCAACAGATTCCTTTTCCCAAAGGCTTTCCAGCATTTGTTTTAAGTTATTTGTTAGTGGTAGCCATTCTGACTGGGGTAACAGTCAATCTCAAAAGTTGTTTTGGTTTGCATTTCCCTCACTGCTGAGGGTGATGAACCTGATATAGATAGTTGTTAAACATTTTTCTTGAGAACTCTGTTCAGACTCCCAAGCCTATTTTTATAAATGGGTTGTTTGGGCTCTGTTTTGTTTTGTCTTTGAATCTGGTTTTTTGATTTGTTTTAGTTATTTATATGTTCTGGGTCTTACTCCTTGTTGTGGTTTGAATATGCTTGGCCCAGGGAGTAGCATCATTAGGAGGTGTGGCCTTGTTGGAAGAAGTGTGCCACTTGGAGGGTGGCCTTTGAGACCCTTCTTCTGGCAGCGTGGAAGTCAGTCTGCTCCTGGATTCTTTTGGGTGAAGATGTAGGACTCTCAGCTCCTCCAGTGCCACCCTGCCTGGTCACAGATGTACTTCTTCTTGTGATGATAATAGACTGAACTTTAGAACCTGTAAGCCAGCCTCAATTAAATGTTGTCCTTTGTAAGAGCTGCCTTGATCATGGTGTGTGTTCACAGCAATGGGAACTCTAAGACACCCCTGTCAGATACATAGCTGGAAATCTCGCCCATTCCATGGGCTTCCTGTTCCTCCTATTGTTTCTTTAGCTGTGCAGAAAGCTTTCTAACATTATGAGAACCCACTTGACAATTATTGGCCTTAATCCTTGGGCAAATGCAGTCCTATTCAGAATGTCCTTTGCTACACGTATATCTGTAGGATACTGCCTGTGCTTTCTTCTATGAGTTTCAGTATTACAAGCCTCATATTGAGGTTTTCAGTCCCTTTGGACTTAGGTTTTATGCAAGGCGATAGATACGAGTCTGTTTTCATTCTTCTGCATGCGGACATTCAGTTTTCTATTTCTATTTCCACACCATTTTTGAAAGATGCTGTCTTCAGGGTGTGTCTTCTGTGGGGCACATGCTTAGTATGTTCGAGGCCCTGGGTTCAGGACCCACCCAACACTCCACTTGCTCACTTCCCAAAGAAATAGATGGAGATGTCAGGAAAAGGCACGGAGACTGAAGGCTGCAACCCAGCACCAGCTGCTTAATCGTGGGATTCTGAGACATACCCAAATATCTGTGTGTTTTCCAATAATCTTAGGTGACCTCCAAAGGGGTCAAGACTCCCAGGTTGAGAACCACTGGACTAGATGCCTGCTGGGACTTGATGAAAGGACTAGAGTGCAGAGATAATGGGGGTAAATCACTGTGTAGGCTGTTCTTGCCCTTCATTGTTCCTGGACAAGTAGGAAAGTAGTTATTGATTCGTGTGGCCATAGGTAACAGATACAGGTCACATGTCATGTTGGGATGAAGATATAGGGCATACCCCTAATAGCAAGGTAAGACATATGTGTGTGTTTGCATATATATATATATAATATCATATAAGATGTGTATGTGTGTTTGTTTGTTTGTTTGTTTGTTTCATGTAGCCCTGGCCTCAAACATAATGTATAGGTTGAGGAGAACCCTGAACTGTTGGTCCCCCTACTCCTACCTCCCAAGTGTTGAGATTATAGATGTGTATTATACTAGTTATATACAATATATTTATTCAGCGACTGCTGAAAGACCAAGAAATAGGAATCTTTCCAGGACAATCCCTGTAAAGGGGCACTGTAGGCAGGTCTGCCCAGTTAGTAACCTGACAGTTGTGACACAGCTTACTGGAGTCATGGCTATCTCAAAGCATTTTCCATTGACATTGGATATGAGAGGTTCTGGGGACCTGAAATCTTTCCATTGAGAGTTTACTAATCTAGACTTTACAGCACATAGAATGGATGAAGAAATTCAGAATTGCTCTGTTGCATTAGGCATGGTTCTCCAAGAATATTCTCCTCTCCGCAAGTCCTGCCATGTTCAGAGACTCTGGGTGTTGTTTGCGACAGGCTAAAGTACACGAGGAACCACTTGGCGGTTGGTGTACACATTAGCATACTCTTACAGCCGTGCACAGCCAGTTTGCGGGACACGGGCTGGCTTCTGTGACTGGATTCTACCACGTATGCCTTGTCAAAAAGAGCTGTAAAGAAGCACTTCACATCTGTTGTCAAATTCCAGTGTTTTGAGTCATCATAAAATCAACCTCATAATATTTGAGGTTAATGAGATAATCTGATTTGTTTTCTCTGGGTGGCTGATTTGAGGTTTTAGACCTGACCAGAAATAGTGACAGCAAACAGGCCTATACAGAATCTAAGTATATCAACATGGAGACATAAAGGCGCCATGGTGACAGGAGTATCTGAGTCTTGGGTCTAAGGAAAAGGCTTTACTTCAGTTTTCTGGGCCCTGGTTCTTTGTGTTGTACGGAATCATCCAGGATCTGATTGCCAGAGCTGCATGCCTGGGTGCAGTGGATGAGCTCAGACTTCATGGCTTTGAGGGAAAAAAAGTAAAACCCCATTATATACACGAGAGGGAAACAGCCTCTCGTATAGAAGAGGTAGAAGGTAAGTTTTAAAAGCTGTGTCATGAGGCTAGGCATGCATTCATGGGTCTCAGCCACGGTGAATTGTCTTAKCTCTTCCCCTTACTCCTCCCCAATGGCTTCCTTTGCAAGTGCCTTTGGCTGTTGGGTCAGCATTGTAGTTCCCGGCTGAGCCACACACTCAAGGGACTGCAGCTGTGTAGTGTCTTTTTTTTTTTTTTTAAACAAGAAATGACAGCTATAAGAATTTAATTATCGAGTCTAAAAGAGATGGCCTAGCAGACAGGACAACTGGCTGCTCTTCCAAAGGACTAAATTCAATTCCCATCACTCTCATAATGACTCACAAGCTTCTGTAATTACAATTCCAGAGCACCCAATGCTCTCTTCTGGACTCCACAGCCACTGACTGCAAATAATGCACAGACATGCACACAGGCAAAGCACACATATACATGAAATAAACTAAAAATCAAGCTGAGCATGGTAGTGCATTCACTCCTTAATGCCAGCACTTGGTGGAGGCCAAGGCAAGTGGATCTCTGAGTTTGAAGTCAACCTGGTCTACACAATTAACAGACCAGCCAAGGCTTCAGAGTGACTAGTATGGATTTTTGAATTTTTTTATTTCCAAAATTGGTATATTTAAAGTCAAACACTGTACCTAATAGTTCTTTTTTTAAAAAAAAGCTCGAGGGGTAAGGGGAATACACAGGCTGTCTCACTCCCACGCCTGTGGACACACGCTGATCTCAGGTAATAAATTCAGAGTCTCTATTTTTGAAGAATTCTTTTTTTTATTGTGCATTCTAGGCATAAAGTTACTGCTTTAAAGACATCATCTTCTGGCTTCCATCAATTCCAGGACATGTGCTGTAATTGCTGTCTTTGCTCCTCTGTGAGTGATGCGTGTTCGCCTTCAGAGGCGCCCTCTGAGTGACAGCGATTGGTAAGTGGTGGTGATGGTTGGGAGATGCACTTCTGCCCGTCCTTCTGGGTATTCTCAAGATTCTCGGACTCTACTGCCTGCTCTCAGTATTCTTCTTTGGGGATTTTAATTCTGTTTAAATACTTGATATGCCACATACCAAACTCCCGGCTGTTCTATTACAGTCAACATTTCTTTGTTGTTGTTGTTGAGTCGTTCTACGTTTGGATAATTTCTTTTATGAGTCGTTCTACATTTGGATAATTTCTTTTAACTGTCTCTTGGGTCCATTGAGTCTTTCTTTGACTGTCAAATTTACTGGTGAGCCTGTCAAAGGAATTCCGTTTCTATTGTCTTTCTCACTTTTAGCACTAATGTTTGTTTCATTCTTAGTTTACTTTTTCAGACTTTTTTAAATGCACTTTTATTTTCCTTAGAGCCATAGAGGGGAAGTTTAAGTCTGATTATTATTAGTTACAGTGTTTCAGTATTTCTTTTTCTTACCTTAGGTTTAGAAAAACCCCTTGACCAAAGGCTGCTCCAGACAGGAAGTAACTCAGGCAGGCTCAGAAGAGCAGCAAGTGAGAAGACAGGTGCTAAGTTAAGACCAGCCCACTAACCTGACTGAGTTGCTCAGGGTCAGTTGTCTTCTAGATCTGGCTTTTCCCCTAAAGGCCATCAAAATAATTACTACTTTTCTCTTGTTCAACCTAAATAATGGGTAACTTTTTGCATCCTGAGTTTGTGAATAGGATATGGACTCTTAGATTGTTAATACCTTGTTAATGATAGGTCTATAAAACCTGACAAAGGTTCTTTTTTTCTATTAATTCACACTTCCTGAGTTCTCTATTTTGTCTCTATTTGGCCATAGTCATAATGTGCTTGTTCTTTGATTGAACATTTCTGTAAACCTGCTAAAGTTCTGTATATCTCATTGATACACTTGGTGGTGATCACACTGCTGGACCAAAAGGCATCCCTTTCCTGCAGGAGCCGCAGAGGCTCCTGCCTGTGTGCACAGGCACAGAATGCCGCAGGATACAGGGAGAACCAGTCCATTCGGGGTAAGGGGATTGATCGGTGCTGTGTAGTAATGGTAGCATTTCAGCTGGGTTTTACAAAATGAAGTCTTGACAGAGAGATGACCATGCTAGGCCAAGCTTAAATTGTGACAAAAGTCACTGGACAATTTACTCTGCTCCTTGAGGAATCTGGTTGTTGTTGTTGGGTTGTTTTTGTTGTTCTATCTTGTCATGAGACCTTTTGTTGTGTTTTTGTTTTTGTTATTGTTATTRTTCTGTTCTGTTCTGTTTTGTTCTGTTCTGTTCTAGTGATGGGTAGGTAAGTCCTTTAGTACTGGATGAGTAGTTTCAGAGCCAGAGATGTAGTGCTTCTTGTTGATCTTCCAAGTGGAAGTTCTGTGCAACATTACTTCTCTGTTTGTCCTGTGGAGACCATTGGTAGCACATGGAAAGAAAGGCTGTCTCTCCTCATGCTTCTGCTCTGGCTGTGCCAGAATTCGCTCTGGAGACAAGACTGGCCTGCAACTCACAGAGATCCACCTGCCTCTGCTTCCCGAGTGCACCACTGTTGTCTGACACTCATATTTTCTTCTTCTCTCTCTCGTTCTTTCTTTCTTTCTTTCTTTCTTTCTTTCTTTCTTTCTTTCTTTCTTTC
>BDUI01000207.1:191424-215470 GCA_002335545.1 Apodemus speciosus
CCTGCCTCTGCCTCCCAAGTGCTGGGATTAAAGGCGTGTGCCACCACCGCCCAGCAGAATTTTGTTTTATATTTGTCCTTTATCAAGTTTAGGAAATTGCCTTCTATTTCTGATTTGCTAGGAGTGTTTTTATTTTTTTATTTTTATTTTTAATCAGCAATGTATATTGGATTTGTGGAATGCTTTTGTGCGTTTATAGGGGTGGTATGGGTTTCTTCTCCAGTTGGTTGAAATGGTAGATTTCTTTTGGGCTTGTTTTGTTTTGAGATAAGGTCTCACTTTGTGACTCTAGCTAGCCTGGAACTTTGTAGACCAGGCTGGCCTGAACTCACCAAGGTCCACCTGCCTCTGCCTCCCAAATGCTGGGATTGAAAGTGGACTTATTTGGGTTATCTTGAGGCAGAGTCTCAGGCTGGTCTGGAATTAACAGCAGTTCTGCCTCAGCCTTGAAAGTGTTAGGATTATAGGTATGGGTCACTGTGTCCCGTGAGTTCTTGGTATTTTTATCTTTGTAAAATATTTTGATTCATTCATTTAGGTTGTTAATTTTACTTATTCATTCATTCACACACAGTTTCTCTCTATAACCTAGATTGTCCTAGAACTCACTAAGTAGCCCAGGTTGGCCTTGAACACCTCAATTTCGCAGTTGTTATGATTCCAGGTCTGAGCTGCAATTTCTGGGTTTAGCTTGTCAATTTTATTGACATGGAGATGTTTATAAAATGCCCTATTGTCCCCTTAAAAAATAATGCTGAAATATGCGTATCAAGGGACTAGAGATATGGCTGAGTGGTTAAGAGTGTTTGGAGAGGACCTGAGTACCATTCCCAATACCCATGCTGGGTCTATAACTCYAACTCCAAGAAGATCCTGAGTCCTTGTACTTACTGTTTTATTACCCAAAATATGGTCTGTCTTGATAATCGTGAATTTGAAAATAATACGCATTTTGCTATTTAGTAGAATGTTATGTTTGTATCAGATTAGGTCAAGTTGATTGAGAGTGTCGTTTAACCCTTTTGTATCCATGCTGATCTTTGGTGTGTCTATCCTGTCATCTCTTGAGAAAAGGCATGCAACTAGCACTGTGGACGTTTTTATTTCTTAAAATCCTGTTAGTCTTTGTCACATTATCTGCATAGATTGGCCCCCATCACAATCACTTTTAAATTCTAACATTCTACCCCAGTCCTCAAAGGGCCTATGGCCATCTCATGATACAGAATGCATTCAGTTTATCTCCAAGAGTCCTAAAGTCTTGCCCTTTCTAACATGGGGTCCAGAGACTGTTCTAAGAACTCAAGGCACTCTCTTAACTGTGGGCCTTTGTACAATCAAAGCATAAGTATTTCCAGCATATAGTGGCACAGAGTAAACATTCCCATTCCCAAAGGGAGAAGTAGCAGAAGAGGTTGGACGGAAACAAAATGAGAGCAACAGGGCAAACACTCTACCCTAGCGCACGTATCTAGTAGCTGGGTTTGCATTGGCATCACGGCTCCAACAGCCATGGCAGGCCTGTCTCTAGTGCTGCTGCCTATGGAACTTGTGGCCTTTCTCTTAGGCAAGCGCCAATCTGTGGCAGAAGTCTCCAGCAGACATCTTACAATTCTGGCATCTCCAACATTTGAGGTCTCCATTGCAACTCAGTCTTTACCCTCACTGCTTCACACGGGAGTTTCTGGGCCTCCTTGCAGGGACTCTAGTCTTGCTACTACGTATGGTCTGGCCTCAGAGATGTTCTGAAACTTTGGTGCAAGCTTCTCTGACTCTATAACTCTTGTATCTTACATGTGTGCAGAACCATGTAGACAGTGCTGCTAAGTTCTTTTGCTCACTCGAGATGTAGTCCTACCTACATACACCAGAGCTTTAGTGGCCTCTCTGTGCCTTGGCAGTTGAACCCGGGAAATGCCTCCAGGTGATTATTTTTGAGTAGGGAACTCCTTCAGAAACTCTCCCAATCCAGACTGTCTTCTGAATTTGTGTTTTCGAGAATTGGAGCCTTTGAGGTGGGGGTCTTGCTTCAGGGCATCTTGGCAGTGTCCCCGTATAGAGCTAACGGTTTCTCTTTAACAGTTACAGCTATTTCTCCACACCTGCCTTGATCATTTCCTCTTTAAGTGAGTGTTCATTGTAGATCTGAGTAAGAGCCGTGGGCAGTGGCTGTGCGACAGYCTAAATGCTAAATTCTCTGCTAAAGAAATGGCCCATTAGTTTTGATTCAGCCTTACTCAAGTTACCAGGACACAGGCAGAATGCAGACATACTTTCTGAATATAACACACCGGGATTCTAGCCCAGTTCCCAATAGAGTCCCTGATCTTTTCTGGAGCCTGAGGAGTTAGACTGTCCTCCCTGGATTTCTGTTGGTGTGCTGTTCTTCTGAACTTGCACCAGAATTGCTCAGTGAGCTCTGCTTACTGGGCTCTAGGTTTTAGGTTTGTTTGTTTGTTTGTTTGTTTGTTTGTGTCTTAATCAAGGTTTCTATTCCTGCACAACATCATGACCAAGAAGCAAGTGGGGGAGGAAAGGGTTTATTCAGCTTACAGTTTCAAATTGCTATTTATCACCAAAGGATCAAGCAGGTCAGGAAGCAGGAGCTGATGCAGAGGCCGTGGAGGGATGTTTCTTACTGGCTTGCTTCCCCTGGCTTGCTTCCCCTGGCTTGCTTCCCCTGGCTTGCTTCCCCTGGCTTGCTCAGTTTGCTCTCTTATAGAACCCAAGACCACCAGCCCAGGGATGGCACCACCCACAAGGGGCCCTTCCCCTTTGATCCCTAATTGAGAAAATGCCCCACGGCTGGATCTCATGGAGGCCTTTCCCCAACTGAAGCTCCTTTCTCTGTGATAACTCCGGCCTGTGTCAAGTTGACACACAAAACCAGCCAGTACAGTTTGTTTGTTTTGCCCATAGGTTCAAACTACTTGATGTCTCACACAAGCCAGGCCTAATGGCCTATATAAACCACATGGTCCTGGAGTCTAGGAATGGCTCCACCTCTGGCCGTGCTTTTATAGAGCATCAGGACCTGTGTGTGTGTGTGTGTGTGTGTGTGTGTTGCCTGCATGTATGTCTGTGCCTGATGCTCAAGGAGTCCAGAGAGTAATGCCTTCTATAATAGCATTGCCGAGAGGATTAAGCGAGATTCTGATACAGCGTTGAGCACTATGTGCTCCCGTATTCAGCTGCAGCCATCGCTGGCACCTACATAGCTGTGGGGAGTTTGTTCCGGAGGACCTTTGTAACTGATCTTTTGTGGGGTCATCAGTGTCTGAGCTGGTGGCCACTTGGTAGTCTAATACAGTCAGCAGAGTCTTGGGCTGGACTCTTGGTTTTAACTCAGTTTGTTTGTGTTTTACAGACTACAACGTACACCCGCCGGGGCCACGGGACATGCACGAGCCCAGGTTGCTCTTTTACCTATGTCACCAGGCACAAACCACCTAAGTGCCCTACTTGTGGGAACTTCCTAGGAGGGAAATGGATCCCAAAGGTAAGGTCTATTCCATTTCCCCAAGAACAGATGTTTTGTTTTGTTTCTAAGTTAATACTGGCTTGTTTTAAACCTTTATCATGTCTGATGTGCATGGGTGTGTGTGTGTGTGCTTGTTTGTGTGAGTAAATGCATGCGTGCAGTGTCACATGGATGGAAGTCAGAAGACAAGCCTGGGTGTCTGTCAGGGCCTTTCAGTGTTTGAGACAGGATCTCTCTTGTTGCTCACTGCCACACATTTCAGGATAAGCTGTTCCTCACACCCTGGTCTATCTCACACCCTGGTCTATCTCACGCCCTGGTCTATCCGGGAGCAGTAGGATGGCAGACTGCTTTGTGTGGGTGCTGGGCTTAGAACCCAGGTCCTCATGCTCGTGCTCGGGCACCTTGGCCACTGGGGCGGCCTCTTTCAATTTTTTCTAAACCAGAACATTTATGACTAATAGAAATCCTCAAGATGACCTGGATGCTGTAACAGCTGCCTTCTTGGATTTGGGTATTCCTTCTTGGAGTCCATGTCCAAAACTGACACGGGCAGTTTACAGGAGCCCCATCTGCCCAGTCCTGGTAGTGTCTCGTCTCTTAGCCTAAGCTGTCCAGGTAGACTTTCTCTTGTACTTGTCAGGGCAGCCGCATTCGCCACAGGTCAGCTTCTGAAGGCGGTAGGCACATCACGTGCATCTCACTGCAACACTTTCCAAAGGATGATGAAGCCAAAGAGATCTGAAGAGTCACCTTTTCCATTTTTAGTTAGTTAGTTTCATTTTCATTACAGATAAATCATTTTTATTATCAGCAGTTTCTTTGATGAAAAGAAACAAAATTAAAAAGTTAGCCACAATCTTGTATCATCAAAAGAAAAGCCACTTTTAAAGGTCATATTCTTGTGTTTAAGTTATGTGGCTTTTTCCCCCACTTACTTTATGTCACTGGTTTTTGTTTGTTTTTTTAAGCACGTTTATTTTTCTTATGTGGGGGCCAGGGCTTTGTGCCACTCTTCGAGGTAAGAGGACAACTGTGGAAAGCTGGTTTTCCTTCTCTTACGTGTGTTCCATAGTCACATCCGTCAGGCTTGGTGACAGGCACCCTGGCCCTCCGAGCTCTTCTTGGACCACCCTTAAGTATTCTGAGAAACACTGCCTGCAGCCAGGTGTAGTGGAGCACACGGGTAATCCCAGCCCCAGGAGGCAGGCAGGATTGGAAGTTCAGAACCATCTTGGGCTACATAGTGAGTTCAAGGCCACCGAACTATGCTATTGTTGCAGAGCATTTTCATAACGGACTACTGCTCACTTGCAGTTAACGCTGAATTACAGCTGTATGCCCTCTACTAGCTGCATAGGTACTGCTGTGAGGTGGAGCTTGCATGTTCCCACACTCTAGCTCAAGATCCGTTTTTAATAGCTGCTATTAAAAATGAAAGTCCTTAACCTGATGTTCAGAGTTGATCCTGGGYTCACACTCCCTCCCTCCTCGCACCACCCCTTCCTTCTTTCCCTTTTCATGTTTTGAGAGAGTGTCATGTCTCTCATGTTGACCTCAAACTGGTGAGCTTCTAAACCTCCTGCCTGTAGAGTGCTGGGATTACAGGCGTTCACCATCATGCCCAGCTCATGTGCTGGGCATCAAAGCCAGGGGCCTGCCAGGCAAGCACTGACAGCTGAGTTCCAGCCTCTGCGCCCAGGAATCCATGTTTTCTGTAGTCAGATTCTGACGTTACCAGGTACACCCTTCCCTCGTCCCTTCTTCCCTGTCTATCTGATAAGATAGTCAAATGTAGTTGGGCTTTTTGTGCTTTAAATGAATGCATGATGATGAGCTATTGTTCGTTGTAAATATTAGTCTCTCTTGAAGCTCCCTTGGGTTTTCCTAGGGAAGTGAACGCCCGTCCCTATAGACTCTTAACACTTGTTCAACAGTCGATACTGTTTATTAAAAAAAGTATTTTAAAAAAATGTTGGTTTTGAGTGTTTTCCTGCATGTATGTAAATGCATGCAGTGCCCAGAAGAGGGAACTAGAGTTACRGACAGTTGTGACCCATCGTGTGAGTGCTAGAAATCAAATGCTGGGCCTTTAGAGCAGCCAGTGTCCTTAACTGCTGAGCCCTATCTTTCTAGCCTGCTTATTATTTTCAAATTATGTGTGTGTGTTTGTGTGTGGGTATGTGACCTCAGAGGTCAGTGCCACCTTCATGACTGAGGTTAATGGAATTATGTCTATTAGGGTGTCCCTACCAGGATCTGGAAGGACATAAATGCCAGAGAGCCAGGAGTCTGGCCAGGTTTCTGGTCCCCATTTTTTCTAGTTTCCTCTGGAACACCATTCATTTATTCTCACTGTCCTTGCCCAGATATGTTTTACCAGCTGTACCATGGATATTGACTCGCAGTCTTGGGCTCCCTTTACAGTTCCTACAGTTCTCTGAAATGTCCTTGTTTCTGTGCTTGCTCATGGGGGAGTGTAAGCAAGTAGGCTAGGCTTTTCTCTCCCTTTGGTTCTGGGGTATTTTGTGTTTTTAATTTTAGAGTTTTTGTTGTATGCTTGGAATTTTTTTGTTGTTGTTGTTTTTTTTTCCGAGACAGGGTTTCTCTGTGTAGCCCTGGCTGTTCTGGAACTCACTTTGCAGATCAGGCTGGCCTCGAACTCAGAAGTCCGCCTGCCTCTGCCTTCCAAGTGCTGGGATTAAAGGCGTGCGCCACCACCGCCCGGCTGTATGCTTGGATTTTTTAAAACCTACTTTAATAAGGGTTCTTAAATGCTTTAACCTCCCTGCCAGCCCACCACGCACCAGAGGTCGTAGAAAGGA
Source organism: Apodemus speciosus (assembly GCA_002335545.1). Taxonomy (NCBI): domain Eukaryota; kingdom Metazoa; phylum Chordata; class Mammalia; order Rodentia; family Muridae; genus Apodemus; species Apodemus speciosus. Next base: position 197,731 of record BDUI01000207.1, read on the forward strand.
CAGGTTAATAGGGCAAAGGGGGATGTGGACCTGTTTAGAAATAGTTCTTTGGAGTGATTCCAGTCTTTGCTATCAGGATATCAGCAGTTCAGGTCTCACGAATCAGCAGCGGTAGCTGGATCCACTCACAAACACCATTCATGAATCAGCAGCGACAGTTCAATTCAAGAGAAACCAGGAGAGGCAGCCGCTGAAATGTCTTGTGGTTTTTCTCTACAAAGTCACAACTAATGATGACCAGTGAGGAAGGCAAGGTGACCCAGTGCTGTAGTATCAGTCAGCAAAGACCAGAGTCAGCAAAGCCAAGGAAGACCAGCAGAGGGTGGCAAGGTGAACCAGTGCCTCAGTGTCACCACTGTCTGTCGGGTTATACCTACACCTGCTCCAYACGTCACGTGTTCTCTCAAGGAGTCACTCCAGCAAGGCATCACATGCCCTATTTTAGGAAGCTTCCAGTAAAATACCAGGTATCTGTTCTCAGCAAAACAGCCTCTCATAAAGACAGTTTCCAGAAAAACATCACATGACACAGCTGARTCTCGAAAGAAACCAGAAACTCCCCTTTCCTTTTGTTTTTGAAGTAGGTTCTCATTATGTGGCTAGAGCTTGATATGTAGGTCAGGCTAGTCACAAGCTCACAGGGATGCTCTTGTACAGCCTCCCGCGTGCTGGGATTAAAGGCATGCTCTTCCATGTCTGTTTATTTGTCTGGTGTGTGTGTGTGTGTGTGTGTGTGTGTGTGTGTGTGTGTGTGTGTATACACACGTGCACCTATGTGTGAGTGCATGTGTGCTGTGTGTGCGCATGTTCACTTGTGCTCACCTCACCTCAACATGCATGTGGAGATCATGGGACAGCTTGTAGGAGCAGGCTCTCTTTCAAGGACTGAACTCAGGTTCTCAGACCTGGTGAGCGAGTGCCTTTGTCCACCAAGCCATGTCACTGGCCCCCCAGATTCTGGTTTAACTTGGACTTTCTTCATTAGCTATGTACGCACCTGTGCGTACATGTCTGCCCTGGACATAACATGCCGTGGTTTACATACCACATGAGAACATTCTTTCTAGCTTCTTAACCCTTACCTTGACTTACTAAATCAGATTTCTTTTCTCTGACCAACAGAAGGAGTATGAGGAGAAAATGTAATATCCATGTAACATATCATTTTAGATGTAAAGGTGGTTTTGGTTATCAGCTACTTCAATTGATTACATTTTTCCGAGGAAAATTAAAAGAGAAGTAACTTGCTAAATCCCCACAACTAATTATGCAGCATCTTTCCCACTAAACCACACTTTCCCAGGTATTATGATCTTATTTAACTGCAGAATCTATTTTGAGTCAGGCATAAACTTTTTTGCAGTTACATGTGCATGCATGACAGGAAATGATCAGCCTTTTCTTAAGTTGTCCCTAGGATCAGACTGGCTAAAGTTAGCCTAAGAGATACATGCCATTTCCCCGAGAATTAGTTGGAATAAATGCTAGTGAGTAAGGCCATGTAACTCAAGGCTTCATCTTTATGTGCTCTGACAGTGATTATTTAGCTTCGTGTGTTCAGTTCCATCTTAAAGCAACATCTAAACAGTTCAGGTTGAGTCAATGACAAATGTGAAATTATCTGGATAGTGTTTGTTCAATTTTTTTTCATTATCTTTCTCCACAAACAGTTTTAAATAGCCTACTTGGTAGGCAGTGTACTGCTCAAAGATTGCATCTTAAGAGGTGAGTTTAGGCTGTTGGTTTTGGGTTGACTTTTCCCTGTGTTGCTCTGAATAAGCCATTGACTTGGTCCTTTATTTTCATGCTTGCTCCTCCAGAACTAGTCTGTGTTAGACTCTGAGAGYGCAGTGCTGTAGAGCTCAGTAACCGTCACTGAAAGGTCATCTGTTTCTGATCATTAGCCAGGAAAAGAACACTGCCCAGATGACTGGAGGAGTCTGAAGGGATTGGATTGAAACTTTAATGACATTCGCCACAGATACTGTATTTCATACAGCATCCAGGCAGGCCCTGTGCAGTGAGGAATTGGGCCACCACGACTACTGTCTTGCTTCTGTCAGGTTTTTTTTAATGTCCAGTGTTTCTCAGAACTAAAGTCAAGAGACACTTGAAATGACTAGTGCCCAAAGTCCAGTAGAAGCCAGAGATAGTCAGGACTGGGATTGAGTCTCTGGCCACCAACCAAGACTTTTCTCTTCCTAATCCCATATGGGGTTGGTAACTCATGATCGTATTCCCTACCAGGTAGAGTCTAGTACCACTTTATGGAGAGCCCATTCCTGCCATTCATGTGAAGAAATAATTCAGATAAAGCTTGCCCTAGATCACACACATAACTGGGAGTGGAACCCATCTTTAGATTTTTCTCTTAGTTCATATATAGTACCTTTCATAAAACCTAATCCAGAGACATCCAGTGTTTAGAAACTTACGTGCTTGTATATGTATTTGTGTATAACTGCTGTTGTGTCCACAGCTGTGCTTACTGAATAAAGCAGAGGCTGCACGGACTTTAAAAGTAGATCTGAAAGGCATCACATACCTATAATCTCCACATTCTGGAGACAGAGATAGACGATCTCTAAGAGTTTGAGGTCAGTCTAGTGTATGAGTCTGTATAGCAAATTCTGGGCTGAGTAGGGCTCCATGGTGAACCCCTGTCTAACTTCTAACATAATGACCATGTATGGGTTAGGTTGACTTTGAAGTGTGTGACTTATTTATAAGTAATTCCTACTGACTCACTCAAAAGAATCTGGGGCTAAGGTTTTCTCTAAGGAAATGAAAACTGTGACCCCCCCCCCCCMRAAMATTGGGAARAACTGAATCTCATAGAAAAGTTCCMACAGCAAGCCACGTGGTGCTACAAGATGTCAGCTCCTTTCTAGATGGTGAGAGCCTGATGAAAAAAAGAGGCATGTCGGGAAGGAATGTTTCCATTCCTGGGGTGTCCAGTGCTTGAGTGAGAAGACCCTGGAGCAGAAGCCTTAGATAAAGTCGCTTGTGATCTTAACTCTTCTCCATGGACTCACTTCCTTATTTATTACCCATGCATTTTTTAAAAAGGGGATCAAAAGAGAATATTTGTGAATGTCATTGTTATGCATACACACTCTTTTTATTTTTTCTAGGAAAAGCCAGCCAAAGTCAAAGTGGAATTGGCTTCTGGTGTCTCCTCCAAAGGTTCTGTGATTAAAAGAAATCAGCACTCTGTCACCACTGAGCAGAACTCCTCTAAGGAAAATGCTTCAAAACTGACTCTGGAGAACTCAGAAGCTGTAAGCCAGCTCTTAAGCGTAGCTCCTCCAAGAGCAGGGGGTGAGGACAGTGAGTGGGAGGACGTGATTGTCTCCGATGCTCATGTTTTGGTCAAGGAAGTTCCTGGGAATCGTGATCCAGCGATAACTAAGATGCCAGTTGTCAAGAATGGTGCACAGGCTGAGGTCTCTCTGGGGACACCTGAGAATGACAGTCCTGGACCAGATGTACCGCCATCGGCTGAGGGGACCAGCACCTCCAGTTCACTCCAAGCTCACAAAAAGTCCCCAGGGTATGCTAGTGTGATTGTATATTGTGGGGACGATGTTTAGAACAGCAGCTAAGCAAGAGCCTCGCGTTTGCCTTGTCAGGTGTCCTTAGAGCAGTCCTGAGAGAGTCAGCAGAGCCCAGAGGCTCCAGCACCACGGCCTAGAGACAGTGTCATCTATGGAAGACTCTGCCATCCTACAGTGATGTTATCCTTGCACATCTTTTCTTGTTAGTCTCCTAAAGAAGAGCCTAGCAGTGGCTAAGATCTTGTTGGGACAGGTTGTGGGCAGAGTTTAAAAAACAAAACAAAACAAAACCCTCATGTGTTACCAATCCTGAACATGGGATTAGAATGAGAGGACTTATTTTGGCATCCTGTGCAAAGATTCTTGGGTTGCTGGTCAGAGACTCACTTCAACCTGATCTCTGGCTTCTGTTTGGCCTTCTCTTTGGCCCTTGATGTCTTATGACTAGTTGTGAAAGACCTTTAGTTGAAAAGTATATTTCACAGATTATATGTGACTGACTATAAAAGACTAGGAAAGATTGCTTATACAGCATTCAGGCTGGCGTCTTACAAAGAGAAAGGGGGCAAGTGTGGGCTTTTCTCCCCCTTTCCTTTCTGATTAGAGGCTTAATTGGCTTCTGCTTGTAGTATCTGTGGTCAGGATCTGTGGTTCTCATAACTGAAGACTCCTCGATAATCTCAGCCGTTCTCTGCTGGAAGCAGTTTTGCCGGCAGGGGATGTTTTGGCAGTGCTAGGACGTATTTTGGTTGTCACAGCTGGGAAGAGGTTTGCTGCTCACACATCCGTGGGGGATGGACAGGACACAGGATAGCCTCCTCCCCTGGGGAATTGGCCTCAGTGAAGCATCGCTAGTTCCACATTTGGTTTCTAGTGTTCATAAGGTTTTTTTGATTGACTAGGAAATATGTTCACATAGTCCAAAATTTAAAAGTATAAGAAATAAACACATTTTAAAAAAATCTCCTCTCTGTCCCATTATGTAGTCATTATTTCCCAATGCTCTACTGTGTTAGGAGTTAATTTTAAACACAAACATGTATATGCGTGCATGTATTTCCTACTTTGTTTGGATTTACTTTTATGTGTATGGGCGTTTTGCCTGGCTATGTGTCTGTGAAACCTGTGTGCCTGGTGTCCACGGATACCAGAAGAGAGTATCAGATCCTTGGAAGTGGAGTTGTAAGCCACCCTGTGGGTGCTAAGGATAGAACTGGGTCCTCTTCAARRGCAGGAAATGCCCTTAGCCACTGCATCTCTTCAGCCTGTTTTCTACTTTCTACACGACGGCCAGCAGAGCGGGTGCTCTGCTAAGTCTACCCTCCCTTCTTCCTAAAGCAGAGTGTGCACTCTAGAGACAGCTCAGTGTGCTAAACTGAAGCTGTGGGCTCCGATTGGTATTTGGGATGTAAATCACTCTAGGGGCTGTGTGTGCTGATTGCCATTGGCACTGCAGAGAATAAGGCCCGGCAAGGTTCGTTGGCTACGACATCTGTGCTGTCCTCAGGTGGGAGTTTGATAGGCTTCAAGTAGCACTTGTTCTACTTAGAGGCAAATTCAGAGTGCAACTGTAATACCTGTTGTAATCACATACCGTAGACAGTGCTTTTTGCTTGTATATTACTTACTTATTTGGACTTTTGAGACCTTCTCATGGAGCCTAGCATACCCTTAACCTCACCCTGTAGCCGAGGATGCTGTGAATCCTTGAGCTTCCTTCTACGATTACATCAGGACATCAGAGTACTCACTCGTCTTTGTRATGACTCACAGATACTTTCTTCACCAAATTTATGCTTAAAAACTTCAACAGGAGTAAAATTACCTGTCTAGAGCCCTACAGATTTATGAAGTCTACAATTTAATTTGTAAAAAGTTTGTAAAAAGTTCTTGGATATTATACTTTGGTTTCTTTCCTTTGTCCAAAGTTTCCGGCTTTCCTTCATGGTTGTTTTTTTTCCTCTCCCTCCAGAGTTGATCCATTCACCACTGGACCCAAAGCCCCAGAGCTTAAAGGCAGAGCACGAGGCAAGCCCTCCCTGCTGGCTGCAGCGAGACCCATGAGAGCAATACTGCCAGCCCCAACAAGTGTTGGACGGGGCAGCAGCGTGGGACTGCCCAGGGCCAGGCAGGCTTTCCCCCTGGGTAAGAGCTAGTTCAGACCCGAGCGGAGGGGCTGTCTGATGGTAAGGAGTCAGTGGAGGAGAGCCGGAAGGAGAGAGCTGGGGAAGCGAAATGGTTTTAAGTCACCAGGTTGGTTTCTGGTTCCCTCAGATAAGACTCCCTCTGTGAGGACCTGTGGCCTGAAGCCAAGCACGCTGAAACAGCTAGGCCAACCCATCCAACAGCCGCCCAGCACTGGTGAAGTAAAGGTAAGACCCAGCCAGCCTCAAAAGGAGCGCTATGTAGAAATGTNGCAGGAAATGCCCTTAGCCACTGCATCTCTTCAGCCTGTTTTCTACTTTCTACACGACGGCCAGCAGAGCGGGTGCTCTGCTAAGTCTACCCTCCCTTCTTCCTAAAGCAGAGTGTGCACTCTAGAGACAGCTCAGTGTGCTAAACTGAAGCTGTGGGCTCCGATTGGTATTTGGGATGTAAATCACTCTAGGGGCTGTGTGTGCTGATTGCCATTGGCACTGCAGAGAATAAGGCCCGGCAAGGTTCGTTGGCTACGACATCTGTGCTGTCCTCAGGTGGGAGTTTGATAGGCTTCAAGTAGCACTTGTTCTACTTAGAGGCAAATTCAGAGTGCAACTGTAATACCTGTTGTAATCACATACCGTAGACAGTGCTTTTTGCTTGTATATTACTTACTTATTTGGACTTTTGAGACCTTCTCATGGAGCCTAGCATACCCTTAACCTCACCCTGTAGCCGAGGATGCTGTGAATCCTTGAGCTTCCTTCTACGATTACATCAGGACATCAGAGTACTCACTCGTCTTTGTRATGACTCACAGATACTTTCTTCACCAAATTTATGCTTAAAAACTTCAACAGGAGTAAAATTACCTGTCTAGAGCCCTACAGATTTATGAAGTCTACAATTTAATTTGTAAAAAGTTTGTAAAAAGTTCTTGGATATTATACTTTGGTTTCTTTCCTTTGTCCAAAGTTTCCGGCTTTCCTTCATGGTTGTTTTTTTTCCTCTCCCTCCAGAGTTGATCCATTCACCACTGGACCCAAAGCCCCAGAGCTTAAAGGCAGAGCACGAGGCAAGCCCTCCCTGCTGGCTGCAGCGAGACCCATGAGAGCAATACTGCCAGCCCCAACAAGTGTTGGACGGGGCAGCAGCGTGGGACTGCCCAGGGCCAGGCAGGCTTTCCCCCTGGGTAAGAGCTAGTTCAGACCCGAGCGGAGGGGCTGTCTGATGGTAAGGAGTCAGTGGAGGAGAGCCGGAAGGAGAGAGCTGGGGAAGCGAAATGGTTTTAAGTCACCAGGTTGGTTTCTGGTTCCCTCAGATAAGACTCCCTCTGTGAGGACCTGTGGCCTGAAGCCAAGCACGCTGAAACAGCTAGGCCAACCCATCCAACAGCCGCCCAGCACTGGTGAAGTAAAGGTAAGACCCAGCCAGCCTCAAAAGGAGCGCTATGTAGAAATGTACTCAGTGTGTCTAATGCTTGAGTCACAGGACACAGACAAAAGTCAGAGGCCAGTTTTTATAGGCCTCTAGGAGGATAGTAATGAAAGCCAAAATTTCACTTCTAAGATGAACACACACTTTTAAGTCTCTTATTTGGATATCTGTAAGTTTTAAAATAGACAAAAACAAAAGCATTTAATGAGCTCCCATAAAATCTTTACCCACAATCACCTATTAACATGGGATCCCATGCCAGGAAGCTGCTGGCTCAGCAGGTAAAGGTATGTGCTGTTAAACTTGAAGACTTGATTGAGTTCAGTGCCCAGGACCCACATGATAGGAGGAGGCCACCAACTCCTAAGTTTTTCTCAAACCTTCACAAACATGCTTCTCCCATGTGCACACAAGGCAGGTGAGTGCAGGTCTTTAAAGACGTACTGTATTTTTATTTAGGTATATGTCTGTGCCTAGAAGTTTGTACACGTGTGTGCAGGTGTTCTAAGCTGCTGATGTGAGTGTTAGGTACCTAATGGGTTAAGAGCTCTTAGCTACTGAGCCATAATTCCAGCTCCCATCCCCAAGTGTAATTAGTAACAAATTTTAATTATGAGTCCCATGTGCTTTCTTTATGCAGATATTTTATTCTGTAGTGCTTGTGTGTGTGTGTGTGTGTGTGTGTATTTCTTAAGGACAGGGCTATTCTTTCACTAAATGTTAGTGTTCTGTTTTTAGACTTCATACTCCAATTTGGTCTTTTCCCGGGGCTTGTTTCCCATTCCATTTAGGATCTAGGATCAGGACGCTGCTTTGATTTTTATGGCTGTTTAATTTCCTTTTAAAATGATGTCTGGTGCTTGGCAGCCTGAGCTAGAGATTGAAAGCTCAAGGCTGCCCCTGCTGACAGTGAGTTAGAGCCAGGGGCACACAGCGAGACAAACGGAGCGGGAGTGAAGGTGGCGAATGTTTCCCATGAAATTATCAAAGAATACATTTAAAACGGGAGAAAAGTATAGAAATTTTTATGTAAAAGAGGAAAATAAATTCTGTCATGATCCTCCGTCTAGAACTAACCATCTTGAAACTCTGGTAGGCTGAATTTCAGTGTTCCAAGTCTTGTTTTTAATGTGTTCTTAAAAAAAAAAAAAGTTTATGTGTGGGAGTGTTTACCCTGCCCCACATGGGTGCCTCGTGTCAGTGGAGGCCAGAAGGGACTGGAGTTACAGTGGTCGTGAGCCTCCATATGGGTGCTGGAAATTGAACCGGTGTCCTCTGCAATAGCAGTCAGTGCTCCTAACCACTGAGCTCTCTCTCCAGTAAGGTGTGTTCCTAAGATAGTTTCTATAAACCATAAGTGTGGTTTTTAACTATTTATTAGTTAGTGGCCTATAACTTTTATTCAGTTTGATGATAATAAAGATTTCCCCTAYTTTATAATTTCATGTGCTTAAGAACATTTATTTGATTTTTAATTTTAAGATAGGATTTTGCTATATAATCCAGGCTAGCCTCAAACTTGTGTTCCTCGTGTCTCAACATCCCAGGTATGGGAATTACAGGCAGGTGCCACTGTACTTGGCTTCCCCACAGTACGAGTCTAGAGTAGTTTTTTAAATCCTCTAAGCCAGTATTTTCCAGACATTCCTGTGGTCCTTTCTATATTCCAGCCCAGTGAGTGCACACATGGAACGCTTAATGGAGGTGTGCACTCACGTTGGTGGCTCTCCTTCCTACTCACCAAGTGTTGTCGTCACTCTTGTAGCCCACAGCTGGAAAACTGTCACAGTCGAGATTGAAATGGGAAAACCCCGCCATCTTCCTTGTCATGCTTTTTGCTGGGGAACTTTCTCCAACTGCTCAGAATTTGTCTTGACAAGTTTATCTGGACAGTGTTCTGTTCACTGCCCAGATGTAATGACAGCTGCTGTTGTATATGTGGTCTTGGGTAGAAAGAAGTCCAGTGAGACTCCTGCTTCCGCAGTCTTTTCATGTTCCTCTGTCACTGGAACAAATCTTCCGTCCTCCTGTGAAGAGTTTCTTTTGCTCAGCAACATTGTTCAGTTTGAAAAGTCACATCTCTTTGTTTCTCATCACCAGTTAACAACTTAAATTGACTGTTATGGAATCATTTTAATTTACAATGCCATATCTTTTCATTACATAAGTATTATGTATGCATTCTGTACAGACTATCTGTAGATCGTGGTAAAGGGGGAAAAACAACAATCCTCCAATTGTTTCATGACATTTTAGCAGATAGATCTCAGACTTCCTTCTCTACTAAGAGTATTCAATTATGTATTTATATGAATAGCTATTACAAATCCTACTGCCCCAAAGCAGGTGTAGATCTGATCTGTAGTTCAAAGCTACACAGAGAAGTATGGCAGCCCATAGACCTGAATCTGACACTCCATCTTTGGCATACTGGCGACTGCCGATAAACATTCTTGCACGTGCATTTGGAGCATAGGTCTTCTGTAGTTTTCTTCAGAAGTTACTTCAAGTTGTCTCAGAACCAAGGGCCTGGGGATTTTGTGTAAGGTGTAGAACCGACACTGACTGACTTGTTCTGGTCCACAGCTATCCAGTGGCACAAGCAGCAGGACCCCTCAGTTGAAAATTGTCGAGGTCAAGCCTGACACGTTYCCGCCGTATAAATACAGCTGTACCGTCACACTGGTACGTGCGGGCCCTGCTGCGGGAGGTTGTTTTGGTTTCCGTGGTTGAAGGTTTGTTGGAATCTGGGGAGCCAGGAATGGTAGCAGGAAGTGAGTGTATCAGGGTTGGCTGTGAGTGAGGATGCTAGGCACCCCATTAGCGATACAATAGTGGGTGTGCAAAAGCAGGCACGCACATAGACAGACATATAGACAAAGCACCCCTCCCCGTAAACTAAAGTTAAATTAGAGGGAGAGGGAGAAGAGAAAACAAGTTTTCTTCTCTAAAGCACAAACATAAAGCATTCCCCACAGGAGTTTCTCTGTGTCCATTATCGGACTGTTTCCAGAGCTGGTGTTGGACCCAGAACCTCACACCACAAATGAACTGGCTATTCCCTTAATGCCTTTTGCTTTGTTTTTTTAGAGACAGGGTTTCTCTTTGTAGCCTTGGCTGTCCTGGAACTCGCTCTGTAGACCAGCCTGACCTCAAACTCATACAGAGATCCGCCTGCCTCTGCCTCCTAAGTGCTGGGATTAAAGGTGTGTGCCACCACTGCCTGGCTCTCAGTGTTTAAATGATTTAAAGACAATACTATGTTTTTTAGGCTGTCTTTGAACTCACTCTAGCATTAGCCTAGCCAGCCTTGAAAGTGTGGTGTGTGAAAGAGAGCGGCATTGACAGACAGACAGACAGACAAACAGACAGACAGACAGACAGACAGACAGACAGACAGACAGACAGGCTGAGTCAGCCCAAGGTTGATGCTAAGACCTTTTAGAGGTCACTGATATGGTTAACCCTACTAGCTAGTCTGCTCTGGGAAACCCCATCTCTGTCTTCCATTGCTGGGGTCACAGGTGAGCTGCCACACCCACTTGGCATTTATTTGGATTCTGGGCTTCTGACTGGCGTCTGGTCATTTTGCTTCCATAGCAAGTCTTTCACTGCTGAGGCATCTGTCCCTTCCTTTTTTTTTTTTTTTTTTTTTTTTTTTTTTTTTTTTTTTAGTCAGAGTCTTATGGAGCTCAGGCTGGCCCTGAGCTTGCTGTGGAGTCATTTGGGCCAGCCTTGGACTCCTGCTCTTCTCCTCTCCCTTCCCAAGTGCTGGACTACAGCTGTGCACTGCACACCCAGGGCTTGAGTTTCTCGATCTTGGAGACTCCCCTTGTTTCACAGATAGAGAGGGACTAGGCATGCGTCCTTTACTGAAAGAGAAAAAGTGAGAAACTTTAGAAGTTAGGTTAAATCGGATTTGAATCGTCACTTCCTTTAAACTAATACCTGGTCATTCTGGTCTTTGGTACTGTTCAAGTTTAACCTAAATTTTATAGTTTAACCCTTTTTAATTTTTTTTTTTTTAGGATTTGGGCCTGGCTACATCGAGAGGACGGGGAAAGTGCAAAAATCCCTCCTGTAGCTATGTCTACACCAACCGGCACAAGCCTCGGATTTGTCCCAGCTGTGGTTTTAACCTTGCCAAAGACAGGACTGAGAAAACTACAAAGGCCATCGTGAGTTCTTTCCCTAAATACTTTCCATGGACTTGAGTTGTGCTTTGGACTTTAATATATGATTAGTTGTTAGTGTCAGGAAACTTTTTCACTGGAGTAGGGAAAGTGACCTTAGTACCTCAAGAGAGCGTCTAGTGAGTGACTCAATTCACTCACTCTCCCTGGGCTTCCCTGCCTCTCTGAAGGTGGGTTTTGGGGTTGCTGTCTGTGTCTTAACAGTCTTCAGTCATGGTAGCCTTTAGGTAAGTCTGCCAGCATCAGAACACTGTTTTCCATGCCTGGCAGGGAAGTGGGCAAAGGGAGGGACGCAGACACTGGGGTACATAGAAGCTGCTGGAGAATTGACGGTAGAGAATTGTCCTCGTCTCTGCCATCTCTTCTCAAGCCTCCATCCTGAGATTACTTGTACTTTTGTGCTTTGTTTCACAGATGAAGATACTAAGTTTCTGAAGAGTCAAACTGCCTCAGGGTTCCACGTGTATAGCCACTAGTGTCCTCCAGAACTGAACCCTGGTCTCATCCTCCGGGGACTGGGAGCTAACAGTTAAATCTGTTGCCGAGAGAGATGTTTTTTTGATAGCAAAGCTGAGTCTCAGAGAGCTTTTAGCAGCATGAGGCATTATTAGCAGAGCTAACTGATAGAAACACGTTTTCCCAGCCCGAGTCATGGGCCCACCCCTCTGCTCTTTGTCCACTGATGTCTCTCCCAAGGCTGGCTCTCTACCTTTTGCTTAATGATCTGACCTACTCTTTCTCAGGAGGCAAGTTCACCACACCCAGACGTGCCAAGTACCACAGAACCCTTGAACACAACCCAGCGGGAGATCCAGCGTCAGTCCACGCTGCAGCTGCTGCGTAAGGTCATGCAGATTCCTGAGAACGAGTCAGAGCTGGCAGAGGTCTTCGCCTTGATTCATGAACTAAATAGCTCTCGACTTATCCTGTCCAACGTGAGTGAGGAGACGGTCACCATCGAGCAGACATCCTGGTCGAATTATTATGAGTCTCCATCCACGCAGTGCCTTCTCTGTAGCAGCCCATTGTTCAAAGGGGGTCAAAAGTAAGCACCGCTTCACTCTGCCCTGGCTGCCCCGCCCCATGGGGCTCACGCTGCCTCTCTGTTCAGACAGCATTACTGTTAGAACCTGTGAAGATGGTATCTTGTGCTTTCCATAGGTTTCCTTCATCTTCTCAATGGCTGATGGTAAAATAATTATCAGGGACTGGAGTTTGCTCTGAGGTTGAGAGCAATTTTTGCTCTTGTAAGGGACTCCAGTTCAATTCCCAGCACTCACATGGCAGCTCCTATCTGTAATTCCAGTTCCAAGGAATCTGATGCCCTTTCCTGCCCTCCATGGGCACCAGACGGCATGCACATGGTGTGCATACATACATGCGGGCAAAACATACCGATAAGATAAATAAATATTTTGTACATTTTTTTTTCTTGAATTAGCAGTCAATTTAGACATGCCTGAAGCTTGTTGTCACCAGCCTACCTAGGGTTTAGATTCTATCTGGCCTGCCTAACATAGAATTTGTTTGAGTTTTCCGTGGGAATCACTTGAATCATATAATAGCTTGAGAGTTAGATTTCCTTGTAAGTGCAGTGTCAGAGCTTAGATCTCAATGAAATGAAGACATTTACCTAGAAGGTCTTGGAAACAAAGGTCCAGCACATTCTTTTGCTGATGGCAGAGTTTTGCTTCTGACCATAGCCCGTGGCCTGCATAGAGGCTGATTTCCCTTCTGGTTTTCTTTCGTTCTGGGTACTAGCTCTCTGGCCGGGCCGCAGGAATGCTGGCTACTGACAGCTAACCGGCTACAGGTGGTGACTGCCCAGGTGAAGATGTGTCTGAACCCTCATTGTTTGGCCTTGCACAGCTTCATGGACATCTACACAGGTAGGTGCTAACTGTCTGTGTCCTCAAGCACCCCAGAACAGGTTGGGAGCCACCCTACTGGTCTGTGCTTTGTTTCTCTGTGCACTGCACCCATCTTAGTGGCTTCTGAAGGGTCGTTCTTTGCCCTCACTGCCTCTGCCCCTGCAAGTCACTTTAGGAGGTATGACCCTTCTCTGGAGTCCTTACAACCAAGTTAGTGTTAAAATAACACCTGACAATCAGTAGTGGTGGTACACCTTTAATCCCAGCACTGGGGAGACAGAGGCAGGCAGATCTGAGATTGGGGCCAGCCTGATCTACAAGTTGAGTTGTAGGACAGCCAGGGCTACACAGTGAAACCCTGTCTTGAGAAACCAAAAAAAATAAAATAAAACAACAGCTCTCAGCTCACGTTTAATTCCAGCATCAGGAAGCAGACAGTGGAGTTCTGGAAGTTTGAGACCAGCCTGGGGTGCTTAGTGAGCACTAGGCCAGGAGTGTACTCAGTGAGACCGTCTCCAAGCAGATCTTCATTATAGGAGGGAAGCTAAGTACGCAAATTAGACAGACCAGAGTGACCCTGCCAGAGGAGAAGCACGTGCCCCCACTCTTCTGCTCTTTAGGTGTGTTCAGTGACTATAGGGTGTCAGGAGCTAGGGAAGTGTTTGTAGCATTCTGGTTTCTCTGCAAAGAGGGAGAGCATGCTGGGTATTGTAGTACACGCTATCTTAATTTAACAGTTTATCATCGGCATCTTCCTCTGCCCACAGATAGAGAAACAACCTCTTTAAAAACGATGACGGGCTCTGCCTTGCAGTCTGTTTATCATTGAAGACTTACTGTGTGTCTGTTTCTTCTGGACTAATTCTCAAAAGTGGAGTTGCTGTATTTTAGCTGCCCTTTATTCATCGTGTTAAACTGTAGACAGCTTTTCCTTTTCCTCTTGTCTGAGCTCTCTTTCTCTGGTTCTCTGGTTCTCTTTACCCACAGCTCCCTCCGACAAGTGGCTGCTCTCCCCCTTGTGGCTGGCAGCTCAGCTTGGGGTGTGTGGCTTCTCTCACCTACATTCTCCTGTGGGCAGCTGCTGAGATCCACAGCYTCCCACCTTGGGGTCTTCTTTAAATGTAGAAGCAAACCTCAAAAAAACAAACAACCAAACCCATGCACYGGTCACTGTGAGTGCGACTCCCGAGTTGACATACAGAATTTGTGCTGAGGATTAAAACATTCTTTGTATAGAACCATCTTTTTCCTTATTTTGAATTCCTGTTAAATCTTGTATTGCTAGTTAGTGCTTAATCTTATTTTGTGATCTTCGCCATTTACCATTCCCATTTTTCTCCCTTGTATTCTTTACAAAGGCTAGTGTTCAGGCTTGGTTTTCTTTTTTTAATTAAAATCCTGTTAAAGTTTACATAGAGTAAGCAGCACTTGGGAGGCAAAAGCAGGTAGATCTGTGAGTTCTGGGTCRGCCTGGTCTACATAGTAAGTTTTAGGACAGCTATAACCACATTAACCTTGTCTCAAGAAATCAAAAGAACAAAACAAAACAAATAAAAGAATTCCTTTGTCGTATTTTCTGTGAGTTCTGACAAATGTGCTGAATCACGAGGTGGTCCAGCCTCCTCTTCTCTGTGAACTTACCTCATTTGGAAGCTGTTTGACTCTCATTCTTGTGGTGCCCTTTACTCAAGAACAAATATAATATGTAATGTAAATATAGCGATAGTACGCAGTCCCCTGAGCCTGGTTCCCGTGATTTAGTGTGCATCAATGTGTGCCTCTTTATCAGTGACTAGAGTCGCTGTACAGTCACTACAAACATTCTACAGATTGTGTGCAAGCATATATTTTCATTTCTTCTAAGGAAGTACATGATGGTCCAAATGGTAGGTGTGTGTTACCAAACCATCTTCCAATCCTTCAATCTCACACCCTTCCATCACTGTGTGAGAGTTTCGGTTTGACCCGTTGGCCAGCACWCGGTAGTGTTTTTAGCCCTCCCAATTGTGTGTGCAGCAGTGTTACATTTAGTACCTCAGTGACCAACGGTGCATGTGTTTTTGAAGTTTTTGTTTTGTTCTTTCTATGTGTGTTTGTGTGTGCCATGGTGCACATGTGGAGATCAGAGGACAACCTTGGTGTCAGTTTTCTTTCTACCTTGTTTGAGGCAGTTTCTTTTTGGCTGCTGCCTTGGACAGGGTAGGTGGTCCAGAACTTTGTTGATGCCTCCCGTCTCCCTGTAGGAGAGCTGAGGCTGCAGACAGACGGCCACACCCTCTTTACCTGGCTTCTGGGCATCGAGACTCTGGTCCTCAGACTCGTGTGGCATGTGCTTTATCCACAGAGACATCTTCCCAGTCCTTAATGTTTTTAGCCTGAGGACAGCTGAAAAACCTCCGGGATAAGAGCCGCATGACGCCATGTCCAGTTCTTGTTGGTTTGCTTTCACGAGGCCGCTAGGGGTTAAGCCTAGATCAGGATATCACTTTACTGATGGAAGCGCCCTCCCAGCCTCTATGATTCATCTGTTTAACTGCATAAAAAAGATGTATCTATGTTTATGTCTTGTGTATATATGAATGCCTGCATGAATGGTTGTGATTCACATGATGTTGGTGCCAATGGAGACCAGAACATTGGATCCCCTGAAACTGAAGGTGTAGGTGGTTGTGAGTTACAACATGGGTGCCAGGAACTAGACCCCTGCAGGACCTCYGCAAGAGCAGTAAATGCTCCTAACTGATGAGCCACCTCTCCAGCCACCATACTTAACTTTATTTGATTGCATTTATTCCATCAATTTGCCACTGTTTCATTCCTGAACCTCACCTGCCCTGTATACACGAAACAGCTTCAAGACATTAGAATGTCCCATTGTTATCTTTGCCAGTGCACACTGTCTACTTGTTCTCTCTTTTTGTATTTTGAGACAGTATCTTAGTTAGGGTTTTACTGCTGTGAACAGAGACTATGACCAAAGCAACTCTTACCAGGACATTTAATTAGGGCTGGCTTACAAGTTCAGAGGTTGAGTTCATTATCATCAAGGCAGAGCATGGCACTGTGCAGGCAGGCGTGGTGCAGGAGAAGTTGAGAGTTCTACATCTTCTTCTGAAGGCCACTAGGAGAAGCATGGCTTCCAGGCAGCTCGGATGAGGGTCTTAAAGCCCATGCCCATAGTGACACACCTACTCCAACAGGGCCACACTTCCTAATAGTGCCACTCACTGGGCCAAGCATATTCAAATCACCACAGGGTCTCCGTGTAGCCTTAACTGTCATGAAATTTTCTATGTAGAACAAATTAGCCTTGAAGTCACTGAGCTCTGTCTGCTTTTTCTTAGATTAGGGCACACACTTCCTAGTGGGCCCGGGACACACTGCCTCTACCATTGCAGCCACGGAATAAGACCTGTCAGGGAGCCTTCCAACCCTGCTCTTCCTGAGTTAGTCTGTGTTTCTGTGTATAGTCCACTAGAAATCTCATAGTTTTGTTGAATTTATAGTCTAATTTGAGGAATATTGTTTAAAAATATTGAGTCTTTTAACCCAAATATGGTCTTTACATTTTTTTTTTTTTTTACATTTTCTTTTATTACATTTTTGTTTTAGTTTGCCTTGGAGACTATTTTGCTATTAAATACTTTCTCATTAAGAATTTTATATTTTGTTAGACTTACTACCTACATTTCTTTGGTCTGGTTTGTTTTAAGTGGTAAACAGTTCTGTCCAGCTTGTCTGTCTGTTGACTTCATATGCGAGTCACCAAACCCAGTTTTCATCAGCTCTGGGAATGCTGGGGGGTGCTTTGCTAAAATTTGCCGGTTACAGTTAAAAACTGGTATATTATTTATTGATTTGTTATATTTCTTTGATTAATCAATACAGAAGAGATCTTTTACATAAACCTAGGATAAGTAGGAGAGAATTACTCTGTTGTGAATTATATTTGTGAATGTTTCCATTCTCCTTGACTTTTTGAGTTTTCTCCCAGTTTATTGTCTTTTCATGTGTAGTAATTTGGGGGACACCAAGGGTTTCAGTTGTTTGGTTGGGTTTTCTGTCTGTTTTGTTTTTGGATGGCCGGAGCTTYGTTGTTGTGGTTTCAGCCTCTACCGTCATACCCAGGAAGGCCTTCCATGACCACGGCCTCCGTGACTGCAACATGCGCTCCCTTTGTCTGTGTCACATTTGTGCCTTGGGCTGTGTATGAATGACCCTGGCTTGACTGCATTTACAGTCACCTGAATGTTTATCACCAGGGTGATCTTACAGCCCGTGTTATCCCCCACATCTCCGTGCTGAGGGGCGCCCTGACATCCATGGTGTAATTACGTGAGAGCTGGGAAGAGTAAGCTGGAGCAGAGAAGCCTTTTTTTTTTTTTTTTTTTTTTTTTTTTTTTTTTTTTTTAAAAATGGGATAAAACAGAAACATGCTGTGTCCTGGATTTCATTCAGTAGTGGCTTATGCACGGCTCCATACCCGAGCAGTCAGTGCGCCCCGTCCTACGTGCACTGCTCTGTTTATGAGTCTGCGGTAACG
>BDUI01000207.1:226509-238045 GCA_002335545.1 Apodemus speciosus
GGCCGGGAGGAGGAGCAGGTCTCGGGTCCCAGACGAGAGAGTTTGGTAATCTACTATATCTAGTCTACTCCTGTTCAAACCTGTGCAGGCCCGAGGTCTGAGAGAATTTGAAGTGGACAATTTAACATTTGGAAAGCCCCCAGCCTGTTTCCAGTGTCCCTCTAGCCCTCGGAGCCACGGAAGCTGAACTGGGCCACCACTACCTCAGAGGCAGTGAGTCCCTGTGCTGTGAGCTGTCTGGCCCACCTCACTCGTAACCCCAGCAGCTGCCACCTCTGAGTCTACAGTACCTGAGCTGCTTCCTCAAGTGTTTGCATACACAATAACCTACCAGACCCCTAAGCAATTCCTGAGACTACCCATTTTTGCAGGCACAGGCCCTGCGGCCCACAGAATCTAAATTGTCACAGCCAAGAGACGAACCAGAACTTACACCACTGCCTCCTTAAGACTGTTCTGAGGGTGGCGGTCTGAGCCCCAACATCCTTACTGCTCGTCCAACAAGACTATGTTTGATGAGCAGAAACGACTGTTGTCTTGTTTGCTTGGCTGAGTGAGACCATTGTTAAGCCTGTTCGTGGCCACTTAGGGAATCAGACATACCAAGGCTGAGGCTAGACCTCCGGAAGCCTGCCTGGGCACTGCTTCCTCCCACTGCCTCCTGAGGCCCTCTGTACGCGCCTCCATTCCTCCAGTTCCTTCTCACTGGGCCATCTCCCCTCCCCTTCCTCATTCCCACAGCCAATAGGAATTCCCCCCACCCAGACTCACGTTTTTAGAAGCAAGGAAGGCCATGCCCTGAGCCACTTGGCTAGAGAAGTGGAGCAGGTCCCAGAGCTCCAGTGGTCGGCTGGCCTCTTTGTCCAGATCTGTAATAGGAAAAGGCATCAGGGTGACCCTGTCACACCTGGCTCTTCCTCAGCCCCAGTCCCCGGCCCCCAGGCCCGTCCACCCTTCCACCCACCCCACCCCCATCCTGGCACCTCCGCACCTTGCCTAAAGAAGGAGTCATTTGAAGAAGTCGAGACAGGCCTCATCTCCACGTATGTGTCTACACCCTGACTAGAGAAGCCACTGTCCCTGGGTAGGAAAGAGAAGTAGGAAATGATCCCATCGCTGCCTGGCCCAGGCGTTGTCCTTCAGATGCCCCGTGGGTTCCCTTAGTCACTCAGCAGAGGAAAAGGAACCTAAAGGTCAGCCGAACGTCCCGCTCTGATAAGGGAGGCCTGTGCCACATTCTACTTGAGCAACCGTTGTGCCCTGTTTAGCCATCCCCAGGGCCAGAGACTCCCCTTTCTGTCATTAGGCAGCTCTACCTCCTTAAAGTTCTTTGTTGTCCCTAATACCACCATGCTCCTGGGATTTCCTTCTGGTCTTTACTCTGTCCTCAAAGGCAGGAAGAAGTTATCTCTAGCTGCCCCGCCGGGATGTGAGTCCATTCCAGGCCCCTTCCCTGACCTCTCCACACAGCATTGCACAAGTTAGCCTCTCATTAAAAGTTTCTCGAGGAGGATGGCACAGTGGCTCGGTGTAAAGGCACTTCCTGCTGAGCCTGATGACCCGAGCTCAATCCCAGGGAGCCATCTGGTGGAAAGACAGAGGCCAGCTTACACACATTACAGGCAAATAAATACAAAAATAAAAAGGTTTGTGTAACTAGTCACRCAAGAAGGCGGCTGGAGAGATGGCTCAGCAGGTAAGAGTACTTACTGGCTGCTCGTTCAGAGGATCTGGGCTTACTTCCCAGCACCCACATGGTGGCTCACGCCTTTGACCCCGGTTCTAGGGTGTCAGACACCATCTTTTGGCCATTGTGAGCATCAGAAACAGGTAGTATTCACACAGACACACACCCATACATTCTTTTTTTTTTTTTTTTTTTTAAATTGCTCAGAGAAGTTTGAACATTCCCAATGGCCAGAGCAGCCAACTCACAACATTAAATTTGCCCAGATCTTGAGCAGAGCTTAAATTGGTTCTGGGCATCTAAGCCCCAGAGAGTCTCTTTCAGTGAAGATCTTGTCCCTGTGGGTTTGGGTGGACAGGCAACACCCAGAAATACCCAGACACTTGCTATAGTGGCAGGCCACCTGGACAAGCACARTCCTGCCCTGAAAGCCACTACGGATGCTGATCAGCCAGCCAGATCTGGTTTGTCAGCAGCTGCTCAACACCTAAATTTTGCCCGAACCCTCAGGCTCCCAGAAGGAGAAACTAGGATCTCCCATAAGTATCCACGGAAGAGCCACCATCTCCTTGTTCTGGAAACCATATTTCTGTGGTCACATAACTCGGGATCCATAGGTCAGACCTGTTTAGATGCCACTTGCTCTTGAAATGTCTCGCGCTAAGGGAAGCTATGCCTGTCTGTGCACTTGTAGAAGGACGCCAGGGCACCTCCGCTCCCTTTAGCTCCCCCAGTCTCAGCAGCTGCCAGTGCTGTAAGGACAGTGTACATTCTCCCAGCTCTGAGTACAGCCTGATCCCAGTAGCCCAGCACTAGGCCGCAAGCTACCATGACCCAATACTGAGAGTCCAACTTAAGACAGCAGGCTCGGCCCAGGTTCCCCCTCTGTCCCATCCATGGGCAACATGAAACTTGTTTCTTCCCCTCTCTGTTTCCCCCATGTGGCTCTGTCCATAGCTTCTGGTGGCTTCCAGGAATCCCAGAAGAGCAGAAGGCCCTGAGGGTTTCARCGCTTTGTTGTCTGAACTAGAAATGGAGGCCTGAATGGACCAGGAGCTTCACTACAGGCCAGGATGTTTTGCTACCTCCATCCAACAACTAATACACTCCGTTCTCACGTCCCCTCAGGGGCGTAGAGATATGCCAGCCACTCCTGAATGGGATATGTGTCCTGCCCCCCACTCCCACCCAGACATGCTGTGGGACCACCAGGAGCAAGCATTTCCTCCAAGTCCTCCAACCTCTGGCCAGGGCTCTAAGTTAGGGTCTGGGAAAATCCTTCCACACGTGAAGGCGATGTGTCCATGAACCCACCTCTCAACTTTCAGCCTCCTATCTTTGTCCTCCACATTCCTGGAACGTGGTGGGTAAGCAGATACTTATGTAACGATGGGAATGTGTTGTAAGAAGGCAAAGTTGCCTTAAACCCTGGGGTAGGTATTCTTCATAGCCCAGAGTGGGGGCGGGGCCAGTTACCTGCGCACGTATTTCTTCTCCAGGTGGATGTTCTTGTAGCTGGAGTCCCCCTCGGAGTCCTGAGCAGGACTCAGGCTGGGTCCCAGCATAGCCTCAGCCTTCCTTCGAAGGAAGTTGAGTAGGTCTCCATAGCAACAGTATTCAGTGATGACCAGGACAGGTCCTAAGGCAGCCAGTAGTGAGGGTAAGGGAGGTGCACCCCAAGGTCCCCACTGCCCAAGTGAACAGGGGCCTCTGACCTGGGGACCAGTATACCTGAGTTCCAATCTTGCAAAAGCCAATGACAACAAAGTTTTCTAAAGAGGAGTTTAGCATAGCCTAGTGTGACTGTGCCTGAGGCTAAGACAAGAAGATCTCAAGTTTAAGGGCAGCCTGGGCTACATAGGAAATTCCAAACCAGCCTGGATTAAAATGAGGCTGTCTTTGAAAAAAGGAAAAAAAGGAAAATTTTCCTCAAAAATTCTTTTTTCAGAGGAAGAAACAACTGTTCAGGTTAGGACAAAGTCACTTTATAACAAAGAGGAAGGGAGGTGACTTGTAGCCTTGGTGCATGTAAGTCCGGGGTAGGGGTTTCTTAACAGGTGGATTTGGAATTTCATGTTAAATTCCCTGTAAGTGGGCTATCTGCCTCAGCTATGGGCAGCTCTTGCCCTGTCTGAGTCCAGGCTAGGAATATGGGAGATTTGGAGGCAGGGATCCTACAAGCACTTAGAGCAAGTGAGAAGGGGAACTTGGAGCCTGATGTCCAGGGACGCTTGGATACCCAAGACCATGAGCCCTGCCCCACCCCATCCCACCCAGCCCTACCTCCGTGAGTGCAGGCTCCTAAGAGGTTGACTATATTCTCATGCTGCCCCAGGTGACTCATGATCTTCAGTTCTGACATCAGGGCCTCCTTCTCGTCAGCATGAGCCGTGGCTGGGAGACGGCGCCAAAGTCAGAGCAAGCAAGGGGCGCCCAGAGACCCAGAGTCCAAAAGTGGGATGAGAAATGCAGGCATATAAATGGGAGGGAGGGAGGGNGTGTGTGTGTGTGTGTGTGTGTGTGTGTGTGTGCTGTATGAACCTGCATGCATCCACAGCAATAATCAGTTCTTTTTTAAGAGGAGGAGGAGGAAAGGGATCAAATGTCACCAGGCTGATCTTCCTTGAGAGAAGTGACTGAGGGCCTGTGCCAGCTGTCYGCATGCCGGCTCCTTAACTCTCGATGATATCCTCCGTCTCCTGCAGGTGGTCTGTGGTTCCAAGTATCTTGTTCGAGGTGAAAGTGCCCGTGACCATGTGGATCTGCTTGCTTCTTCCCGCCACTGGCCACCTGTCTATGTGGTAGACATGGCCACCCCAGTGGCCCTATGTGCTGATCTCTGCTACCCAGAGCTGACGAGCCAGATGTGGGGGAAGAACCAGGGCTGTTTGTCTAACCCTGCAGAGCCAGCTGTGGTAAGTCACCTCCTAAGAACTGAAATTAGTCCGTGGGGATGAACGAGAGCTCTGCCCACACCCGGCAGAGCGCCTGCCTGCGAGCTGTCTCCAGCTGTCTCTTCTTTTTCATTAGCATCCGCTGCACCAGTGTGTACTACAGACACGGTACTAACCGGCCACAGTACGAGGCCGTAGTGTATCGTTTAGTGAGCTTGGGGTGTTCCAAAACCAGGTGCCGTGTGTGAAAACAGGCTGCTTTCCAGAGAATCCAGAAAGTTGCCACCAGTCGGTGTACACCCCGACCACCCTGAAGGGCAGTGTTAATTCCCGAGTCTTAGATTCGACCGGGAGTGTGCTATGGCATACCTGGTAAGTCATAAATACAGTGGTCGTAGAAATCAATGACTCTGCATCCAGAACTATGAGCTAATAAGCCTCTGTATTTTATTTTTTAAGATCTTTAAGGGAGGTGGTTCTGGGGTTCACCACTGATCTCTGTCACCCCCCTCTCTCATTAGAAGAGGAAAATAAGACCCAGGGAGGAACTAGACATGGTCAGGGTCACACAACTGCTGAGTAGTGGAGTCCTTGTATTTGTGTGTTGGCGCAGTGCTCCAGGAGGTAGTTCCTGCTACTGCATGTGCACTCAAGGCCTGCCTTTGGCCTTGACTAGAAGAGGCATTAGAACTGGTGCAGGAAAGAAGAGTCGGGGGAAATGAGTGCCTCTGCCCAGGTGCATTATGGGAGGTAAAGGCTTGGGTCTAGACATTCTCCTTATCCCTTGGGCTCTCATGCTCCAAGAAATTGTGGTAGAGACCCAAAAAAGTGTCTGAAGTGTCCCTCGGAGCCAGTTCCTCTTATTCCTCAGGTGTCCCCATGGTCCAGGTACAATGATGGTGTAGCTACTGAAGCACCCAGCGTCTGTGCTGGGATGACCAGTCTCCTGAGCTCATTCCTTCATGAAGACTTGGGGGCACAGGAGACACAGTGTACAGAGCCTTTAAACAGGGCTGCCTGACTCCTGGCTTCGGCTCTCTCCGGCAAGGTTCTCCCTCAGTCATCCCTCTTACAGAGCAGCTTCTCTTCTCTTGTAGAGTGTGTCCTGCCCCGAACTCTTGGACCAGCATTATTCCGTGGATGTGACAGAGACTGAAAACTCTGTCCAGCATCCGGTCACCAAGACTGCGACACGGCGTATTGTCCATGCAAACACAAAGCCCGATCCCAGTGACCCCAGTGCTGGCCACCGGTCCTTATCACTGTGCCCTGAGCTGGCACCCTATGCCTCTACCACGGACAGCAAACTCAGCAGTGTGCGCCAGCGGCCCATCGCCTTTGACAATGCCACCCACTATTACCTCTACAACCGCCTCATGGACTTCCTCACCAGCCGAGAGATTGTCAACAGGCAGATCCATGACATCGTGCAGAGCTGCCAGCCCGGCGAGGTGGTCATTCGCGACACCCTCTATCGCCTTGGGGTAGCTCAGATCAAGACAGAGGCCCAGGAGGATGGAGAGGAAGAGGAAGTAGCCTCAGTGGTGGACTAAGCCAGGGTTTTACGTACAGGGCCTGCATCATCTCTCTCAAGCCATAATATGGCCCTTGCCCAAGGCAGTCCTATTGAGGGACATGCAGTCCTCTGTAGGGAGGGCCTCTGACTGCTGGACTGACCAAAGAGCTTCCATCTCATGAGCACAGTGGGGCCCTCAACCTCTGGGGCTCAGGAGAGGTGCTGGGAAACCTCTGCTTGACCTGAGAGCACGTGGGGGGTGGGGGGCATGATATATTTAAGGATCAGATGCTGATGGAAGGCTGGGGCCTGGTTGCCCAGACCCGCCACTACCTGGAGTCCTGCACCAGGTGGGCGGCCACCAAGCCAAGCTGTCCGCAGGGGGGAGCTCTGGCTCCTGGCCTGTGGGCTTTCTAGCCTGCCTTGACTAGGGCCCCTGCTGGCTTATTCACTCTTGGGGTCCCTTGGGTCCTTCATTCTCCCAAAAGGAGGGGTGCATTCTTTTTTCCTCCAGCTCTCCCTGTTCCCACACCTTGGGCAGCCGAGAAGGTACATCAGTTACCGCTCCCTCCGGACTCTCCTCTGCCCTGGGTTTGGGGGAAGAGAATCCTTCCTCCTTTCTCTGGCCACTGCTACTGTACCCTACATCCTCCGGGCCCTCAGACCCTCACCACAGAGGGGATGTGGCCCGTGGTTGTGACATAGCTGACAAGCAGTAGGAAAACTCCCTTCTGTGAAGGGGAAGCAGATAGGCCGTAGGCAAACAGCAGCACGGTGTGGCTCGGGTGCCCGCGGTTTGCTCGGGGCCCAGGACTGGCCGAGTGCTATTTAATTTATTGAGAGGGTGGGATAGGTGGCTTTCCCTCTCGTTCTTCCCCCAACAAGAATAAAGTTTATTAAATTATCTGGTTTTGATGAAGCAAGAGCCAGCTCAATGCTCACTGTGTCCCTTAGCTCTGGAAGCGTGTCTTGTTGGTCACTTGTAGAGTGTGTCCTGGGATGGGTGGAAGGAGGCCCTAGGGACCCTGAAGGCACCTCTGTGCTGCAAAGAACCAGACACTGCTGGCTGTGTTAATGCTGTTTAATGTCGACTGTTAGTGAGGACGAGTCAGCTTGGAGAGGAGCACRCGGTATTCCTCGGTGTGGCCTGCCTTCATCAAGGTCCCATGCCGTCCAGCCCAGAATGACAGGGCACTAGGTCGAATGTCCCTGACTTTTAGCTGCCACTTGGCTTAGTACAAGATCCAGGATGAGGCGGGACTGTAGGTAAGAGTGAAGGGCAAGAGTGGCGGCCAGTCCTGTGAGCTTAGGAAGGGGCCAGCTGCCGCCGGACGCCTGTAGTCTAAGCGTCTGTCAGGGAGGCAAGCCTTCCGCGTACCCACAGCCTTTGAGGCATAAATCAGTCTTTCCATTGAAACTCGGGAGTTTGGGACAGGTTGTTTTAAAATGGGAATAGGATGAAGAAAGTGAACTGGGGGTGCACCGGTTGGCGTAGTAAATAGAGGCTAGCACTGGGAGAACCCCACTGGCAGTGATGGCCCAGGCTCTGGGAACGGGGCCTCTGACCTCCCCAGACCCCTCGAGTTCTGAAGTTTCAGAGCTGGGCCAAGCTGAGGGCAAAGTTCATACATTCTCCCCATGTCGCCCGTCCATGGAGGAGGCCGAGCTGGGACGTGCAGAGGAGCAGGGCTCTGCTCTCCCACTTCAGCAGAACTGGTAGTTGTTAGGCTGCAGCAGGGGCTGGGCGATGTCCCCTGGCTCACAGCAGGCCAGGTGCTCACTGGAGCTCTCCTCTTCGGGCTCACTGCTGCTGCCACCGCTGCCACCACCACTGTCACTGCCGCTGCTCCCGCTGCTTGGCAGGTTAGCATAGTCCTGAGGTGGGAAGAAGCCATAGACAGGAAGTTTTTGAGGCCCAGCCCAGCCTGCTTTAGCCAACCAGGTATCCACTCCGTCCCTCTCACCTGCTCTCTCCTCTCCAGTCGGGCCTGTTCCTGGAGGAGGAAGCAGATCTGCTGGAAGGTGGGTCGTTTGGTAGGCTCCAGGTCCCAACAGGACTGCATGATGCTATATCTGGAAATAAAACAAATGTTGCCCCACCCAGCCCCCTCAGGGCGCATACATCACTGGGGAGCCGTGTCTAGTGAACTAGTGAGAAGTAAGTTTGAGGGCTGGAGATATGGCCCAGGGATACAGCACCAGTTAGCATGCTTGAGGCCGCTGGGTTCAAAGTTTAGCATAGAGCCTTAATGCAGTGAAGATGGGAGCCTGGGCTGATGCCTTGCACACAAAGGCCATGCGCTCTGCCAACAACTACCCCACCCAAACGGATCACCCCCTCCCGGGTTGAGTGCCTTTGCATACATGTTCTTTGGAGCGAATACAGGCTGGGCCATTTGGTATCCATCCTTCACCAATTTGTAGAACTTGCTGTTCACTAAGATGCCTGGGTAAGGGTTCAGACCTGCAAAGTCCGAGATCACATAAGAGACCACACTTGCCCCCCACTTCCCCACCCACATGGTCTCAGACATCCCAGCTGTAGTGGAGCAGAAATCACTCGGACCCAGGGCCCCCTAGGTGCAGCGTAACACAGTACGTATGCTTGGGCTTTGGGGGTAGGGGCAACAGCCTTCAGCCCCTCATTACCAACCACACACAGCCCAGCACGGACTTTGGAAGCAGACAGAACAGAGCCTGGGTTGTGAACTGGAAAAGGGATCGCTTGGTAGTGCAGTTAAGGACTCGGCGCAAGGGCCCTGTGCCCAGTCCCCTGGTAACGGGAGCTAGAAAGTGACTAGACTTCAATGGCAAATAGGCAGGTGTCAAAGGGGAAATGGCTTTCTACAGCCACTGCAGGGCAGAGGCGAGTGAGGAAGGACCCAGGAAGTGTCCATCGGCCGGAGGGTCTGAATCACACACAGGTGCTGCAGAGCTGATTCAAGAGTCCTCACTGTCCCTGTGCTCCCGCCAGCCCTTGCTCTGTCTTGGACACCAGACATCTTTGACTAGATTTTTCCGGCCGTGAGATTCAAGACACCAGTAGCATAGCCAAAGACAGGTTAGCTCTAGGCTGTTCCCCGAAGCAGGCTTAGCCGCTCACCGAGAGAGAAGATCTCCCAGA
This sequence comes from Apodemus speciosus, assembly GCA_002335545.1. NCBI lineage: Eukaryota > Metazoa > Chordata > Mammalia > Rodentia > Muridae > Apodemus > Apodemus speciosus. Next base: position 235,731 of record BDUI01000207.1, read on the forward strand.
GGAGGATGCCGTAGGACCACACGTCACTCTGAACTGTGTAGACGCAGTCAAAGATGCTCTCTGGGGCCATCCATTTTACAGGCAGGCGGGCCTGACAAGACAGTACCGTGTCACTCACTCGTGTCACTCTGGGGCTCTCCGCAGCCTGCCCGGCCGGCCACTCTCCCTCTCAGCACTCACGTTGCCCTTGACAACGTAGTTGGAGTCATTCATGATGTCCCTAGCCAGCCCGAAGTCCCCGATCTTGGCCACATGTCCGCTGGTCAACAGCACGTTTCGAGCCGCTACGTCCCGGTGGATGCACTGAGGAAAGCAGAGAAAGATTAGTCTGTTCATCCCTCCCTGWGGCCGGGAGGAGGAGCAGGTCTCGGGTCCCAGACGAGAGAGTTTGGTAATCTACTATATCTAGTCTACTCCTGTTCAAACCTGTGCAGGCCCGAGGTCTGAGAGAATTTGAAGTGGACAATTTAACATTTGGAAAGCCCCCAGCCTGTTTCCAGTGTCCCTCTAGCCCTCGGAGCCACGGAAGCTGAACTGGGCCACCACTACCTCAGAGGCAGTGAGTCCCTGTGCTGTGAGCTGTCTGGCCCACCTCACTCGTAACCCCAGCAGCTGCCACCTCTGAGTCTACAGTACCTGAGCTGCTTCCTCAAGTGTTTGCATACACAATAACCTACCAGACCCCTAAGCAATTCCTGAGACTACCCATTTTTGCAGGCACAGGCCCTGCGGCCCACAGAATCTAAATTGTCACAGCCAAGAGACGAACCAGAACTTACACCACTGCCTCCTTAAGACTGTTCTGAGGGTGGCGGTCTGAGCCCCAACATCCTTACTGCTCGTCCAACAAGACTATGTTTGATGAGCAGAAACGACTGTTGTCTTGTTTGCTTGGCTGAGTGAGACCATTGTTAAGCCTGTTCGTGGCCACTTAGGGAATCAGACATACCAAGGCTGAGGCTAGACCTCCGGAAGCCTGCCTGGGCACTGCTTCCTCCCACTGCCTCCTGAGGCCCTCTGTACGCGCCTCCATTCCTCCAGTTCCTTCTCACTGGGCCATCTCCCCTCCCCTTCCTCATTCCCACAGCCAATAGGAATTCCCCCCACCCAGACTCACGTTTTTAGAAGCAAGGAAGGCCATGCCCTGAGCCACTTGGCTAGAGAAGTGGAGCAGGTCCCAGAGCTCCAGTGGTCGGCTGGCCTCTTTGTCCAGATCTGTAATAGGAAAAGGCATCAGGGTGACCCTGTCACACCTGGCTCTTCCTCAGCCCCAGTCCCCGGCCCCCAGGCCCGTCCACCCTTCCACCCACCCCACCCCCATCCTGGCACCTCCGCACCTTGCCTAAAGAAGGAGTCATTTGAAGAAGTCGAGACAGGCCTCATCTCCACGTATGTGTCTACACCCTGACTAGAGAAGCCACTGTCCCTGGGTAGGAAAGAGAAGTAGGAAATGATCCCATCGCTGCCTGGCCCAGGCGTTGTCCTTCAGATGCCCCGTGGGTTCCCTTAGTCACTCAGCAGAGGAAAAGGAACCTAAAGGTCAGCCGAACGTCCCGCTCTGATAAGGGAGGCCTGTGCCACATTCTACTTGAGCAACCGTTGTGCCCTGTTTAGCCATCCCCAGGGCCAGAGACTCCCCTTTCTGTCATTAGGCAGCTCTACCTCCTTAAAGTTCTTTGTTGTCCCTAATACCACCATGCTCCTGGGATTTCCTTCTGGTCTTTACTCTGTCCTCAAAGGCAGGAAGAAGTTATCTCTAGCTGCCCCGCCGGGATGTGAGTCCATTCCAGGCCCCTTCCCTGACCTCTCCACACAGCATTGCACAAGTTAGCCTCTCATTAAAAGTTTCTCGAGGAGGATGGCACAGTGGCTCGGTGTAAAGGCACTTCCTGCTGAGCCTGATGACCCGAGCTCAATCCCAGGGAGCCATCTGGTGGAAAGACAGAGGCCAGCTTACACACATTACAGGCAAATAAATACAAAAATAAAAAGGTTTGTGTAACTAGTCACRCAAGAAGGCGGCTGGAGAGATGGCTCAGCAGGTAAGAGTACTTACTGGCTGCTCGTTCAGAGGATCTGGGCTTACTTCCCAGCACCCACATGGTGGCTCACGCCTTTGACCCCGGTTCTAGGGTGTCAGACACCATCTTTTGGCCATTGTGAGCATCAGAAACAGGTAGTATTCACACAGACACACACCCATACATTCTTTTTTTTTTTTTTTTTTTTAAATTGCTCAGAGAAGTTTGAACATTCCCAATGGCCAGAGCAGCCAACTCACAACATTAAATTTGCCCAGATCTTGAGCAGAGCTT
>BDUI01000207.1:248896-263268 GCA_002335545.1 Apodemus speciosus
TCAAGACAAGATTTCTCCATGTAGTCCTGGCTGTCCTAGAACTCACTCTGTAGACCAGGCTGGCCTCGAACTCAGAAATCCGCCTGCCTCTGCCTCGCAAGTACTGGGATTAAAGGTGTGTGCCACCACCGCCTGGCTTAAGATTTATTTTTGTTTTATGCATATAAATGTTTTGCCTGCCTGTATGTGTATGAACCAGGGGTGTGCCTGGTGCCCATGGAGATTAAAAGAGGGGTATAAGATCCACTGGATCTTGAAGTACAGAGAGTTAAGGCTCCAAACTGAACCCTGGTCTTTAAAGAGAAAGTGCTCTTTAACTGAGGAGTCATCTCTCCAGCCCTAATGATAGCAAAGTACCAGGTTTTGCTTGGACAGGGCCTACACTACTGCTAGCCTAACATTCCCTCGTTGAGAAGGCAGTCTCCGACTAGTGGTTGGCTCGCCTAACAACCCTTCAGGCCCTCGGTTAGGAGAGTAAAACCCTCAGGGACATGGTCCATTCAGAGATAGACCGCACAGCTCTAGAGGTGGTCACGTGACCAGCCCAAGTTCTAAGAGTAGACTAGTCCCAGCAGAGGGGGGTGTGGAGGAAACATGTACCCTGAAAATATCCCAGGGCCTAAGGGGAGGACTGTTAGAAGGGACTTCTAAGGACAATTACTCCTTTAGCAAATGTATGGGTGCGTCCCTCTGGCCCCTCCCCATGTGAATTTGGCAGGCACCTCCTGTGATTACCATCTCAAATCTTGGGGTAAAGTCACRGTCAATACCTACACTGGCCATAAGAAGGACCGATGAGGCTGAGAGTTTCCCAGGGACCCTGACAACATGCACCCTCCAGAAATGGTAGAGTAGCAGAGGAAAGCACTGGGCTTCCCCTGTGACACAGGCAGGCACACACACACACACACACACACACACACACACACACACATTTGTGGGGGCTCTGACGGGCAGTACCTGTATGTGGTCCGTTGGGTATTAAACTCAAGATTGTGATGGTCTCCAAGGAATGGCCCTAGGTATGTCCAGTTGAAACGCTGTAGGCCAGGATAGGCGTCTGCATGGACGGTGAGGGAGAGGCTCTCACCCACAGACACCTCCTGCCAGAGGCTCTGCTCAGAGGTCAAGTTTAAGTAGGCACTCTCTGGAAATCGACACGGGAGGTCTGGCATTAGTGTCCTCCTTCATGTGTTAACTGAACCACCCAGCCCTTGACGCAGGGTCTGAACACATCTCTGCACCAGGTTCACAGCCTCCACCCCAGCCAGGACTCGCCTCTGCCACCTCTTTTTCCACCACCATCCTTTCATCCAYTCAATTGTCCAAACTCCTCCCAYAGCCTTGATTACCTCTCTAGTCTGGACTCATCACCTTGGACCCCCGGGAAAGCCTAATTTACTCTCTCCTCCTCTCCCAGAGCACCAGAAAGTMCTGATGATCCAAGTCTGGCCAAGCCTTCCACCTGTTTCTCACCTCCTCTAGGAGAAGTTCTTGGTGGGATCTCAGGGCCATCGGACCAACTACCCGCCCAGTTTACCTCTCTGACCTCGTGTGGCACCTCTCATCCATGCCAACACAGCCTCACTGGCCATCTCCTGTGAACCCAGCGTGAAGAGCTATCTTAACGGCCCAACAGCCGCTCCATGACCTGGAGCCCTCTTGCCCAAGCATCTGAGATTGCCCTCCACCAACTTCAACCCTGAACACAGATCTGGGCAGAAGTTGAATGAGAACCCACATTTATGGAATTGACTCTAAATGCCTGATCTAGGCAGCAAGTTGGCTGGCGGTGTACCAGGAGGACAACCTTGCATGAGTTCTTCCTCTCTTCCCTTTACCTTGCAGCATTCGGAGGAGCACCCTGTGTGTGTGCTCTGAGGCCACTGATTCACGCTTCCCCCATCTGCTCCTCTCTGACTCTCAGTCAACACATGGCCCCTCATCAGGCCACACTGCTAGAGCATACTCTGAGCCCCTTCTCAGCCTGCAGAACTGCTGCCTTGTGGGCTTCTCAGCCTGTGGAATGCCACGGCTCCCAACTCAATCGCCAGGCAACGGGAGGGCACCTTAAGCCCGTCATTCCTCATCTCCGTGGTTGGCACCTTCACCACTTTCTCCAGCATGGTCCACGTCCACCATTGTGGCTGCTCCCAGCACCCACTCTCCCCTTCATCGAGCGCCAGGGTGAGTCATCTAACGTGTTCTTTGCTTGCACACTCTAGCAGTGTGGATCTCACCAGGGCTTCTCCTGGCTTCTCTAAATGTTCTCATTGACTGTTAATGCCCTCATTTTTTTTCCAGGTAAAGGAATTGAGGTTTCACAAAGAGGTCTTTTGATATAACATTTGGCAGAGCCATGTTGGATGACACGCCAAAGTGTGTGCTCCTGACCGCCAGTCCCTTCTGTGCGAGCTGAGCCCTGTGGAGACCTCAGCCCTGACCTCTCCACAAGGTGGGGTGCAAATTCTCCAGCCACTCTGTTAAGGTGCCATAGCCAGCAGGCTCCTGCCTCAGCTTCACTCCCTCATCACCWCTGGGCACTCTCTCCATGTCAGATGTTCTTAGCTGCTTCGGGGTCTCAAAGACSCTTGGGATCCCTTCCCTCGGGGCTTGCACATGGCGTCCCTCTTCTAGATGTTCTGCTCCCTCACTTTCTCACTGAGGCCCAGCAACTCCACTATCACCCACCGCGCCCCAGCTTAGAGGTCCGGGTTAGAGGGGCTACTGGTGTTTAAGGATACAGTCATGACAGAGAGGCACTGTCTGTCGGTGTGTCCATGATACCCTAATGCTCTCAGAAACGAATGACCGCCCCATGAGCAGCAGTAGGAGCCCGGGACAGAACACACTAAAGCAAACCATGACCCACACTCTGCTGGAGGAGGTTGAGGGTCTAGGAAGCCTCCTAAGATGGGGCTCCAGGATTAGGCCACCCTCTTCCCACCGTCACCTTCATCTCCCAACAGCGCAGGCCTCCCCCATGGCCTGATGCTCACCCACCACCCGGAAGTTCATGGAGACGGTGCGTGTGCCAGCATCATTGCTGGCCACACAGGAATAGATGCCAGCGTCTTGGAAGTCCACAGCACTGAGACTGAGGGTCAGGACTTTCTTGTAATAGTTGTCTTGGAAGTCGCTGTTAAGGGGGATTTCCAGCTGTAGACAGAAAGAATTGAGATGATTTAAGCAATCCAAAATTTTTAAGGGTCTGGATTCAACTCCTCCACCTTTAGAATGATGGTCTGCCTGTGCACGGCAAGGGACTGAGTCTCAATTGCTTCATCTATAAAATGGGAAGAATTTCAGTCCCCTGCCCCTCAGTTAAAGTGAGGGTTGGGTAGACTCACAAAGCAAGGGCTCCGAACTGGATCTGAGAACATGATTCCCACGAGGATGAAGAAGCTAAGAGGCAGCCTCTCTCTCCCTTCCTCCCAAGGGATCCTCMTCTTCCCTCTCACTCAAAGGCTTTCTGAAATAGCCACATGCCTCAATCTTCTAAGGGAGCCTAGGAATCCCCCATTCTGTCAGAAGGGAGTTCTCTACAAGCTGCAGCAAAGGTACAGGGTAATCCCCAAAAGTCCAAAAGGGGTTRGATTGCCACCCCATCCCCTAGCACCCGGAGTCAGCTGCTGCTGTCACARGGTCTCAGGCCCTTCTTCTCTAGGCCACAGCCGTGTCCCTGGCCCAGAAAACTAGTTTGAGGTGAAGATACCTCTGTGCTGAGGGGATGGGCAGACTTCACCACCCCACCCTCACCTCCCGCCCCAGGAACTGACCTTGGTGTCTCCATGTTTGAGGATAACATTGAATCCAACGTCCGCATTAGTGGCTGAGCACACGATCTGGGCAGCCTCCCCTTGAATCCGCACCAGCTCGGTAGGCTCCAATATTACGTGTGGGGGCTCTGGGTGGGCTGAGACCAGAAACACAACCCATGAACCCCTGGGCTCACTGGCACTGGGCCCAACACCATGGGACAGGATTCTTGGTCAGGGTCCCATCATTCTCATTCCAAACCCTGGGAGGCAGCCTTGATACCTCCGTGTTGCCAACAAGCAAGTCCCTAGGAGCGTCCGCTTGCTATATTACCCACAAGTCCTGCTTCCCAGCATGGTTTCAGCCTCCTGTCTCCCATGTCATCCCCCTTCTGACTGCCAAAGTCAGGTCCCTCTTTTAGGCCCCTCACCTGTGTCAACATTCACCCTCAGAATAAAGCCGATCCCTGGCTGGTCATGGTGGCACATGCCTTTGAATTTAGCACTCAGTGGGCACAAGTAAGAGTTCAGCCAGAGCTAAATAGTGAGACCCTGTCTCAGACAAAGGGGGTCCATGGGATGCTTGCTGTACCTGCCAGGCTTTGTCTCCCACACTGCAGCTGTACTAACCTGGTCCATCACAGGGCTAGCATCTGCCCTCCTTCCTTTAGTACTTTGTTTTCTATGCTTTTGAATGATGGCTGCTCTTGTCCCATCAGTTTGGGGGGGGTTGTGGTGGTGGTGGTGGTGGTGGTAGTGGTGGTGATCAGTTTGCAGTGTGTGTGTGCACACTCCCATGCAAAGGCATAACATAATTCTTATACAGAGACTAGAAGACTACCTTCGAGAGTCACCATGTAGGTCTCAGGGATCGAACTCAGGTCTTCAGGCTTGGCAGCAAGCACCTTTTCCACCTCACTGGTTCTTTAACACTCTTAAATGCCATTTATGGATGTGTGTGTATGTGTGTGTGCGTGTATGCAGGTGTGCGTGCATGTGGTCACGGTACCCATGTGAAGGTCACAGGACAACTCGCTATAGTAGATGTTCTCTCCTCTACTACAAGGGTTCCAGGGATCCAACTTGGTCCCTACTGAGCCAGCCTCTAGTCTTTTTTGATACTGGGTATCATTAAATAGCTCAGGCTGCTCAATGCTGGGCTTACAAATGTCCTCCACCATGCCCAGTTCCAACTGGTGACCATTAGCCCCAACGTTCTTCGGAGAACTTGTGTGTAGAAGAATTAGCCGCCCCACTACCCCTCACCCTGGCCTTTCCCAGTGGCTTCTCCTACACAGTCTGCATCTACCTTCTAATCTGCCTTTTAGTAGAATATCTAGTCTAAGTAGATGATGTCTTCGGCAAGCAGCATCGTGCCTGACACACAGAAGTAGACCTAGAAATTGAGCCTAGGGTCCCGAGGAGGGAGACAGCCTGGACCAGGACACATGGAGGTCTACCTACAGTGAGGATTGCGATCCCAAATGCTCAATTTGCCCTGATTAGCTCAGCACAGCCGGTCTCATGGTCGGAGTCCCACCCTGCACACTCCACCCCACTTGCCCTGGGGAGAAATGAGCAGTTGAAAGAAGAGAGAATTGTTTCTGTCTTCCCTGCACCCATGCCTGGCTGGGGTTTTGTTTTTCCATCTTACATACCTCGATTCACCTTAAGCCGGATGCCGATGGAGGTGGATTCCCTACCATTCACCACAACCTTGCACATGTAGGTATAGCTGTCAATGACTTTAGCCTTGTGTATGGTGAACCCTTGCCATGGTGAGAAGGAGTAGACCGTTTTGCGTGAGACCGGCCTGCCCCGCTCGCGCACCAGTGAGACGCTGTCCTTCAGTGAGGGGTCAGTGATCAGACAGGGCAGCACAGCTTCCTGACCCTCAACCACTGTCACCTCCTGTGCTAGCAAATTCCAGGGCCGGACAGGATCTGGGAAGAAGAGGGTTCAAAGTGACAACCGAATATTAGTGACAGGAGGACCAAAAGCCTGAACATTTGCCCAAAGTCATACTGTACTGGACCGTTCAGAGAACATTGCAGGTTGGCTTCTAGAATCAGGTGCTCCTAAGGCACTCACTGCTACATGACCTCTGGCAAAAGATTCAAGCCCACCGAGGCTCAGGAGAACAGGCGTGATCACAGCATTTACCTCACAAGCATTAGCATTGCTATCGGTGCTTGGTCATGGCTAATGCTCACACTCATAAACTGAGACCTGCCACACTATGCAGTGTTGATGCCAGCCCTCCTGCCCCATAGAGGGAATTTGGAGTCCTCACCTTTGACATACACGTGGACAGTGGTACTGCCGCCCGTGGGATCTTCAAGCTCAGTACAACGGTAGGTCCCAGTGTTTTTGAAGCTCGCGTTTCTTGTGGTCAGGGTGCTTCCGGGAGATTCAGGGTCCAAGGTCCAGTAGGGAGAGATGGGGCCGTCCCATTCCACACTGCCATTACTCACACATCGCAGGGTCACCATTGCACCCGGCTCTACAACCACCTCTGGACCGCTAGGCTCGATGACAGGGGCCCCCTGACCTGAAGGAGGTGGCAGACACGAGTGAGGCCTGGCGTGTACCCCAGATGTCCCCCAACCCTGGACCATGCTTTGTAAGGGATAGTTCTGGTACTGTCTGGTACTGGGACTTGAATGAGTCTGTACCTTCAATTAGCTCCCAGCTCTGTTGACATCTGCCATGGCCAGGAGGCTCATCTCTGAGACCAGCCTGGACTCCTCCTTAGCCTCACCTGTAGGCTTCCCCACAAAGCCACGGAGGCCCAGCCTTCTGCATCATTTCCCACCCGAGGAGGAGAGGAAGCCTGTCCATCAATCTCATGTACAAAGCAGGCTGGGATTGCAGCGCCAAGCCCAGGTAAGCAAGACAAGTTTCAAATAAGCCAATGGAGAAACGGAGGGCCAAGTCCTGACTTCCTGTGGCTCCCACTCCTACCTTTGGGCATTGGGTCTGTGCATTGCAGGGTGGCCTGAGGCCATCCATCCATCCTCCTCCCTTTGTCTTTTCTCCCACAAGTGCAGACGGTGAGCACATTTCCCCACCATGCTAGGCTGTTCAGATGCCAGGAAACCTTTGCATCATCGCCTGCTCCGGTAAAGACTCATCTGGGGGCTCAGATGCCATGCTTGTGCACGGGACTGCTGAGGTGCCCAGTCTGCCCTCGCTTCTCTGGGCCTGCTGGGTTTCTTGGCAACCAATCTCTTTTAAGGAAAATTTGCTTGAAGGARAAAGGAGAACTCAAACCCCTTGTCAGGTCTTAGGGAAGGAGGCTAGTTGCCTGTGTGGTGTCAGCATTTTTCCCAGGCTTGAAATAGGGGGGAAGGGGGGAAGTGAGAACTGATTCACAGCCTCTAAGGGCCTGGCAGGCGCCCCCGGCCTGTGTGTGGGCGGAAACACATTGCTGGCACCCGGCTGGCCCTGGTTTCCGCCCAGCCTGTGTCCCTTCAAGACTGGGGTTCTCACTTCTGCTTCCCTGGCCTCTTGGCCATTGTCCTTCTCACACACTGAGGGACTGTTGGCGAGGGGGACAGTGTGCTGGGCCTCGGAACACACAGTGCACAGTCTGTGCTGTGCCACTGTCCTGTTTGCTGATCCCGCAAGTCAACCACTCCTACACAGTGACAAGACAGCTCCAAGGACATTAATCCCTTAGAGTACTCCAGTGTTTCCTACAACCGCTCTCGGTGGGTAGAACACACACACACACACACACACACACACACACACACACAGGCTGGAGGCCAGAAATGGAAAGTCTTGTCTCACAAATGATTTCAGCCTGGTTGAATGTCTGCTCTGATTCAAACCCACTGGAAACATGCGGCCCATCTGCCCGAGCTTCCAACCAGGCAGATGTAGAACAGAGAATAGTGAGCCACTGCTGATGTAGGGCTGTGGCTCTCCTGGGCAGTGATCAGCAGGAAGAGGGACAAGTTATTCCACCCGGGGCTCGCATCGACTATGGCTAGGGGCCCTGATAGCCACTGACCCTCTGTGAGCATCAGATGTTCTTCTGTCCTGTGACAACAATCCCAGAGGCCACCTAGAGGAAGTCCTCCTGCCCGGGCCTCCTGCTCTCATCCCACATTGCTAATGTCCCCTCTTGGGCCTGCTACGTGGTAGCTAAGGACCTTAACACTAAAGGTCACAGGTTACATCTTTGGGTTCTATGACTCTGCTCCTGCCTTATCGCCCAGGTTTTTCCTAACCCCCAGGCTACTCTGCTCTGCTTATCTTTGTCTCCTGTCTTGGCCTCCAGGAAATGTGCTCCCGGAGAGGTTTCGGTCTTATTTCTTCCTAGCCTGTTGCCCTGGATATCTACACAGAACAGGGTTGACACACTCTGCGTACGCCACATGCTGTTCTCACTTCCCGCTGGCATGGTTGGTGGGAGGGAAGTCCGCTCATCACTGCCTTCCCTTGGATGAGCACTTGCCGGCCGCTGGTCCCCCGTTCCTGGCCGTTCTTCCTCTCACATCTCCCCTCTCAAATTCTCCCCATGACCCAAGCTTTCTCCTCTTTGTACTTGCAAAATGGACTCTTCCACCATCAGCTCCAGGAGCCTCCTGCACTCATGACTACCACTCAAAGAGAAGAGGCCAGTCTCTCTCTCTCTCTCTCTCTCTCTCTCTCTCTCTCTCTCTCTCTCTCTCTGCCTCTAAGTACTTCAACACTATTTCAGCTCCCACACAAAGGCCCCATGGTCCCCCCACTCATCAATAATCTGCCAGGTTAAAACCTTAGGCTTCCCACTGATATCTCTCACCTCTTCCTTTTGGAGCTGGATACTGGACAGACAGACAGACATGCACACACACAGGCACTCATTCACTCATGCACACAGCATACACACACACACACACACACACACACACACACACACRCAYAMAYGCAYRMAYRCACGCACACACGCACACACACAAACACGCTCCCCTACAAGCAGCTTTCAAGATAAAGACTGAAAAAGCAGTGAAACAAAATCACAGGATTTTCTGGGGTGAGAGGAATAATTGTCTCTTGCTTAACTGAGTCAGGGCTGCATTAACACGCACATCTGTCACATGTCCTTTGACAGTATTCTTAAGAATGTGGGCTTTCTCACGCGCACCAGTCCCGTTCTACTAGGAACGTGCCAGTGTATGAGCCAGTGAGATCGGCTGAGCCAGCAAAGAGCCTTCGGTGGACTGTCATCTCTCCAGGGGCCAGTAGCACCAGTTCCCTAGGGACCAGAGTGAGACTGCCCTTCCCCACCATCTTCCCTCAAGGCTTATCCAAATAATCAGTGCTGTGGTATAGAACATGTGTGTGTTAGGCCAGGCGGAGCCTAGATGTGATTCTTGGGCTGCTCTGGGCCATTAATGTTAGTTCTCACGCTCAGCCAGACACCCTCTGAGAATGGTAGTTCTGAAGCAGCGTCTGCTGCCCGAGAAGTTGGGGGCAGATACCTAGGAAGACAGTGTCTGGGGAGACCCTCTCTGGCCTTCCCCGGGCCCCTCTCTGACTTACTTGCGTATTCACTGGATTTCTCGCTCATGTGTGTTCTCCTCCAAGAACCTTTCGCCCCTGAGCCCTGGGCCAGAAAGGCCTCTTCTTTCCCCTGGCCTGACCCTTTCACCCAAGCCTTCCAGGTCCTATTTAACCACAGCCTGCTGGGCTGTCCAGCTGGTGGGACCACTCAAGGAAGAGCTGCAAAAGCCTCTGAGCGGCCCAACTCATAAGATTTCCTCAGAAATGCAAATCTCAGTCCTGACAGAGACCTGTCAGAGTCTGCCTTGAAGGAGGCTCCCAGGTAATTCCCCATGTGCGCAGGAAACACCCGAAAGCGTTGCTCTCAGGATTAGCCCACTACCTCCCTCCCACCTGCCATCGAGTAGATGTGGCTGGTGGTCCTGAAAATACCAGGGCCACGCTCCGAGCACACGGTGAGTCAAAGGCTAAGCTCAGACACACCCGCAGCACTGGCCGGGCTGGATCCACCCACTCCCACCGATTCTTCTTGTCAGATAGACACATACCTGCACTCTTATGCCAGAGAGGTGGAAGCAGAGAACGGGCACCTACTGCAAGACAGCGATACCCCTTTTTGCAATACTCCCAAGCACCCCCTTTTCTGTCCTACTTACCATGCCAAACTGTGGCCAGCAGCAGGACCAGAGGAGCCCCCAACTCCATAGCTTCCAGGGGATAGCGTGGGCCGATGCAGGTTGGAGAGTCGGCTGGGCACAGGGCTCCCAGCTGCTAGGTCTGTGAGGACGGGAACAGATGAGCACGCTCTTGTCTGCTGCACCAGCTCCTCTTCCCCTTTTTTTTAGGTTGACTGAAAGGGAACTACAGAATTTGGAAATATTGGGTCTCTAGAAGAAAACAACACACACACACACACACACACACACACACACACACACACACACACACACCAGAGGAAGAGGCAGACTCTGGGTCCAGGCTCAACTGATCCTGAAGGGAGGTGATCAAGTTTGAGAGACTTGGGAAGCCACCTCTAAGGAAACTTAGGAGAAAAACCCTGCCCAAGAGCGGCAGCCGGTGAGTCAGGAGCATAAATAGGCATCTCTGAGCAGCAGGTCTAGCTGAGAGAGGCCAGGTTAACTGGCCCTAAATTCTTCTGACCTTTCTCATCTGCCTTCGAGGCAGAAGGCCTCAAGGTAAGAGTAACTGGAGATTTGGACTCTGAGAGAAATGAGTCTCCTACAGCAGCAACTGGAAGTCTCCACTAATTGTCCCAAACCAAAGTCACCCTGGGTTCCAAAAACAGCAAGTCCTGTAGACAGATCACCCTGTGATGAGATTATCCCCCAGATGAGCGTGGCCACCCATGAAAAGAAATGAGGTTACCCCTAAATAGGAACCATGGGAACCAAACTGTTTCCTCAAGCCATGAAAGCCAGGAATGACTCCTCTGGAACCAAATGGTAGTATACAGCAGCACCCACCCTGAGGAAGACTCTCGCGCCCTGGCATCAGGTCTTCTCATGTTTAAATCTGAACTCTTCCCCAGAGACAGGCCCTTGGACGCTTCAAGTCCTTTCCTGCATTTAGCAATCACTTTTCATATTTGACTTCTAGGACAAATGGCCAGACCCTTATTTGCTGAGATTTGTCCTGGTTACTAGGAATTCTGGCAATGATACTATGAAACATGTATTTGCTGAGACTCAATCCCCAAAATCTTCACAATCATCAAAGCTGTCCCTTTTTTGAACCATTGAGTTGACTGGCAGTTGACAGCTGTTGGGTGGCTTCAGGATGGAGCCACCTGAAAGACTAAGGGAGACTAGAAGTTTCTGGTTAAAGTAGAGGTTCTTAGAGGAGGGCATGTCCCATTGTCCCCAGATCTTCATCTGGGGGTCTCTAGCCCTTTGTCATGTCCTGTGTAACAGATCAGTAGGGGGCTGGAGAGATGACTCAGTGGTCAAGAGAGATGACTCAGTGGCTAAGCGTACATATTGCTCTTGCAGAGGACCTAGGTTCAAATCCCATCACCCACATGGTGGCTCACAACCATCCATAAACCCAGGGGACCCAACAGGCATGCATGTGGCACACATATGTGTAATGCATTTAAAATGTTCACGTATAAAGTGAGATGCTCTAGTGAATTAATGAAAGAAGTGCGGTAAAGTGGAGACTGGGTTCCTAACTTAGACATGAGCTCTCTATATGCAGATGGTGTCAGCATYAGATAGAATTAGAAGACTCAGCTGGTGTGTGTTACAGAACAGATAGTTGGCTTGATGTGAGGCAACAATGCACCCCCACCACACACATTTGGTTATAGATTCTTCTGTGTTGATAGAGAAAGCAGGAGACCCTGGCATCTGTGGATTTCTATATCCTCGGTGGTAAGTTCTGTTTTCGCTCTCATTTTGCATATGGAGAGCCGGAGGAAGGAGAGGTCGGATACCTTTGCGCTTGTTCGGGGTCACACGGCCATCAAGGAGGTAAGAGTGTAGGACGGTCTGTGGTTATTTTTAACAGGAAATCTGTTATGTTGGACTTCTATTTTAAAAGATCATTCCCTTGCCCTCTTCTTTCTGTATGTGTGATATGTATGTGTCTGTGTTCATGTGTGGATACATAGGTGTGTGTCTCTGTGCCAGTACATGGGAGTGAGTATGCATGTAAGGAGATCAGAGATCAATGCTGGGTGTCTGTCTCAGAGCCTCCTCACATGAGASGCTAGAGTAGCTGACCAGAAAGTCCCAGAAATCCTCCTGCCTTGGCCTCTCCAAAGCTAAAGTTCCAGGTATGTGTCACCGGGTGTGGCTTTGACTGGGTTGCTGGGGATCTGAACTCAGAGGCTCACGCTTGGGTTGCAAGCCCCTTACTGACTAAGCTGCCTCCCCAGGACACCCCTCACTTTTTAAAGATGATTAATGGTGTGTGTTTTAGCTGATTCTTTTACGATTTCATTCAGAAGAAGAAAAGCTCAGTGGAGCACCCCATGCTGATAGAGCAAAAACACAATCCCAGATGAGCACTCCCAGGGCTGCGAAAGAAATCCTTGACAAAATCCAACATGCACTCAAGATTTTAACAAGTTCAACCAAGATGGAGTCACAGGGAACAACACTCTTAGCATGATTTGGGACTTGCACGTAAAGACATAGCTCATCCTGTGGCTGGACAAAAAGCGCTTCCTCTCAGATTATGGCTGCCTCCTCCTCCTCTTCTTCTTCCCCCTACTCCCCCTCCCTCCTCTATTTAATATTGTGTGGGAAATCTTGACCAGAGAAACCAGGAAGGAAAAGAGAAGAACTCTAAATGAAGAGGAGCACACACACACACACACACACACACACACACACACACACACGCTAAATAAACTGCAAAACAAACTATTAGATATAAAAAATGAATTAAATAAACCCACAGAATACAAGCTCAACACTCAAAACTATGTCATATGTCTATATACTACTAGCAAAGATAAAAATAGGAAAATAAAAGTTTTAATTTTTAGCACTTATTTATGCATGTGTGTAGAGTTGTATAAGCGAGTGCAGGTGCCCACGGAGGCCAGAGGCATTGGCTCTCTGGGAGCTGGAGTTACAGGTGCCTCTGAGCCACCCGACATTGCAAAGCCAGTCTTCTCTCTTAACCAGAGCCATCTATCTCTCCAGCGCACACTACGCTAGCATCAAAAATTAATTTCAAGTAAGGCTGGTAATGTGGCTCAATGCTAAGGGGGCTTGCTGCCAAGCCCCATGACCTGTGTTTAAATTCAGACGTTTTCATCTTCTGAGTGACCTGAATGGAGAGAACCGACCCTTGCAAGTTGCCCTTTAACTTCCACACGTGTTCAAACCAACACACACATAAACAAACCAACACATAAATAAATAAACAAATAAGTAAATTTGTAAATTTGTGACGTGTAACTACCCAGGTGGTGGTGACACACAATCATTAATCCCAACACTTGGGAGGCAGAGGCCTACAGGTGACTTTTAGGACAGCCAAGGCTACCCAGAGAAATGCTGTCTTGAAAAAACTAAATAAATAAAATGAATCTTTTTTTCAGTTGGGAATAGATGTAATCAAGGAAGTTCAGGACTTACATAGTGACTCATGAAACACACCTGACGTCCAGAAGACCTTAATGAACAGCATTTCATTAGAAGACAATCCTGATCTCAAGATGGCAAGCTGTGTGTGTGTACAACTCCAACCCAAAGACTAGTAGCCATTTTTTTCTGCTGAAATAGAAAGGCTGACAGAAATTCACGTAGAATTTGAAGGGGCATTAAATAATCGAACCATCCTGAAAAGAAGACTGAGGCCGGAGGAACTACACCTCAATTTCAAAGGTTCTTACAAGCCAATTGGAATCCAAACAGCACGGCACAGGAGTGAGATACAGACCAATGAACCAAAACCAGAAATTGAGATGCAAACCCTCACAAGCGTGGCAAGACCACGTGACGTGGAAAGACTATTTCTTTCAAMAAATTTATGAAGCAAACTGAAGCTCAAAGAACAGATATGTGCCCTTATTTCACACCRTATGCAAGATTAATCAATGATAAACCAAATCAAAGGCAAATGACAAAACTCTTAGAATAAAGTTCAAGGGTAATATTCATACCTGAACTAAGAAATGGTTTCTTAGCCCTATCACGTGAAACACAGGCAATTAGAGAAAAATTAGATTAGCTGGACTCTGTCAAACTTGATCATTTTGGGACACCAAAGGACAATGTGAAGAGAATAAAAAAGAGAATAAAAAAGAATAAATAAACATAAGGAATAGAAGAAAATACTTGCCAATCACTGCTGAACAAGGCTGTGTGCAGAGTACACACACACACACACACACACACACACACACACACACACACACAGACAGACATGAATGAAATCTGTAATCTACAACACAGTAACAAAAGGACAAGCAATTCAAATTTAAAATGGGTAAAAAAAAATTTAAGTAGAGATTTCTCCAGAAAATATATACAAATGGCCAACACTCAGATGGAAAGATACTCAGTCACGTAAGTCACTAAGGAAGTATAGACCAAACCACAATGAGATGATGTGTCACATTTACTGCATTGGTCATCATTT
>BDUI01000207.1:283023-293384 GCA_002335545.1 Apodemus speciosus
CTGCTCTCTTCTGGCCTTTGTGGGTGTGGCATGCAAGTGGTATATAGCCATTACACACATACACATAAAATAAAAATAACCTTGAAAAAACATTACTTTTAGCCAGGTGTGGTGGTGCACACCTTTAACCCCAGCACTTGGAAGGCAGAGGAAGGAAGACCTCTGTGAGTTCGAGGCCAGCCTGGTCGACACAGCTTGTTCCATGACAACCAGAGCCACACAGAGAAACCTTGCTAAAAAGGTAATCTCAAATACAGAAAGTCCTCTCTGGAATCTGAGCTTTGTTCTTTGCAGGCCACAGTGGGATATTACCTCATTCAGTTCCTTCCACAGCCAGGAGAGAGGGATGTCACAGGCTCGAGGTGCCTCCTAACATCAGGACTCCTGAGAGGTCCTCTAGTCAGGTGGCGTGTCTCAGCTGCGTTCGAGTCAGCAGCCTGCCTGTGAGTCAGGGCTAGCCCATAACTCCACTGTTACTCACACCGGAGTGACAACCTGAAGCTCCGAAATGAGACGTCCACCACACGCATCCAGAGAAGCCTCAGCGCAGATAAAACAAGGGTGTGTCCAGAGAAGTAAGAAGGCAACAGACCCCTGGCTGAGCCTGTGTACAACCAGGACCCTGCAGGAGTCAGGCTGCTTACCTCGTGGGGGCTTCACAATCTCCGGGATGCTGAAGCCACCGGACCTGCACCCCTCTCCCACCAGACATAGTGTGGTCCCTAGTGCTCAAGGCCACCCGGTCCTCTGCACCTCTCCCCTCTACCCTTTTGCCTTCCATACCTTCTCTTGTTCTCTGGCCCTCCTGGGTGTTCTGTCCACTTTGCTCCTACCTGGTCCTGGTGACGACTTTCAAGGACCTAAGATTCAAGCTCTGGCAGGCATCTCTCCATAAACTACCCCAGCTCAAGTCTGGCCGTGAGCAGCAAGAARTGGGGCAGGGAGGGTGAATCAGCTTAGTGGCCAAAGCCAGAGCACATGGTGAGGCCCGCATGGTGGGGGCGGGCGGGGGCGGCGGTTGGACCATCTCCCTCCCCTTCCAGACGCCATGGCCAGAAAAGCCTCATTTCACATCTGGAAACCCAAGCCCAAGGTCTGAGTGGTCACCCATACACTTCCCAGGATGAGAGGRAAAGAAACTCACTTTAAAGGGAAGGTAAGTGAGAGTCAGAGCTGAAGGGATCTGTCACCCCACCCCTGGACACACAGACCCAACCCTGAGAGACCGGTGATTCAGTGAGAAGCACCAAGTTTAATATTAAAATTTTTCTCTTAAAAAAAAGTACAGATAGGAAAACTTAACAGCATACAAAATAATAGCACTTCTGGTGTCTAAATGTGGGTTATTGCAAGTCCTACAAGTACTTGTAAACCTAGGTGATTACATCTTTGGTACCATTGCTGTGAGCAGTACTCCCCAGCCTCTGCTGCTCCAGGCAGGGAGCTGCCAGCCAATCAGCCAGCAGGGAGGGTCCCCAGAAGGGCTGACGTCCCCAATTCCCTACTCTCCAGGCACTTCCAATGTTCATTGGTTCAGGGTTAAAACCATTTCTGTGTGGTGCTCCCTGAGGACTGGGGCAGCTGGCAGTTGAGAGGGCAATCCCTCAGYGTCTTCCTCTCATGCTCATCTCAAGTCTCTTGTCCTGCACGGGACACCTGTCCTCACTGTCCATCATGTCTGTCCACACACTGCTGGTGACAGTGGCCTGAGGTAACCTGGCTTGCCGTCTCTGCCACTCTTGCTGGCTTCAGAGTTATCATGGTATGAAAAGGGTCTCATGGTCCTTCTGTGTCCTCAGGACAGCTGTCGGGGGATTTCCTAGGACACTAACCGTCACTTCAAGTCAAGGTCTGGGCACTTGGAGACTTGAAGAAGAGACTGAAYCCCCAGAGTGCAGTGTGTATCTGGGATCTTCCGAGAGCTCAGCTGACCCCCAGAAAGRTTAGTTTAAGGACTTGACCCTGCTTCTTCCAGACAAGAGGAAACTCCCAGAACATACTAGAATTGTACTATTGACAGGGTTCTCAGAGTTTATGTGTCTAACTTGCTCAATTTTCAAAGGGGAAAGAAAACTGGTACCCAGAGAGAACAAGGAAGGCCCCCGAGGTCTCATAACAGGTCCAGTGCAGAGCCAGGGCTCCTAGTGGTGCACACTTCAGGCAGATGCTTAGCATGTCACGGGTGCGGACAATGGCCCTGCAGACTCTGGCGGGCAAGTCAACTGAGTGACAAGGACACTGTTCTAAAACTGGTGAGGCTGAAAGGAGTGGCTGCTTCCTGTGGTCAGGAGTGCCCTGAGGGCCCCGGGCAGGGCCGCAGGCCAGAACGTTCTGGACTCAGCTCACCTTCCCCACTAAAAGCATCCATTAAGCATGGGTGGCCCCAGACCAGCTTGGGCCTGGGGAGGTGGGTTCTGAATGACATGGCCTTGTCCAAGGCTGGCTTCAGTTTGGCCAGGAACCAGGGACATCAGGTCCTTGCCCGATTCTTGGGAAGATCAAAGTAGAGCGATCCAGCTGAGGGGCAGCTGCGACACAGGAGGATGTGAACACACCACCTTACATCCATGGATTTCTCCATACCTGTCCTGTA
This sequence comes from Apodemus speciosus, assembly GCA_002335545.1. NCBI lineage: Eukaryota > Metazoa > Chordata > Mammalia > Rodentia > Muridae > Apodemus > Apodemus speciosus. Next base: position 285,617 of record BDUI01000207.1, read on the forward strand.
GCCAAGTGCAACTCTTTCTCTTACATTTGGGGAAACTGAGTCCCCTGGAGGAGCCCTGGTTCCATGACCTTCCAGAGGCAGAGGCTCAGTCCTCACAGTTCTCTTGCCTCCTAAGCTAAGTTGGTCCCTGGACCTTGGGTGCTGTAAACCAAGGGCTTTCCTCAAGGGGACAGTGTGGCAGTGTAGCTGGTAGGCCAGGCCAGGCCAGGCCAGGCCAAGAGGGTTGGGTGCTGGGAGGCAGATGGGAGATTCGGGCAGGATAGAGTGGAGTCAGTCCCTACAGGAAGCTGTCCTCTGCTTCAGCCAGAGGTCYTGGGCAGCCTGARTCCTGGGGCTGCTCCAACTGTGCCTCGGGCTCTGCCTGTGGCTCTTCTTGGAGCTCCAGGGGACTGTCGCAGGAGATGGTGGAGGAAGTGTTGACTTCATTCAAGGTGGAGCTGGAGGAAGGGAATAAGTCAGAAAGGAACCGGGGAAACCCCAGGAAGATAAGAGCATTATCTAAGAGGTTTCCGCGTGTTGGCTTTACACACTGAGAGGCCAGTACCACAAGGGGAGCACAGCTCAGAGAGGTGATATCACGGCTCCACCACACCCCGCGGCTGAGTACGGGAGCTAGAACTTGAGAGCAGGATGACCAGGCTCTCAATCTTCTGTCTCAACCCCACTTGTCAGGAATCCATCTTTGTGCTCAGGGAGATGATAGTATCTCAGTCCTATCCTAGAAATTCACTGTTTACACCTTACAGAAAAGGAAACTGAGGTTTGTGGAGGCGGAGCATCTGGTCTGAGGTCAAAATAAAATGACCTCAGCGTGAACTCGAGTTGACCCCACACAGCCTAACACTACCCCTACCCACCCCCTGAGCCCCACATCCACCCATGCCCATTTGACAATGCCTGCCTCATTAACAAGGTAAATGCAGCCTTCAGGGCCTGCACAGGCCTGCATGCACTGCTAGTTCCTACAGAGAAACTGTGGCCCGCAGAGGCAAGGCCTGCCCAAGTTTCATAGTGACAGGCTAGAAACAGAAGCCAGCCTGTGTCTCCTACCACTCATCCGTGGGCTGGGTCTTGATTTGAGGAGTCCCCTTCTCTGATTGAACATGAGTCCAGGAAAGCAATAGGGCTCCCCGAGAGCCCACCCCTCAACAAACTCTGCCACAACCCAAGGCAAACCATTCATCTCTTCCCCTGTCTGAGTTCTAAACTGAATTTGCAGCTCCTCCATCTTCTACAAACAGGCTCCCTGGACGTGTGTTAAGACTAGCCACAGCCCCAAGTAACAGCTGGGAAATGCTAAATGTTTCCTCTTTCGGGACTAGCACAGTGCCTAGAAAGGGTCCTGTGGTGGTGACACCCTTAAAAGGAAGAGCTATCTTGCAAATGGGTTCTGGAACAACTTGTTTATTTCCAGTCTGCCTTTCTTGCCTGCGGCTCTAAGTGCTGAGTAAGCTTTAGCCTTACTGATCACTGGCAAGAGTTAGTCCTTACTCTACCTAGCTGACAGTCCTTCATCACAGCCCTTCATCGGCTCGGCTGGTACACATACGTAAACACATTACTATATGCATGAGTGCCTAAGGCCAAAGGGTCAGGGTGGCTACCTGGCAAGGCTGGGGGAACCCTCTAGGAGACCCTCGTCAGCAGCATCAGGCTTGGGGTCAGGCAAGGGGATGATGTAGTCATTGTCACTCTCATTAGGCTGCACGGCAGTGTAGAGAACAGAGCTGGTGTCCAGAGGGGATCGGAGGCTGTGGATACCCGGCAAGCGGGCTTGGGACCTCAGGATGGCTGGATGGTCACTCCTCAGAAACTCCTCATCTACCTGCTGGTACTTCTGCTCCACAAGACAGGAAATGAAGAAAAAATGGGTGTGAAAGGGGCAATGTCTTAGAGGCCCTGCCCCCTGCTAGTTCTCACAGAACAGCGTCCTGCACAAAGCTGCACTGGTAAGCGTCCCTCCTACCTGGYATCCCACGACAAGTTCAGGGTCCCCTAGGGAAGGGCAGATAACCAGGACCCTAATTCCCACCCCACTTCAGAGTAAATAGATATGGGTTCTTATGCCACTGTGGTCTCCCACAGCCTCCTGTGGGGGCTGCAGGTCAGTGTCCCTTGCAATGAAACAGTGGTGACTCCATTCTGTCTCCAACTCTCTAGGACTACCCCAGATGGGAAGACAAGAAGCCGAGCTCAGGACAGACTCATTCCGTCAGTCTTGTATGAACCTGGGACAAGGTTTAAGTAGTTGCTGTGAGGGTTCTGGGGAGCCTGGGGTTGCTCATACTTCCGAAGGAGCCCCAGTGTTGTCAGGGTGCACAGGTTTGACAGACAGGATTATCTACTGCACCTCTCTTGGTCAAATCAATCAGCTTCCACATCTTGGTTCTTTTAAAATAAATTCACAGTTCTGGCTCAACCCTTTCTAGTACTACCAGCAGAGAAACTGAGACCCAGAGAGGGTGGGGGGTATTTCCTCCCAAATCCCAGCACATCACACTAAGCCAAGTGCACAGGGTTTGGATGAGAACTCTGTCTCCTAGCCTGCCTTGTCTCCACATACCTTTTTATAGCCTTCACCCAGAAGCCTCTCCAGGAGCAGCACCAGCTGGGAGAAGGGGGGCCGAGTCTCAAACTTTTCTTCCCAGCATTTCTGCATGATCTCATAGCTGAAGGAGGCAGAGAGAGGGTCAGAGTCCACCACTGTAGAGGCAGGGCTATGGGGTAGGACTCAGGGACTCAGAGCAAGGTGCAGGGAGAGATGCTGAGGAGGAGCAGCCTGGTACCTTGTTGATCCCAGCTTCTCCTACCCACATGATTCTGCACAGTCTAAGGCATCATGGGGAGCATTATAACCCGAATTTGGCTAACAGGAATTTTCAACCTCCCAACTCAGGCCTGGTTCTGACGGTATGTGACAAAACTGAGCCCTTAAAAGCTCAGCTCTGGTCTTGCTGGAGCAGTGTAAGCAGTAAGGTGAAGTGGTGCTAATGGCAGCCACAAGAGCAGGGCACGCTTGAATTTGAAGTCAGCATAGAGAAAGTGGAGACCTGGGCTGGGACAGAACTTCCGACAGTACCATTTTGAACACCTTGATCCAGTTCTAGCAGGACTCATCTAACCTTTGAACTAGAGTTGCATGCCCCACCCCCGAGCCCTCAAATTCCTCCCAAATGCACAAGGTTCCACTCACATCTCGTCGGAGGCATGAGCAGGCTGGGCCATGCGGTAGCCCCTCTTGATGGCATTGTAAAATTGGTCGTTCATGGGCAGCTCTGGGTAAGGGGTGCCACCTGTCATGGAGCAGAGTCAGGGACATACTGTCTCAGGATGTGGGGAATGGCAGGGTGTCCTCTCAGGCTTGCTATACTGTCTTAGCATATATGAGAACACAATGCCCTTGGTGTTGGAAAATAGATGCCACACAGAGATGGAAACAGAGAAGAAATAGGTATCTAAGCAGGGCTTGTGTTTGTGTTTGTTCTCTTTGTTTTTCAAAGATGAAGTCTATGTAGCTCAGGCTGGCCTCAAACTTTCCATTTTCCTGCTTCCCAAGTCCCAGGATTGCAGGCACATACCATTAGTGCTGACTCCAAGTATGTTTTCCAATATATCTAATCCCTTTGATGCTTGGATGGGAAAATAAAGACCCAGAGTTGGCAGAGGACATGCCAAAGCCATAGAATGGGAAGAGTGGCACTGTCTGGACTTGCCCGAGTCCCAGCTCATGTCCCAGCGTCTGACCCACAGTCCCCTGCTTCCAGCCTGAGGGGCAATCAGGAGGGAGACAGAAGCAGAAGGGTAGATGCTCTGGTGTATAGCTTGGGGCTGGGTGAAGAAGCRGCTCACCCAGTGTGAAGATCTCCCAGAGTAGGATCCCAAAGGACCACACATCACTCAAGGTGGTGTAGAGGCTGTTGAAGATGCTCTCTGGGGCCATCCACTTCAGAGGCAGGAAGGTCTGTAAGGTGAAGACAGGCACTGAGCGCATAGAGAGTCTCAGTAGCCAGTCACTCAGCCCTACCGCACCTGGGAAGGAGGAGGCCCAGCAGCTCCCACGTCCACTGTCACTCCACTGCAAGGCTCTAAGCATACTCATGGCCAGAGCATTGGGAAGCTGTTTCCTAACTCACTAGCTAGAGATGGGATAGCCTGTGACTCTGAAGGAAGCCCCAAGGGTGTGCCGTGCCTAGAAGTGGGCAGCCGGGGACATGCCCACATGCTCTCTGGGGTCTGCAGTCATCCTACCCCTGAGCCTCAAGACCTATCTTACCATATCATTTGGGCTACTCCTCTGCCCACCTTACACAGCCTAGAACAGGGCTGTCTATACCTCTTCCCATTCACCCCAGGGGCCCCACTGTAGCTGGTCCTGATTCAGCCCCTACTGTGGCATGAGGTCCTGACCCTCTCCGCATCTTTTCCCATTGTGCCCAAAGCTAGGTGGCTCTTCGTCCTGCCGCTGCTCATAGCTGAGCAGCATTGGCATCTCTACTGGGAGGGTGTCAGCAGTGTGGCCACGTGGATTGCTGAGAACCTGTACCCAGGGCATGGGTACCTGGGGACAACCCCATGGATGGTGAAGACACTCACGCTGCCTTTGGAGATGTAGTTTGAGTCCCGCATGATGTCCCGAGCCAGGCCAAAGTCACAGATCTTGACCAGCTTGCCCTCACAGATGAGCACGTTCCTGGCCGCCAGGTCTCGGTGAACACACTGGATCAGGAAAGAGGGGAGCTGGAGCCAAGGGGCAATTGTGGAAGAAGACCCTCCGGGCCAGAGCTTTAGGAAAAATGTGTGCCTTCCCAGGCGTGTGGTTTCTCAATGCCCTTGACCATCAGAGGGTCGGGAGCTGTCTCATGGGGCCGTGGATGTGGAGGGCTCTGGGCGGCTAGCTGACCTCTCTCCCCACAACTCTGCCTTGTCCCATCAGGACCACACATACGTTCTTAGAGGCCAAGAACTCCATGCCGTTGGCCACTTGGTAGCTGAAACCCACAAGGTCTGTGTAGCTGAGCACGGGTGAGTCGTTGATTAAGGTGGCGCGATAGGTCCTCTCAGGGGCTGGAGAGCACAGGTGGTTATAGGTTACCTTGTGTACATCATAAGCCTAGAAGAGCCCTGTCTTTAGGCTTGTGGGTCACCGAAGAGGCCGCCGAATCTCTAAGTGTTCCCTTAGGAGAATGAGTTCTTAGGTGTCTAACTCAAATCTCTTCTGCTCTCATTTGTCTGCTCTCATTGCGCATTGTCAAGAAAAACTTGGTCTAACCCCGGGGCCTCTAGCTAAAGCTCGCCTGCTAGCTTTAGGACATTCATCACCATGGGTCAACTGGGAGCAGATCTGTCTTCCTCCAGGCCCTAGGAGGCCACCTTCACCCATCTCTCCCCTTCTTGCCTGCTGTATGCATGCTTCCGGAACCAGCAACAGGGCTGGGGGCAGGAGGCCAGCCAGCCTCCGTTTCCACACGAATGAAATGAGCTATCTTCCTCTCGGGGCTGCTCCAAGACTACGGACATCAAGGACTTTGAAAGGAAGGCATCGCTGTGTGTATGGGACGAGCCTGCACAGAAGCGACCACACTTAATCCACTTACCAGATGGGACATAGTTATCGTACGGAGCCATGTAGCTGGAGGACTCGATGTCCGCATATTTGACGTCTCCTTTCATGTCCAACATGGGCACGTAATCTACAGACTCATCCTTGCTCATGTCCATGTAACCACCGTCGCTCTCCCCAGTCAGGTTCAAGTGGCTGTAGGCAGAAGAATGGAATCATGAAAAGCCACGGGGTTTTCTTCCTTCCTGCTCCTGTGCCCTGCTCAGCCTGAGCCCACGGGGGCCTTGTTATCTGTGGATTTCCTCGGCTACCATCAAGTCTGTCCCCACATAGTGTGAATGACTATGAATCAAACCCCTTCAACTAACCCGTGTGTGGCCCTGATCTGTGCCCTGGGGCCGCCAGAATGACAAAAGGCGCGCGCTCTCAGAGTTCACACCCGGAGGGATTTCAGCAGCCAGGGCCAGTATGTTAAATGAGTCTGTAGAGAGGGTCTCTCTAGCACCACCTACCTACACCTAAGGGGCTGGGAGGCTCACGGTGGAGAATGGCATCCAGGCCTCACCTGGACACACCCCCTCCCTACAGCCTTAGCTCCCAGGGAGCAATGGAACAAAACTCACTGTGCAAGGAAACGGGCCAGTGTCAGAGAGGACAGGAGCACATTCTCACATCCTCTGTGTGCACCTTTCCAAAGCTTCTCTTGCCTTTTAAATTGGCAACAGCAAAACAAGACAGTAAGTGTCCCTTTTGAAGTCATCAGAAACAGAACTGGGTTGCCCATAGGGTACTGGGGAGAGCAGCGGAGCTACGGCAGGGAGCCTGGCTTGTAGCATCTCGGTAGAGGCCGGGAGCCTGGCTCTCTGTCCCTTATATTCTTARGGCAAGAGAACACACCTAGGACATATGAATGGTCCATGGGTTCAAGGAGTCACATCTGCAGAAGGCTTAGGATGGAGCCTGGCTCACTGAGATGACAGCCCCCGATCACCATCATCACTCTCTGGTCGGAGTGCTGGCTCTGGCAAGTGACTGCCCCAGTGCCCACTCTTGCATTTTGGGTTGCTGGACAATGAATGTCCACATGCTTGGCAGGCACTCGCTGGGTGCTGCCTCCCTCGTACCTGGGTAGGGAGAGCCCCACCGGCAGGGCGTTGCTGTAGAGCTCAGCACTGGGCGGACAGTGCTTGTTGGAGTGTCGCTGCAAGAAGGTGTGTTTGTTCCGGTGCAGGTAGTCCACCAGGTCACCGTAGCGGCAGTATTCCGTGATAATGTAGATGGGCCCTGCAGAAGGACAGGCTCAGGGACAGACTCTGAGGAAGGCCTCAGTCTTCCCAGCATGGCCACAAAGCCAAGATAGAGTTTTGAGGTGTAGAAACACAGATAGCCAAGATGGCACCGATGCTGGCGCCTTGCAAACCTAGGTTTTCCCCCGTCTCTGTGGTTGCAAKCAAGTGGTTAGTCTCCAGGGTCCTTCCTCTGCCCATCTGTCCAGGGGCTGGCACCCACCCTTGGGGTTGACACAAAGACCCCTGAGAAGCCTTTGAGGCATCAGCACGTAGCACGCCTATGATATCAGCTGCTGCTGCTGCTGCTGCTGCTGCTGCTGCTGCTGCTGCTGCTGCTTTCAGATTCTGCTCTACATAAAGCAGGTGAACGTGACTGGTAGCACAATTTGCTGATTACACTTAAGTTCAACACACTGAAGGCCATCAACAGATGAAAACAACACTTTTGAAATATGGTCACTGCAGGCGCAGACAACAGTCCATGCGCAATGTACTTCTGTATTTAGGCCGATTACACAATACCACSGAGGAAAATCCCGGATCTCACAACAAGCAGCTGCAAAGGGCAATAACTTCATGATTATTACTAYATTGACAGCCCAGTGGGTAACCWGGCCCTCAAATCATCGCAGCTGGCAGAGTGACTTCCAACACTGATGGCGAACAAAGCCAGTTCCTGGTTAGGACATGGATGGGCGCTGCTGTCTCTGTGTTGTAGAAGCTGTTACTTTCTCAYGGTTTTCAAAGCGTGTTGTGGAAATATGAAGAGGGAGGGTGGAGAGATGGTCAGCTGGTAAAAGCACTTGTTGTTCATGCAGACAACCTTGGTTCAATACCCAGCACCCACATACTGGCTCACAACCATCCGTCACTCCAGTGCCAGAGGCTCTGATGACCTCTTCTGGCCTTCTCTGGTACC
>BDUI01000207.1:358804-376714 GCA_002335545.1 Apodemus speciosus
CAGGTGTCCCCTCACCAGCCAGGTGTCCCCTCACCAGCCAGGTGTCCCCTCACCGGCCAGGTGTCCCCTCACCAGTCAGGTGTCCTCTCACCAGCCAGGTGTCCCCTCACCAGCCAGGTGTCCCCTCACCAGTCAGGTGTCCTCTCACCAGCCAGGTGTCCCCTCACCAGTCAGGTGTCTCCTAACCAGCCAGGTGTCCCCTCACCAGCCAGGTGTCCCCTCACCAGTCAGGTGTCTCCTAACCAGCCAGGTGTTCCTTTCATGACACATGCTTAGACTTATGGTCTGGGGACCCCTGAGTCAAAACCATCTGGAAAGTTTGTTACCACACAGCTCTGAGGCCCTCTGAGTGGCTAGGCAGGGAATCTCCTGAGGCTTCACTTTTCACACCTGGTGTAGCTGGCTTCAGGCCACAACCTTGTCATCAGCTTCCTGTCAGGGGTGGGTGTGTGCCTGGTCCTTCTTGGGCATCCGCCGCACTCACCTTCCCTCATGGCTCTTCTCCTCCGCAGGTAAGACTCGGACCAAGGACAAGTACCGTGTGGTCTACACAGATCACCAACGCCTAGAGCTGGAAAAGGAGTTTCACTACAGCCGGTACATCACCATCCGGCGCAAGTCGGAATTGGCTGCTAACTTGGGGCTCACAGAGCGGCAGGTATGTGGGTCCTCCACCTCAGCTCAAGTAGCAAAGCCAGAGTCGGGCTTTCAGGCTGCCGTGCATGGACAGAGTCCACAAAAAGAAAATAGAGAAGCCGTCTCCAGACTACCGGCACAAAACCACACTCTGGACCACTGCCACACACCCCCAACTAAACCCAACATCACTACACACACACACACACACACACACACACACACACACACACACACACATGGGCTACAGTGGGTGATGATCAATGCTATTCAGACCCAAAGGAAGGGCAGTCCAAAACATGGGGGTTCTGGAGTACTGGGGCCTTGGAAGGGGAGGAAGGAGGTTTCAGAGAAGGGTGTCTGGAGCACAGGGAGAATGTGTTTTAGTCCCTGAGGTCTGGTGTCAGGAGCAGAGAGTGAATCCTGAAGACCCCTCCCCCAGCCCAGCTCCTTCCTAACACCTGTGCCATCCTTCTCTGCAATCCCACAGGTAAAGATCTGGTTCCAGAACCGCCGGGCCAAGGAGCGCAAAGTAAACAAGAAGAAGCAGCAGCAGCAGCAGCCCCTGCCTCCCACACAGCTGCCCCTGCCCCTGGATGGTACCCACACACCATCAGGGCCACCCCTGGGCAGTCTCTGCCCCACCAATGCCGGCCTTCTGGGCACCCCCTCCCCAGTGCCCATCAAGGAGGAGTTTTTACCCTAGCCCCTTCCAGCCTGGGGTCCAGGGATCTAGGGACTTGAAGCCATGCCCAAGCAGCCTGCTCTGAGTTCCGGCCCTGCTGCTGACCTTTGGGGCCACTGTGGACAAACTGCCTACCTACAACAAGTAGCTTGCCGCTCCCGGCCTTCCGTTGGCTGGGCTGCGTGATGAGCCTGTTGGACAAGCTCATGTGTCCTAGGCGACGGGGTGATGGGGAGGCCCGATGAGAAGTCTCAGTCACCTGGGGATTTCACAAGATTCAGAGGACTCAACGAGCTGTCAAGACAAGGTTGAGGCTCCACCGTCTCTCCAGGCGTTCCAGAGCGAGGGAGGTGGAAGGCGGCTGTATGGACCAGACTGGCCCTGGAGAGGAGTCCGTGTTGAGAGAAGGTGGTACATGAGTCTATATTCCCACGTGAAGCACAAGGATGCTGTCTGTCCCACCTGTCTCCTCCTCCAGCCTCACCTCCACTGCCCTAGTCCCCATGCTCTGGCCCTCCCCAGCCTGGAGGTAGTCACAAAGCCGTCAGGACTGGGCATGAGGTAGAGGCTGGGCAATTGACCACTGCCCTTGAGACAGAGCTCGCCCCCTCCTTACCATCCGGGAAGGCCTGTGGATGGAGGGGAGGCTCTCAGGGTAGACTCTACCCACCTGTTCATGCCCACCTTCCCTCAGGCTGCCCATCACACCCAGGGAGCCCCCAGACCCTGGGGAACCCACAGCTGTACAGGGGTTAAGTAGAATGGAATCTCTTGGACGCAGCTTCAGGAATAGGTTTTTCCCTTTCAAACAATTTATAAAAATCATACATGGCATTAAAGGAAATTTTTTTAAAAAAATGTTTAATCACTGTCATCCTTTCTCGTGATTGTGTGTCTCCTCTTCATTCTGTGGTGACCCCGACGAGGTCACCTTTAAAATAAGACAGATCAAACAGGACCCTGCCAAGGCAGGTCTGGGGCTGAAGAGACTCTGTCCTTTGTGTGAGCGGCAGCTCCAGCGCCCGCCTGCCACCTTCTGATCCTTCACACACTTTAGCTCAGGCTTTTCCGTCAGCACTGCGTTCATGGGCACTCTGTGTGCCAGGCATGGATGTGCCAGGGACGCATACAGTCCTGGCCCAGTGGGAAGAGTGTCACATGCACAGCCGTGTCGATATAAAAAGATAAGGACTAGTCAGAACTTTGTTCTGAGCATGGCAGGAAACCGTGTGTCCCTGCACATCAGGAAGCCTAGAAGGCCTCCTGGAAGAGGCAGTACTTGAACTAGGATCTGTGCATGCTGGTCAGATCCAGAAGGGAAGAAGGGACGAGAAGCAGTGGGAACTTAAAGCGCTCTCTAAGCTTCTGGGAGACGTCTCCTTGCCTGTTGTTCCCAGAGGTGGGCAGAAGTCGGCTACCTGGGACCTTCTCTGCCCGGAGGGCTCTGGTGCCAGCTGCCTGCCCCTCTGTTTACTGTTCTGGGAGGTGGCTGGGTCGTAAAATGCGTGTGCAGCCTGCCCGTCGTTGCCCTTTGCTCCGGCCGGGGACAACAGTGTACAGGTGTTCCCAGCCTCCTCTCCTCCTGCCATCCTCTGAGGGCCTCCCAATAGCAGTTGACATCTGAGCCTGTGGAGCCAGGTGGCGCCAGAAGAATGGAGTAGCGAGAGGCTGGGAGCTGGCCCTGAGTTTAGCTTTCTGATCTGCATCACCCCCTAGGGCCTCCAGTTTCTGCTCTGATGCAGTTGTTTGGGAGTATAAATGGAATTTATGCAGCAAATGCTTTTACCTGCTGAGCCCTTTCACTGGCCAGACTGACCTGAAATTCACCACATAGTCTAGCCTGGTTTCGAACACAGTGATTCTCCTAATTTAGCYTCTGGGATGCTGGGATTACAGGTTAGAGTTGATGTTCTGTCTGTTCCCCCCATGCTTCCTACCCAGGAAACCCACACTAGTACCCGTGAACCTCCCATACACAAGGGAGTTCTGGAAGCTTGGGGCTGGCGGGCCCTACTGTCTCCATGATTGAGCGGAGCCTCAGATTTTGGAGTTAAGTGGGCTGGGCTTCACTTATGAGACCTGGAAGCTAACTAAGGTGTGTAGCCTCTCTGGGTCTCCCAGTCTGTCAAGGGCAACTGTAGTAGCTACTCCTGGGACTGAGGAGCACAAGTCCAGCCCATGCTTTGCAGCCCACTTGAGATGCTAACAACATGTCTAGCTGCAGTTGCAAACACCACAACACTGAGGACGGTTAGTGGCACGAGATGAGGCCCTGGCTCTAGAAGAGCTCTGTCCAGCAGGTCACGGAGCTGCTGTTGTCACCCACATGGGAGCTCAGGAGCTTGGGTGTGGGTCACCTGTCCGTTAGCTTTCAAACCCCATGAGGAAGAGACGTTGCCTATATATGTCTCCGAGCATGTCTCCTGTCATGGAACAACATTCCTCTGGAGGGGCTGGGGCTATCGCTCACTTGGTAGAGATGCATGAAGCCCTGGGTACAGGCTCCAGTACTGTGAATGACTGGGTCTGGGAGCACAAGCCTCTAATCCTACTAACACTTGAATGGCGAGGCAAGAAGATGAAAAATCCAAGGTCATTTTTGGCTACCATAGTGAGTTCAAGGCCAGCCTGGAGTACTGAGACCCTGTTCAGAAAGAAGAGTTCCAGGAGAGGTTGTGGTGTAGCAGTAACTAAGGGAAGAGACCTCTTCTGGTTGCATCAGACCCTGCAACTACCCTAGAGATAGCGGTATCCACCTATCTATCTATCCTCTGGGGACAGCAGATGCTGTATAGCCCCAAGCTGCTATCTAGGCTCTAAGAGTAGACCGGCTTGAACTGGTTCTCTAAGGCACAAAGCTGGGCACTAACAAAATAAGAACAACACACGCCAGGACTATTTTGTGTATAGTTTCTTTGGATGCATAGAACCCTATCTCCCCATTGAGACCTCTCATCCTGTGGAAGAACTAAGAAGCCACTATGAGCAGCCCAGGAATGCCCTAGAGAGATTCCAGGTTGGAAGCCCAGTGCCTTGGAAGAGGTGGACTCCATCATCGGAGAGATTACACATGCACAGAAACAGCATCGTGAAGGAGGTCCTCATCCTCTGAGACAAGCAATGTGGTACCGGGACACGGGCTGGCAGCCCACCAAAGTGACCTTAGGGGGGCGATCCTGGCCTGCAGGGCTGCTCCAGAACAGTATCCTCCCCGCTGTACCAGATGGACCCACAGTCTGGAGCCTCGATTTTTTTCCCACAGTCACCACTCCTCGTGTGACAAAACACATGCTCTACGGTGACAAAATCCGAACGCTTAAGCAAATTAAAAATGTTTATTTATATGCTTGTAAAAATACCTTCCTATATAATAAAGGAAGTACATTTTCATCTAACACTCTCCTTAAATCAGCACACATTCCCATTTTCACTTCTGGCTTGTGGTGAGACCAAGAGACAGGCTGAGAGAAGGAAACGGGTGGGGGAGGGGAGGGAAGAGGGGAGCACTTAATGAGGGGTCTCATCCACGCCCCTTGTCCCTCCCGGTGGGGGACAGGGAGCAGACAGGCTGCCTTTTCAGTGAACCCTTGGCTATTGCATCACTGCAGAGCAGAGGCTTCGGGGGATAGAATGAGGGATGTAGGAAACACCCGCCAAAAACATCTTAGCGGTCTGCTTTTTTCTTTTCCCACCCAAGGCTGGTGACCCAGAGATGGTGGCAGAGAGGTGGGCAGGAAGTGTAGCCTGGGCTGGCTCATGTCCTGTATTCCAGGTGTGGCTCTGTCCCGTCCTGAGTGATTTTTGCAAGTCCTGCCCTCTCTGGGCCTCGGTTTCCCCATCTGGAAAGTATGGACTCAGCCCACCCGCACACCATACCCTCAGTGACTGTCACCCAAAGTTCAGTGGTCATCACGTGATATGCTCGCTTGAGAAAGGCTGTTTTCTTCTCATCCCCACCGTGGGTGCTTGCTCTGCAGGGGCCAGAAAGAGGCCATTTTTCTGGGGCCTACAGTCAGCTGCTTCACCCTAGCCACTGTTCTCAAGGTTCTCTAGACCTTCCAGAAGCCTGACAGCTTCCGGTGTCAAAGGGAGGGTCCGGGGAGAGGGAAGGTGGAGGAAACTGGAGAAACTGTGTGAGCCTCCCTCCTCAGCCCCAGGCCTCTGCTCCTCCCCAGGCTTATCCTAAAGCCCAGAGATTCTCTGAGATCTTGGGCACACAGTATCAGTCCTCTGAAACGCTTCCTTCATGTATAAAATGTCGTCTATACATACCGGGGTTTCTGGAGCTGTTGGGAAGAATTAATCACTGGATACTGGGCACGGACACCCATCATAACAGCGAGACTCAGGAAGTACGCTTATCCGAGGCCACCTGAGGCCCCTAGGGGCAGAAGCAGCAGGAAGAAGCTCCTTCCTCCTGAGTCAGGGAAGCCTTGGCTGGCTAGCTGTACCTCAGAGGCTGGGGAGGAGAGAGACCCTTCGCCCAGCTCAGAATCTCTGGAATCCAGTCCTCATCTCAAACCCCTTCTCTCAAAGGTCATAGCAGACTCTCCCCTGGCATCTCTCAAATCTGGACGGTGAATGTCTGAAGGGGGCATCTTTAGAGGACGTGGATTTTCCATACCTCACTAACAACRGTGGTTCATCCCAGCAAACCAGTCCACTGATTGCTCTATGACTCCAGTTATCACTTACCCGTCCTAGCAGAAGGCTCGATGGTGATGCCGCTCTGAGAGCTTAGCCGGACATCTGCTAGTTGGTGGCCGGGTTCACAGATAAATGGGTAGCCCCGAGGCCGTAGTGCTGATAGACAGGAACCTGCTTTAGCATTACATCACAAGCCACCACACATGGTAACGTGCCTGTCCCTTCTCCTCCCCCAAACCTCCCCAACTGTACTTTCATCCCAAGAAAAGGCTCATGCTGAGGACTGCTGTCTGTGGGAAGTCTTTGAGGACTGACTCTGTCCCAGGGGTCACCTGCTAACCTTCCCCGTCCTTTACTTTCCTCATCCTTGAAATGGAAGGACTAAACAATCACTTCTCTGAGTTGAGAAAACAAGATGTGGCCCAGGACCATTTTAAAGCATTGGATAAGCACTGATTGATTATTGATTGTGCGGTTGACTGGAGGCTGAGCGATCAGGCTAAACGTTAGTTGTGTGCCTACTGTGTGCAGCAGCTCCATGCTGGCTGTTTTCTATTTTTGGTCTCGAAATCCTTACACCCCAGTAAAGTGACATAAGGGAACGAGGTTGCCCTGCAGAAAACTTAAGGTCATCAACAAAAATGATGTAGTTGGTGCTGGAACCCCCACACAGGAATGTTAATGGACAGGAGCACTCTGCCTGCCTTTCTCCTCGCCCAACTAATGAAAGGGAGGCCCAGAGATGGCAGTCACTTGCCCAAGGTCACACAGAAGACCGTAGCTGCGACCGATGGTTTCTGTCACGTACCCCCTCCCCACCCGCTTGGGCCGCTCCAATCCGCAGCTCTGCGTGCGCGGGGGCGCGCCCATCCCCCCCCCCGCCGCCGTCTGTCCGTCATTGGATCTGTCTGGGTGTCTCCTCAGCCTAGGGCGCTGCGCAGGGAGAGGCAGGGCGTTCGTAGCACCCCACGCCCGCAGCGGCCTCACGGCAGCGCCTGCGCCCTCCCCAGCCTGTGCGCGGGAGCCGTGGGGGCAAAGGCGCAGAGGTAGGACCAGTGCTCGGCGACCGGCGACCGCTTGGCTGGCTCTCTGCGCTCTTGCAAGCTGCCCGCGCCAGCTCTCCAAGATGAAGAAGCTCCAGGAAGCTCACCTCCGCAAGGTAGGGCACGAGGGCAGAGCGCACCTGAGCGAGGCTGGGAGGATCCAAGAGCCAAAGGAATGCCCCTCACTGATCTGGGCTAGAGAACCTCCCAAACTGGATTACAGGGAGGGGCGGGGTCACGATCTCTCCTGGTGGCTGGGGTGCAGTGTTAGGGTCCAGGTTCACTGTGCCCAGCCTGCAAACAGGTGTCTGCAGCCCCAGGAAGTGCGGATGGATGGCAGGGGTCAGGTACCCCTCTCCCAGTACTCCATCTTTCTACCAGGGCCTGACTTAGGGTTGGGGGCATTAGAAGCTGAAAGTCAACATTGAGCTGGGCTTTCCTGGGGCTTCACCTGAGCACTCTATACCAAAAGGGCCTTTGCCAGCCTCCAGCAGATTCACTTCAGTCCCGAGGATTCAGGCCCTGCCCGCTGGGGCCCCTCTGATGTCCCCCTTGTCCCTTTTCACCGCACTCTCCCTTTCCTGTAGAGAAGCGCCCCCACCCCGCGGAGACCCCAGGCAGTCGGTGATCAGGTTGAAGGAAGGCAAGGGTGGGGTCCGGGAACCTAAGAATGGGAAGTGGGGTAGCAGGAGAGATGTCAGTCAGACCTCGATCTCCCCACCTCGACATGCTGGACTTCCCAGTTGCTTGTGGGGGAGGGGGAGTACTGAGGTAAGTTTTTCTGGTGACAAGCTTTGAAGTCCCAGCCCTAGGCAAGGAAAGAGAACTCCTGGGTACTGTTTCTGAAGCTTCCACTTGGCGGTGACTGGTCAAGTGATTTCTCCAACCATCCATCTCCAGGATGGAGATAAGAACTCCTCCCCCACTGGGCTGTGTGCGATTTGAAGATGCTATGAACTGTAAGGGGCAGGTACACGTGAGAAGACTACAGAGGGACTGGCTGCTGTTGTCACAACACACTTATGAGAACACACACAGACACACACACGCACACGCGCACGCGCACGCGCACACACACACACACACACACACACACACACACACACACACACCTTCATTCAAGCTTTCTGACCTTATGCTCCCAGACCTGGGAACACTGGGATCTCTGGCTGGCAGGAGTGACTTCTTGAAACTGTTGGTGGTCTCGGATCCTATTTGGTCTTGTCCTCATTTTCCCTAGGGTTCTCTCTCTCTCTCTCTCTCTTCTTTGCTCTCCCTTCCCACAAGAGCCCCTGCCCTTCTCTGTCATAGTCACACATGACAGAAACAGCCGCGTGGTAGGAAGCTCTTGCTGAGTACCCCGGAGAAGCGCCTCTGGCCTTTGCTCCTTCGGCCATCCATTAGACCCCACTAGCCCCATTTTATAGACAGAGCTTAGTGGATGCTCTGACCTTGGCTTGCCGTTTGACCTTGGGCCCCTCTTCTCTCTGGAGCTGTCTCCTGCAGTGAAGAGAGAATCCTGGATGCCTTTTGTCTTTCCCAGAAGGTAGAAGACATCTCCAGACTTGGCTGGGTGCTCTCTCCTAATCCCCCYTTYTTTTGATGCCTGAGAGTGGGGAACCTATATCTATTGGTCCCTAACACAGAGGGTGCAGGCACATGCTCAGAAATGTGTTCCTGCATGACCCAGAGTGGGGGAGCAGAAGCTCCCAAACAGGTGGGAATGGAGAGCGAGCCAGGTAGATTCTGGCCCTGCCCCGTTTCTGTGTCTGCTGTCTGCAGCTTCTGGACCAGCTCCTCCCCTTTGTGCCAGCCTCCTGGGATTCACCTGATGGTGGGGCTAGGGCTCCATGAAGGTTCCTGATTGGCTCATCTTTGGGGGACCCCCATTCCCTGGCCCTGGAACAGGAGCAAGCTTCCTTCTGATTGGGGGAGGACCAGTTGGCAGCTTCCTGCTCTTAGAACTCTTGTCACCATGGAAACAGATCGGACTGCTCTGTGAGTGTGGAAAGGGCAGCATCTCTGAGGGGATCAGAGGAGCCTCATTACTGGGACCTCCTGTCAGCTGTCCTGAGAGAGGAGAGGGTCTCAGGGTGACAGGGGTCACACCAGCTGACTGCCACCAACTTCCTCTGAGAGTTCCTGTGGAAGCCTGAGGGTCCTCAAAGGCTGGTTCTCATAACTAGAAAGGCAGCCATAGGGGAAGAGAGTAGAGAGGGGGAGGGGAGGAGAGGGGAGGGCCCAGCCCAGCCTGGAGTGGCTGGCACTCTCACCTCCGCCTGTCCTAGGCGACAGCAGAAAACCGCTGCTCCAGCGATCATCATCTCAGTTTTAAAGTACCTTTTTCATTGTGTCTGTCACCATCACCCACAGCCATGTCAGGCTGTCCCCCTCACCATTGCCCAACCACAGACAAGATTGCCATCGTGGTCACATGACTGTCACTCAGTCAGCCCAGCGCTGTCATTTTGGTGCAGCCTCGGGATCCACTGCTCAGCCACAACACTACAGCAGACGTCTCCAGATGTGCAGACGTCTCCAGATGTGGGGTACTTTGCTCACCCCGTCCTCCTGGCAGGGCTGGAAGCCAGGCCTGGTGCATGCAGACAGATGCTCTACCCCAGCCACACCCCAGCTCTCCTTTCGTCTTGATCCTAGTCACAGTCATGTGGCCGGAACACAGTGAAGCTTCCTCTGTCACTGTTTTGGGGGAAAGTCTTTGGGATGGAAACTCCTCTGGTCAGTGGCTAGGCTCAGAGTCCCTGGGGAGGCGCTGACCTGGCCCTCAGTCCTATTTGGAATGTCCTGACCCATTCAGCGAGCTGACTGGTCCTGCAAGTGAAGACATATACTTTAGATTGTGTTAAGGCAGCTTTTGACTGAAGAATTCTTCCACGGAATGACTATACTATGAGCATCTCAAAGGACATGTTTCTGGAAACATTAATCTACCCAATGTCCACCCTGTCTTGATGGGAAAACTGAGACCCAGCAGACCACGGCCACACAGTACATTAGCATAGACCATGAGACCGACTCAGTCTCCTGGTTCCCAGGAATTCCTACAAGTGTATCTGGATAGAAAGCCACCGAGGGAGGGTTTTTCTCCTGGGGTGCACACCATAGCCAGATATTTACTGATTGGCCTACTTTGTATTTTCATTCTCTTGGGCACTGGAGAATTTCAGAAGCAAGCAGGCAAGGTAGGCTGCCATCTTTTGACCCATTCCTATGGTCCCTGTGGTGAGCTCCTCTCGGAATTTAGGTGGTTCTGGTGCCTCTGAGCTTCCTCCAGATAGTAAACCAGAGTAACCTGTAAATAGGCCAACTTGCATTCTTTGTGGCCAAAAGGAGCTGACCTCCACCTCTTAGCCCCAACCACAGGGAGATTCCCCAGTGGACCTCTCTGACCACAATGAATCATGGAAGGAGACAGCCAAGACAACTGGCCTCATTCTCTTCGGCACTCTGCTCTGCATTAATGACTTTCTGAAGCAAAGGGTAAGAGGCTTCTCCCTGAGTGCTATGCAAAGCCCACAGCCCCCCACCATGTCCTCTGAGCTACGAGACAGAATTCGGATGCCATCCGCGGGGAGCCCATATTCTCTGAAGTCCTTTGCTTCCTATGCCAAGGGTGCCCTGGCTTCTTCCCTCGGTCCCCCTTGTAGCCTCTTGGCCTAAACACCTTCCAGACTGGCACTTGCCCTTGGGTGAGCTCCACACTGTAGGCGAAGGCTGGGCCATCAGCATTATGAGTTCTGGGGCCTGGCATGGTTCTCCTGGCCCAGCAGTCAAAAGCCTCAGGTAGGTCATGACGCCTCCCGGAGCCTCAGCTTTCTTCACGCTTGGAATGGAGTGTGGGTGAGTAGTTGGCTCGGGTGTAGAATGTCTACTAACACACAGTGACTGCCACAAAGATCATCACTGGCAGTGATATTCAAGCGGGTCATCCTTGGCCTCTTTCTGCTAGCCAAGATGGAGTCAGGCAGCTGCCAGTCCCTAAGGAACTGCACGCCAGGTTCTCTTGAGTCCAGGTGAAATCCCTGGATCATCGGAACCCGCTGGGATAGTTCCCACTCAGCCTTGTTCAATCCACGGTCTTCCCTTGGGTTCCCAGTTCTCTCTAGCCTCACCTTCCTCCCTTTCCGCTTTTTCTCTCTCTTCCTGGCAGCCTGTCACCCCAGACCTGCTGATGACTCCCAGTGACCAGGGCGATGTGGACCTGGACGTAGACTTTGCAGCAGACAGGGGCAACTGGACGGGCAAGCTGGACTTCTTACTATCCTGCATCGGCTACTGTGTAGGCTTGGGAAACGTCTGGCGGTTCCCCTACCGAGCCTACACCAATGGAGGCGGTAGGGGCCTGGGAACCCCTTGGGAGTAGCTGGGGTGACAGACCAAGGCTTGGGGGCTATCGGATGACCTTTGAAGCGACCTTAGGAGGGAGGGAGGAAGCTCATTCTGCCTGTCCCTTCTCACTACCTAAGCCCCTCCTCCTGCTTTGCATACCCAGCGTGGTACCCAGGTTTCCTCCCTAAGACCCAAAGCTTTCCTAGACCCTATAGTGGGCAGAAATTGCCACTTGGCCATGGTGGGTGTAAAGGGTGGTACCCACGGTCACTATTCACATGCTTTGCATATCCAGTTCCCTCCCCTCCCCCCACGGCCCTGCTCCATTCACAGTTCCCTCTCTAGAATCTTCAATGTTCCCTCCTCTCCTGGTTCTTTCCATTCAGATTGAAAAATGGAAGATCCATGCTATTTTTTTTTACAAATAATTCCCTTTGTCCTTGAGTCTCCATCATGTTAATAGTAGTTAGGGCGAGGTCCACTGGTGCCAGGTCTTGGGCTTGGTGCCTGCTCCATGCCCTGATAACAACCTTTCTGGGTAGGCATTCGGAAATGCTGAAGTAGCTGGGGTCTGGAGAGGCCAAGTTCCCAGTCTAAGGTCACATGGTGCAGATTCAGCCTTCCAGCTGTCTTCTCCAGGGCTCCGCGCTCTGTGTGTCTTAAACTCCCTCCCCTAAACTTGTTAAAGAGGTGCATCCTGGCAAAAAGGAAACCAGGTAACACTAGACCAAGCAGAATTGTGAGTCCACCACCAGCTTCTACAATCCCAGGATTCTCTCCTCTGTGCTCCCTTCTTCCCCCTTCTTCTCTGTGGGTTGACCGTACTCCTTCCACAGACAGGCAGCCCTCATCCGTGACGTTACGGTGGGGAGTCCAGACATAGACACTTCTGAGTGACTCTGTTCTGGAGGCTGTAGCCGCCCTCTTAGAAGATGACCTGAAATGAAAGTGGTCAGCATCACTTGGGATATTTACCCAGGGAGCTTCAGGAGGGAGGCCAGAGGGCTAGCTGTGTGACTACAGCCCAACCAGAGCCAKCTGGTGGTAGGCAGCAGTCTGAAGGAGGTGGCTGTCTATGTGCGAAGAGAAGGAGAGGGATGCCAGGCCCAGGAAACGGCAGGGCCTGTGAAATCTCAGGTGCCAGCCAGAGCATCTGAGGCAGCGTTCGTGAGGAAGGGACCCTGGGAACCAGATTCTGGAGGTGTCGGAGCTGGTACTCTGTGGAAGATAACTCATTCATCCACTCTTCATGCAGTCACTCAGCAGGTGTTTCTGGAGTGCCTACTATGTGCCCACCCCATGTTCTGGGCTCTCTAGCTACAGAAGTGAGTAAATACCCATCAGCTCTCCCCCACCTCAGTGACCCTCAGGAGAAGGGCCCCATCTACCGCAGGTGGATGGTAGGTGGCTGCTGTCCAGGGACAGCGGTGGCCCGGCCAGCATGGAGCCTTGGAGGGGCTGGTCCACCTGAATCCCAACCCCATCCGCTACCTCCCTGCAGGAGCCTTCCTCGTTCCTTACTTCCTCATGCTGGCCATCTGTGGAATTCCCCTCTTCTTTCTCGAGCTCTCCCTGGGCCAGTTCTCCAGCCTGGGACCCCTGGCTGTCTGGAAAATCAGCCCCCTCTTCAAAGGTAAGGCTCGGTGGCTCTTGACGGGCGTAGAGCCCCCAGGAGCTCTACGTGGGGAGCCCGTCGTGGGGAGTTGCCCTGCTCCCAGGCTCTCCCAGGGCGGTGATGCTGTCTCTCCCCTCTTCAGGTGCAGGCGCGGCCATGCTGCTCATCGTAGGCCTGGTGGCCATCTACTACAACATGATCATCGCCTACGTCCTCTTCTACCTCTTCGCCTCCCTCACCAGCAACCTTCCCTGGGAACACTGTGGCAACTGGTGGAACACAGAGCGCTGCTTGGAGCACAGAGGCCCCCGGGAGGGCAACGCGGTGCTGCCTCTCAACCTCAGCAGCACCGTCAGCCCCAGTGAGGAGTACTGGAGGTCAGCCTGCCTGGGGTAGCCACTGAGGGTGGGAAGSGGGAAGGAGTGCTATGCTGRCCTAGCCTGGGCTATGGGGGATGGGGGCGGGGACAAAGGATTCTGATCCTTGCTCCTTTCCTGGCGGGCTACTTTTAAAACAGGACCATTAGAGTAAACTAATCCAGAAGGCGGCTGGTGTGGATTAGAGGAAAGAATGCATGGAAACTTCGATCCAGCCTTAGGGGTGAAGGGGGTTAGTGAGTCAGTGTCCATTTATCGACAGGAGTGACGTTTATTAGCAAGAGTGACATTTGAGAGTCTCAGTTTCTTCCACTGTGACAGGGAGAGTGATAAGTACCTGCTTCAGGGGACGTTATCTATTTAGTCACTCACGTATTTATGCTCTGAAGAAGCGTTTATTGAGCTGCTATGTCCATTGGTAAAGCGCTTAACGCAGAGCCAGGGACTTACCAAGTTAGAACCATCTCAGATTAGTGTGACAGCAGAGGTGGGACAAAGGTTGCCTGGGAGGTTTAAACAAGGCAACATGGATCAAACCATCATTGCAGTGCTGAGAACTAATGAGCCCAGGAATGGTGGCTTTCGGAAAGACATTGCGGCTCACCAGCCTGTCCTAGCTGAGAAAGAAAGGGCCAGAGGCTTGCTCAGTAGCAGTAATGATGACACCAAGGTTTCCTGGCTTGGTCCTGTTCCGGGATATTCTAGAGTAGCCCAGACTCTGGATGGAGTCTCTTCCCTCCCCGGCAAAGGATTGCTCCCAAAGGCTCCCAGTCGGTTCGTGTCTTGAACTGGTCTCTCCCAGCTTGCATAGCCTGTACAGTCTACTCCCGTACTCATTTCGAGGGCAGCCAGAGGGACTACATCTGCTAAAATATGACCTAATAGTTTGRGAATGTCTTGCAAAACTCAAGACATGTTCACTGTGGCCGCCAAGGGTCTCAGGGCAATGCTAAGGCTGATCGCATTGGGCGAGGTAGGGACAAGGCAGAGGGCACTGCCAAGAGGGTTAATTGGAGGTATTTTAATGAAGAGCCTTTGTAGAGGATTAGGGAATCCACGTGGAGAGGTAAGGTACTAGAACTAGCACTAGAGAGAGCTGCTTCCATGCGGAACCAAGGGGCAGAGGGAGGGATTGTGGGCTTTGGAGCCTTGGAAGTAGGGACTACCCAAGTGAACCATGGCTCAGAGGAACAGAGCTGTGCCCAGGCTCCTGAACGGAGTATACGGGGGTATGTATGTGTACACACATGTCTATATGTGTGCAAATACCAAGATCCATCAAGACTGTATCTGCTGTTTGCTCCTGAGAGGAATGTGTGTGTGGAGGGGGAGGCTAGAGGCAAGCTTCCTGGACTCCAGGACAAATGGGGGGGGTGCCTGGAAAACACCACATGGGGGAAAGAGCTACCGGGCCTAGAAGGCTGAGCATGGCTCACTCCCTCCCCCCACGCCCAGGGTGTGCGGCAGGATGAGCAGAGGATTCTCTAATCATTATTTCCCACAGCCGCTATGTCCTGCACATTCAGGGCAGCCAGGGCATCGGGCGACCTGGGGAGATTCGCTGGAACCTCTGCCTCTGCCTGTTGCTAGCCTGGGTCATCGTGTTTCTCTGTATCCTGAAGGGGGTGAAGTCCTCGGGCAAGGTGAGGCTTGGTTTGGGAGGCGGGGCGCCAAGAGGCAGTAGCTGGGGAGGAAGTGGGTGCTGGCCACGGCTGAGAAGATGACAGAATTTACCCAGAGACGGGGAAGAGAGGACCTGGGGTCAGTAACAACACTGGGCCTCCCTGCTTCCTTAGGCGAGGTACCTGCTTCAGGCAATACCTATCGGTTATTCAAGCCGCCATCTTTGCCTAGAGCTTGCCACTCTGCAGAGACTCAGCGAGGGCTTGTGGGATGCTTATGGGATGGATAACTAGATCACACCTCTTGGAGTTAAAGGTCACCCACGCCCAGATGTTCCAATACCTGGAAAGCCCGGGGGGTGGCATGGCTGCGTCTGGGGTTCCTGGTTGTTTCCATGGTCTGCTCCTCCGAGCTCTTGGTGAAGCCTTGTTCCACACTGGCTTCCCTACCTGTTTCCCAGTCTGCAGGTATTGTAGAGCTTACCTTATTGGATAAGGTGGGCTGTGTACCCACCCCATACCCAGTCTCTGTGGCAGGAAAGGATTATCCGTTTTGCTGGGCCTGTTCATGAGCCCACCCCCAAAGCTGGACATTAAGCGAGCTCCGTGTAGGGAAAGCTGGACTACCATTACCAAGTAAAGWCGAGCTAGACAGAAGGACACCAGCGTGCACTGTAGGTGATGGGCAGAGAAAAGGACAATCGGCTGTTTAGGATTGAGAAATCTGGGTTATTTTAAATGACCCAGATTTTAAATGACCTTTGCTAAGCAAGAGGACATCACTATACAATATAGGGTGGAAAGTGTTAGAGAGGAGGGACCACCGTGGTCACACCATCAAGGCAGAGGACAGTGAGGCTTGCTGAGATGGTAAGAGTGTAGGCGGACTGGATGTTCCGGAGGTTGAGGATGTCAAGTGTCTTGTAGGGGGCACAGGCTGGACACTGGAGGGGGAGATTCACCCCCAGTGGTGCTAGTCTGTACCAAGGGAGTCAGTAGAGCTGGGACAGGGATAGTCTTGGGAAGCAGGGTGACAACCCTGGGCTGGTGATAGAGAAGGACGCAAACCCAGAATGGTGGCTGCTTCCTAGCTCAGGATCCCCGAAAGCTGATAAGGTGGGTCTCTGGCATCAAGGATGTGGGCAGGCAGAGCTGTGTGGACGGTCATCTGTCACTCCAACCTGCCCTCTTCCAGGTGGTGTATTTCACGGCCACCTTTCCCTACCTCATCCTGGTCATGCTGCTGGTTCGAGGAGTGACCCTTCCCGGGGCCTGGAAGGGCATCCAGTTCTATCTCACCCCACAGTTCCACCACCTCTTATCTTCAAAGGTGAGYGGGGCGCATGAAAGGAAGGCTCTAYGGGAAAGGSGGCAAGGGTGGAGACCCTCGGGGAGCCTCCAGCTGCAGGGCTGTCCCGAGCCTTCCTGTGTGTATTCTTAAAATACTAGAACGCAGATATTTTCTCCACTTGACAAAACCAAACCAGGAGCAGACAAGAAATAGTGATGAGTGTAATGTCTCATGGCAGGGGTTCTATTCAGGTCAGTCTGTCTCCAAAGCCCGGGGGAGGGGGTGTGGAACATTAGTACCAGTGACAATCACAACGTGGTCCTGACTGCTGACACCACTGACCGTTTGACTGTACCTCACGCTTCTTAATCGCTTAATGATTTCATGCTCACTGYGCCTCCCCATGAGGTGGGCACTGCTTGAGCTCCTTCACCACAGATGAGGGACCTGGAATGCAGAGAGGTGACAGGGCTCGTACAGGATGTAGTTAGATACTAGTAAAGACGAGTACCAGTTCAGATCCCTCTGACTCCAGGCAGGGAGGAGAGTGGTTACCTAGGCATGCGCTCATCTCCAATCTGCTGSCAACTCTGCATTGGCCACACCTTCCCTCAGGACTGGACCAGGCTTAGAGACCATCTACTAGACCCTGGGTAGTAAACTGAGTCCCAAAAAAGAGAAGGACTCGCCCACATCCTGCAGTGTAAGTGCTGGAGCTGGGTCTGCTCCTGGCCCTCATTTGTGACCCTTACTGTTCCCTGTTCCTGAACCTATCCCTCACCCTCACCCTCCTCCTTCTCCTGGGCCCTCCCTGCCTTCCCTGTCCCTTGGCACAGGTGTGGATTGAAGCTGCTCTTCAGATCTTTTACTCTCTAGGAGTGGGGTTTGGGGGTCTCCTCACCTTCGCTTCCTACAACACATTCCACCAGAACATCTACAGGTGAGTGCCTGCAGCTAGCTTCTCAGGGCCAGAGGCCCAGCCCAGGAGGATGCTTGCCCAGGAGGCTCCCTTGGGTCGAGGCTGGGGCCAGCTCACCCTGGCTTGGGTTTGGACTCTCCTGGCAGAGACACCTTCATTGTCACTCTGGGCAATGCCATCACCAGCATCCTAGCTGGYTTTGCTATCTTCTCGGTGCTGGGCTACATGTCTCAGGAGCTGGGTGTGCCCGTGGACCAAGTGGCCAAAGCAGGTAGGTGGAGGCAGCATGTGAGGGTTTGGTTGGGGTGAGAGGTAGCTGGGTCACAGGGTGTGCTAACAACACAGACTGGCAAGATAGGGGGTAGCTAGCTATGGGTTTTTGGTGTGTGTGTGTGTGTGTGTGTGTGCGCGCGCGCGCGCGCAAGCACATACATTCACCCAAGCACACACACCACACACTCACATACACACTTCACAAACACACTTATGTGGGACATCCGTGTACATGCATGCGTGTGCAAGGGAGCATGCAACAACAATCTCCAGAGATAACAATGTTTCTGTATGAAGCTGTCTTACCTTTCAGGTCTTGTTTGTCACGTCCTGGGTTGAGATGTATGTGTGAGAGTGCATGCAGGGTGCCAATCCTCTGAATCAGCGTGTTCTGTGTCAGTGAGGGAGTGTAAGTACGTGTACCGGCGGGGCTCTCTGTACAAATGAGTATG
>BDUI01000208.1:98394-131793 GCA_002335545.1 Apodemus speciosus
CAAACTGGATTTTTTTTTTTTTTTTTTTTTTTTTTTTTTTTTTATTGCTTTGGTTGCTTTTGAAGAGCTCAAACATTCTACTCAGGTACACAAGGAGGACTGTGAGTTTGGTGGCACACGACTTTAGTTACAGAGGAGGTGGATTTTTGAGCCAACCTGGTCTACAAAACAACTTCCAGGCCATCCAGAGCTGCAGAGAAATGCTGTCTTGGGCAAAGGGGACTCTGGGATGTACTCTTGGGAGAAGAGCCTTGGGCGGTTTAATGGAAAGCGGCTTTACCATAACGAAGTTTCTACGTGTTATCTGGGGGCTCTCTCTAGTTCCACTTTTTTCTAGAAACCTTTAAAAATAAAAAATTAAAAAAAATTAATCCTATCCTAGCTAGGCGCTGCAGAGACATACAGACACAAAGAGACCTTCGGTTTCCTCCTTCCTCGTATCAAAGAAGCCACTGCTGGGCTTCTTAGAGGTCATGTTTGGATGTGGCATGTAAATCAGGCACAGATAAGCTTATGTTTGTAACAAAATAAAAGAGCAAACAAAACATGTCAGATATATATTTTAGTTATCATACAGTTTATTTATATCCACATTAACTACTGTATATGCAGTCCCGCAGAAGTAGTTCCTGGCACAGTCATGCATGAAGCTTGAGAGGGAATACACAAAGCATATGACTAAGGTGTCACACTAGGTGGCTGTGGTGCTAGAGAACCTTATATAGGTGAATTTGTTGAAGAGCGTCTTGGTCAGCGTCCCACTGTGAGTACACATCAAGGTTCAGAGGTATYTCTTCCACCCAGGAGGACAGCTGCATATTAATCTGTGGGGAAAACGCACAAACACGAAAACCTCAGAACAATCCTGTTACTCGGAATTCTACAATATTAACCTAAGTTAAGTCACATGACAGTTTTTTCTAAAGACTGACTTTTTATTTTATATTTATAAATACTGTCTTTATGCATGTATGTGTACTATGTCCGGGCCTGGCCCTCAAGAAAGCCACAGGAGGGAGTCAGCTTCCCTGGAACTGGAGTTACAGATAGYTGTGAACTGCCATATAGGTGCTGGGAACCAACTGCAGGCCCTGTGCTTTAACACCGATGCGCCATCTCTCCAGCCCCCCACGTCCCAGCGTTTCTTCCTATGATAAACAAGGCTAAGTTTACATAGTTCCATGAGTAACTTTTGATTTACTCTGATTTTGGAACTTGAAAAAATTTTTCATAGAAATACAAAATGCTTATAGATTTATGTCTATGAGGTTTTGCTTGATGTAGACTGTGAACCATCAATGGGTGCCTGGTACCCATAGGGTTCAGAAGATAAATTATCCTAGAATTGCAGTTTTAAATGGTTGTGAGCCACCATGTGGGTGCTRGGAACTGAACCCAGGTCACCTGCAAGGGTAACTAGTGCTCCAACTGCTGGGCCATCTCCATAACCACACGAGACTGTCCCCTTCACACTATAAACTTGAGCCTCCACAAAACTCTGGAGCCATTATCGTACATATCTGTTTAAAGTCATTTCCTGTTAAACAAATCCGGCAATGACACATACGTGATGTGGACTGCTCTGCACACTCAGCTCTCCCCATCTGGACAATCGAGGGGTTCAACCCAGTTGCCAGGCCAAACAACAGAGAACTTTTACCAGTTGAACTTCACTGCTGGCCTAAAGCTGTTTTCCTAAATGAGAAAGCAACAGAGTCACCAAGTTTCCGTCTAAGCTCTCTTCCAAAGCCTTTAGTTTGAGGCAGGTGGCCTCTGCCCGCTCTGTCTGCATGCCTCAGCATCCCACACAGGAGTTAGCACCTGCACCAACATGTCTAACTTCTGCAAGTTTTAACAGTTCATTGTATTTATTATTTGTGTGTATGCCTATGCATATGACTGGTACACACCATCTTTCTTTTCTAACCTCTTCTTTTGAAACTAGGTCTTTTTTACATAGGCCAGGATGACCTTGAAGTCATTCGTGAATCTCCTCATGGCTGCCTCTCACTTGCTGCAATTATAGGTGTCAATGGCTGTCCAGACAGATTTATATACATAATATTAAAACTATTATTTTGGGGGGCAGGGAGATGTCTCAGCAGTTAAGAACACATGCTGCTCTTGCAGAGGACCCAGGCTTGGCTCTCAGCACTCACACGGTGGTTCACAACCATTCCTGAGTCGTTCCAGGGAATCTGAAGCTCCCCTCTGACCAACGTGAACAGCAGGCCACATGATGACCATACATAAAAGAGGCAAAATGGTTATACACAGATATAAGCCTTAAAAAAAAAAACCACAACTTATTTTGGTAAGTAGGAAAAGAAAAGCCACTAAACTGACTTATATATTATCATATATATTAGAAAATATATAAATTAGAAATTTAAAAGGAATATATTTGCTTTGTCTTTTTTGAAACGAGTCTCACTATGTAGCTCTGGTTGGGCTGGAAATCACTCTGCAGACCAGGTTGGCCTTAAATTCAGGCATTCTCCTGCTCTGCCTCCCAAGTGCTGGGACTAAATGCGTGYACCACTATGCCTGACCAAGAATATATTTTAAAAGGGATGTTTCTGTAAGAATGGAAAATTATGTTAAGATCCCACTACTGAAGAAGCAGATAAATTGAGATTAACCTGGATAACTTCCTTTGCTATAACAAGCCAAATTAGGGCAGGAGAGATAGTTCAATGTTCAAGAACGCTTGCTGCACAGCATGGGACCAGAGCCCAGAGCCCAGGCGGTTCTATAGTCTATGTAACTGACGATTAGCATCCATCGTCACGCTGAAGTACAGCAGCCTAGGCCAGGGACACCCCGCTGCAGCATGATAAGTCTCCATATGTGGTCTGCCAGGCTTCCAATCACCTCTTCCTTCTGTGCTAAAGGATGTTATGGTGTGGGTATTCATTTTTCCAGTTTAGTTTTGAGAAGGGGGTTCTGTTGACCAGCTGGTCTCAAATCAGTGGGTTCAAGATCTTCCTGCCTCAGCCTTCCATGTAGCTGGAGTACAGGCTTGTTACTCTTCCTTCTTAGCTATGATAGAGATGCTAAGGCTCTTACCCACACTCAATAGTGTTTATTAACCTATAACTATAACTCCACAGTTATTAAAAATTGTGTAGAAAAACAAGGAAGTCTATATCCAGACATGAATTGTATTTCAGTGCTTTTGAGGGTAGAAGACAAACCATAAAGCAGTACTTTAGCAACACAGTCTTGCTATTTCTAGAATGTTATAATAGTTATCAGAAAAAAAAAAAAAGTTTAGATAAGAAAAATGTTGAAGGGCTGGGGATATAGATGAGCCCTGGGGTGTGGGGGACTGTTTTTTGATTGTATTTTTCTCTGTGTAAACTTGGCTATCCTGGTACTCTCTCTATAGGCCAGGCCAGCTTCAAACTCTACCTTCCTCTCCCTCCCGAGTGCTAGATTTAAAGGCCTGTGCTACCACACCCAGCTCAGGAGCCATAGGTTAATTTCCTGCCACCACCCAAACCAACCAACCACCCACCCACCCAACCAACCAACCAACAGTAGGAAAAGTAGTTACATACCTCTAGACCCGCGAGAGAATCCTGGAGACTTGGTACTGTCACTAATAGTGATCCTTGTTTCCTTACATTATGGATGATGTAGTCCCAGGCACTAGAACACATTAAAAACTGATACAATGAAACAGTAAGATAATACTGCATATTATTCAGAATAGAGATAGCTCTCTTGTTCAATGTTTCCTCTTTCTGTCTCATGATGGGGAGGAGAGCCACAAGACCGTTAAGCAATTTGTTCTACCTCTAAGTCACAGCCCCTGCCAAGTTTGGTGGTACACACCTGGGATCTCAGCACTGAGGAAACCGAGGCAGAAGGCTCCTCTTGGGTTACAGACCAGCCTGGGGTACAAAGTGAGTTTCAGGGCACCAGCCTTGGCTATAGAGTTAGACCTCATCTGAACAAATCAACAACAAACCCAACAAAACCTTGGATGTAGCCTTTAATAAACAACCCAGCGAGTGTACACTTTGCTACTTATACAAGAAGTTAAAAACACGTATCTACAAAAAAGATCTGCACCTGATTATTTATTGTGGTTTTATTTATAATTTACCAACCTTGGAAGCAATTATGACATGGAAAAATTGTGACATATCTAGACAACTGCACACTGTTCAGCTCTAAAAGGAAATGTGTTCAAGCCATTAAGACATGGAGGAACCTCATGCCTGTTGCTAGAGAGGGAACCTAACCTGGAAGGGTTCTGGATTGTATGATTATAACTTTCACATGCTGGAAACGGAAAACTATGGGTTGGTAAAAAGATCAACGGCTGCCAAGGGTGAGGTGAGAGTACAGGACAAAGGGCTGAGCAGGGATTTTTAGTGCAGTGAAACTATTGTCCGTGTTTTAAGGCTGGGTGCAAGTCACTACACACACACACACACACACACACACACACACACACACACACACACACACACACGGGCTGCGCAGCACCAGGAGTGAACGCTACTGTAAGCTGGAGACCTCTGGTGACTATGCAGTACCCAAGACCCATCATAAGACACATACTGTTCTGGTGGGAGGAATGATAATGGTACATACAGACTCTGCAGGTGTGGTGGGTAGAGTGTGCAGGAAATCTTTATCTTTTTAAAAGTTTTGCTGAGAACTCAAAACTTCACTATAAAAAGCAAAACAAAAACCTGATATGTTAGCTTTTATCAGACACTGGACTTTTTTTTTTTTTTTTTTTTTTTTTTTTAAATAAGGATGACAAAAGAAATTGCAATCAGTATCTAGAAATCTAGATGGGCAAAATGTTTACCCACAGGAAACAGAACTACGGCAACACAGTAGAAACTGGCAAAATTTCCAGTTCCTGAGGGGTGTTGGTAAAGTACTGATATTAACAAGATGGGGATGTGGGTTACTGTAAAGGTCTGAATAAGAGAACTGAAGTTTTCAGAGTCGCGCAAGTCAAGCAGGTTGAGCATCAAAGCCTGGTACTTTCTCCACAGAGCACATGAGAATCAGTCCTTCAGACTGGAACGAGGCTGAGATTCCTAGGGCTGAGGAAGGTGAAGAGGGAAGACAAGGGGCACAGAAGCCAGAAACCAAAACTAACTGTGTGTAGATGAGATCTCTTCAAACTCACGTCGAGGTAAATCACCTCATCTCGCTGGCTGGAGTATTTCGGGGATGGAATTCCAATATTAAAGAGCATCTGCAAAGTTCGGTGGGACTGGCCAGTTCTATCAGATAATGAGATAACCCACCAACGCATGTCCGAGTGCAGTGTGTTTGACCAGTTCCGTTTAACTCCAGGGTTGATATGCACCAGACTACACTGCGTATGACCTTGGTAGTTCACCCCGCCAGTGGGGAACACAGTCTCCGCAGTGAGATCGGTGAGGTAGGTGAGTAGCAGTACCATTTGTATATATTTTTGGTTGAGGCTAAGGCTAGTAGGCTTCATAAGTTTAGAACTTGTTTTTTTTTTCAGGATGCAGATGATAATCACTTAGCACTGTTTGTTTCTTTTTTCTTTTCTTTTCCTTTCCTTTCCTTTCCTTTCCTTTCTTTTCTTTTCTTTTCTTTTTTTTTGAGTTAGGGTTTCTCTGTGTAGCCCTGGCTGGCCTCAAACTCAGAAATCCACCTGCCTCTGCCTCCCAAGTGCTAGGATCACAGGCGTGCGCCACCATACCCGGCAGCACTGTTTTAACTAGAGCTTTTTTTTAAAAACGTGGTTCCTAAAAATGCTGTACTTTACAAGTCCATTTAATTAAAAAACTGAAAAACTATATTAGCACGATCTTTTCAATTATTCGAGACAGGTCTAACAGAGCTCAGGATGCCCCGAACTAGCTGTTTAGCTGAACTCACTGCTGTAGACTAAGGCAGTTCAGTGTCCGGGCAGGGCACGGGTCCTGAGCCCTGACCTCGGGGCAGTCAGAAACAGTCAGAGTTGGGTGGGCTGCGCTCTCCTTTTTGGATGGAGAAGCCGCATCACCCTGGAAGCTCAGCATGCTGATTATGTACAGCTGAACAGGCTATTACACGCAGCTGAACAAAAGGGTAGATTATCACATATGTCTGACAAAAAGACAGGTCTAGCTAATCTCACTAGGAACAGACTCTGCAGGGGAGCAGTCTTCAGGCCGTAACCACCCAGGGGGAGAAAGCCATGGTAGTCATTTTCTACATTTATACACTGTAAGCATCTGCATAGGGAGGAGAGGAAAGCTTTGTCACTCTCATCCGTCTAAGGTGTGGGGTCCTTGATATGGCCCTGACCATGTCAATAACACACATTCACCCCAACTTCACTGCTCCCTAAATAGAAGTAATTAAATAACATCATGTACTTGTTTAGAGACTCATATAGTCTCTGTGAATGAATATATGAACAAAGCTGTTTTCATTTTTGTTTAGAGACAGGGTCTCACACAGGAGCCCTGACGGGTTTGGAACTTGCCTCTTCCATCCTAGTGCTGGAAATAAAGGCGTGCGCCACCACACCTATCTAAATATAGGACCTACCCCACCCCCCACAGTTCACCAACAGCTTACAACAGTCTTCAGCATTCGAAATCTGTTTATCTCCAAAGTGTTTAACATTATTTTTCTCTCTGCCTTATTAGTATACCAGTGCTGTTACAGGTGTCAACAATTATAAAATATTTTTCTTCTCTGCAACTAAGTTTAAAAGTAAAAAAGCTGCTGATGTAGTGATAAATGCCTGTCCTGTTAGCATCAGGGGACAGATGGACTTCAAGTTCAAGGCCAGTCTGGGCTGCACAGAGAACTGATCAGACAGTTGCTACCTTCCCCACCAGCTCAGAAGGGAGAGAACTCCAGGAACCTGTCAGAGGTTCCTTCCTCGGGAGCCCTGTTAGAGGAGGTAGCTCAGGATAGAGCGCCCGCCTGCACCTGCCTGTGGGCTCAACCCCAGAATGGTAAAAAGCAAACACAGAATTAACTAGTTTTGAAGGTTAATATTCTCAGCCTCTCTATTAAACCTGGGTTAATCCATACTATTTTATGATAGGTGTGATGGCTAGTGTTAATTGTCAATTTGACAAAATCTAGAATCAGCTGATGGGAGGGACTCGGGGCTAGCTGGTCAGGTGTTCTTTTGACTGGATCAACTGAAGAGGGCGGGGCTAATGAGCGCGCATGCACTGCTGCTTCCAACGTCCGAGCTCGGATCCACTCCCCACCATCAGAGAGACGGCAGGAAGGAGCTAAGTAACCTTTTTCTCTTAAGTTGCTTTTGTCAGAGGTTTTTATCACAGCAACAGGAAAAGAAACTAAAACAACAGATTAGCACACTGACAGCAAAGAACAGTGTGACAAACCACTGGGAACTGCTATTCTCTGAGCCAATGTGGGAGTCAGGCTATCGTTTTATACCCACCAAACATTACATATTACAGGGGCCACTGAGATGGCTCAGAGGGTGGTTTACATAAAGCCTGATGACCTGAGTTTGATACCCAGAACACACATGGTGGAGAGAAGTGACTCTTGCAAATTTTCTTTTGACTTCTACACACCCACTATGATGAGCACAAATAAATACATGTAAACTTAAAAAAAAATACATTTATAAACTCAGTATTTTGTCAAAATTTTGCATTTAATCTGTTCCCTTATTAAAATAAGGTGATATGTACAAAAGTGTCAAAGAAAAATAAAAATATTATTAAAACCAAATTGAGCACTGACTAGATGGTAGTGGTAGGCAGATGTCTTGAGTTTGAGGCCAGCCAGGTCTACAGGGTGAGTTCAAGGACAGCCAGGGCTACACAGAGAAACCCTGTCTCAAACAAACAAAAACAAAAAACAAAAACAACAAAAAGCAAAGTTGAGTTTGTCATTTTAAAATTAGCATGAAAACACTTCTACCTTACACCAATCTCTTTTCACACCTTGCTGGATATATTTTAATAACAGTTTTCTTGCTTCAGTAAATAAATAACCTACCTGGCCTGTTGAGCCTCAGTAAGGAAATATTCGAAGACATTATTCATTACAATGACATCAGCAGTCTGCAGAAGGGAACTTTGGGTACAGATGTCTGCATGAAGCACCTACAGAACAAGCTYATGTAAGACGGTGGGAATGGTGGAACCCGCAGCCACACAGGTGCCCTGGCTCAGGGATGTGGGCGGGGACGACCTCAGAGATACTTCATATCTAGTAAAACCCACAAGCTTGCAAAGAAGATTTGCTTTGAATGGAATTATTTGTTCTAACTGTGTCCCACACTTGCTAATTGTTAATTTTTAATGGAGTTCAGAGATTTTTCCATTATAATTACATTGTTAGGTTTAAGAGTCAAAAGATCCAGGTTTCAACTATGGCTCTGTATTTGTATTCTTGGGTAGTTAATTTTTTTTTTAAATAGTGGTTATCAGTCCTGATTATACAATATAAAAATTATGGCTCAACGGTTAAGAGCATTTACTGCTCTTACAGAGAAATGAGGTTTGGTTCCCAGTTCCCACGTGGCATCTAACAGCTGTCTGTAACTCCATGGTTCCAGCGGATCCAATGCCCTCTTCTTAACCCAGTTGGCACCAGGAACACACGTGATGCACAGACATCCACGGCAGGCAAAACACTCAAAACACATAAAATAAAATAATCTTTAAAAAAACCCACACCTCTCAAAAACCGTTAAATTATAAACTGTCAAATCTGTCCAATATTAATATGTCCTATGCTAACTTGATTCTAACACTCACTTGAATGTTATTACCTGCCAAAAAAGTAAGCAAAACAATTTATTTAAACACTACATAGGGCTGAAGAGCTGTCTCAGCACTTAAGAACACTAAGCTCTTCCAGAGGACACAGGTTCAATTCTCAGCACCCACGGGGCAGCTTGACCGACTGTAACTCCAGGCTCAGGGGAACCAGTGCCCTCTTCTGATTTCTGTGGTCTCTAGGCACCACATATAGTGCAGACATACGAGCAGGCAAAACACACACATAAAATTACAAAATAAATACATCTTAAAAAACCCTATATAACTCAAAAAATGTAACTTAAACCATAATTAAGGCTTCCCAGACCACAGAGACAATAACAAAAAGATACACTTATTTGATCAGAAGTAAAACAAATAGATTTTACTTTAAAAGGAAGAGAAAAACTTATGTTTATGAGTTATTTACAAATAAACATTCAAGCACTACAAATACATAATATGCAAGGTGTTATAAGATCTGGTTTTAAGAAATATTCTTTCTGGGGGGCGGGGAAACCAGAAAAAGGGAAATGAAATGTAAATAAAGAATATATCCAATAAAAAAAGAAATATTCTTTCTTTTAAATAATAAACATTCTACATTTTAAAAGAATTTTTTTTCATTTGGCCTAGAACCTTTAAACACAGTTTTGACACAAACATCAATAAAAACAGCTGGGCCAGAGAGACAGCTCAGAGGCTAAGTACAGCTCTTGTCACAAACAACCCAGTTAATAATTACGGACATTATAAACA
The DNA here is from genome assembly GCA_002335545.1 of Apodemus speciosus. NCBI lineage: Eukaryota > Metazoa > Chordata > Mammalia > Rodentia > Muridae > Apodemus > Apodemus speciosus. The sequence continues at coordinate 107,913 of BDUI01000208.1, forward strand.
TGCAGCCTAGCTATGCAACAGATATGTAAACTAATTAGTAGTTCTATCTTCATTCTTCCCTTTCCTTTCCCATCTGTCTTAGGTTTTTCTTCTTGTACTTCTACTACACAGACTGGGGGAAAGAATCTGAAGGCTCAGTTAATCAAGGCAGCCAGGGCGGCCTCTGGACTGAGGGCAATACAGAAGCCATAAAACAATCAAACGCAAGCAAAATTTAGTGGATACCTCTTCTATGCAAGATATTGTGGAGGGAGACAAACCAGGCTAAATGAGATTCAGTATCTGTGCCCAAATGTGTGACACTGGAGTAATGTGACAAATACCCAAAACAACTGTCGTAACTCCCCAGTGCTATCAGAGGAGTGGGCTGAGAGCAGGGAGAGGAAGAGGGACAGCCCAGGGCCAGCCTGGAGGAGAGGGGCGGGAGACTGGGAGACAGCGGACCGTAGGCCAGACAGCGGGTCAAACACGAAGGCACAYTTACATGCCTCACTCTACAGAACGACAATTGGAGTTACATCTTTTTTAGTAGAAAAGGCTATAGCAAGAAAGATGAAGGAACCAGGATAAAAAAACAGACACAAAAGTTTCGAAGTTAATAAAAAAGAGAAAGTCCTAAGTAATTTACAGGAGAGCTGAGAAATTGATTTCTGAACTAGAAATAAAGAAGCTAGGATTCGACCTCATTTGTTTCAGAATCTCCATCAGCCTTGTAAYTGGCAGTGACAGCTGAGAGAATAGAGAGAAATACTAGAAGTAAGCACATTTGGTTGAAAGGCAGTTGGGAAACAGTGAGACATCTACAGCTTTCTCCCACCCTAGCAGAAGTGTACAGACATACTGGATAGGACTAAACAGAGGCTTGCGGTCTGGGGACAGTAGGCCTAGTTGATGGACAAGGGAATGACTGAAAACAAAGCAGCAAAGGCAAGATGTCCACCGTTCGTTCACTAACAACCCCCAGCTCTACAGCTCCCAGGACTCTGCTCACTCTCCAGCTGCATACAGGTCTGCTCTGGGTGATCAGCCCAGCCCCCAAGGAAGGACCGTAGACATCCCCCACTATCTACCGCCACGCTCATACGGCAGAGACGCTCTGATCATGAATTTTCACTCAAGGGGCTGAGAATTTCAATTAGCTCTTTCTCTCCTACTTTAATCTTTTTTTTCCAGTGTTGGAGATCAAACCTCAAGCTCTGTGTACAAGGTAAGCACTCCACCATCTTGCTTCTTAGGCATGTATGGGCAGACAACCAAGACTTTGTAGACTGTGGAAGAAGGACATGCTGAAGGTAAAAAGGACTATCACATACCCTTCAAAAAAAAGTATGAAACTGGACAAATAAATGAAAAAAGAAAAAGGGGCCTAGAGAGTTGGCTTGGCAGTCAGTTGGGGGGGAGGGTTAAGGTTTCCAATAGTCACAGGGTGGTATAAAAAGGCTTTATTTTAGGAATTAAGGATGTTAGAGTACTTGTCCCATATATATGTGGCCCTGGGCTTGAGGCCACACTGGAGGAAAAMAAACAAACAAACCCAAGTTTCTCACCAAAAAGTTACTGATGGTAGTCACTGAAGCTACATGTCAGAAAAATCACATGGGTGTATACTGAAATAATTTATTTTGAAAAGTAATTAAAAATTCATAAAAATGTAAATAAACATTTTATATACCTTTCTCATATTTAAAAAACAGAACCAAGTACTTTATTATTATAATTCTTTATAAGTATGATTCTTCAGAGGTCTTAATTTTTGTTTTTTGAGACGATTTCTCTGTATAGCCCTGGCTGTCTTAGAACTTGTTCTGTAGTCCAGGCTGGCCTTGAACTCGCAGACATCCACTTGCCTCTACCTGCTGAGTGCTGGGATTAAAGGTGTGCACCAGCACACCAGGCAGAAGTCTTAACTTAAGAAAGACTCGTTTTCTTGTGTTCTATGTTATGGGTGCTTTGCCTGCGTGTGCACTTGTGGACCACACACATGCAGTGTCTGTGGAGCTGGAGGAGGGCAGCAGCTGCTGGGCTGGAGTCACCGACACTGTTGCAGTGTATGTGTGTGTGTGTGTGTGTGTGTGTGTGTGTGTGTGTGTGTGTGTGCTGGGAACTGACCCGGGGTCCTCTGTAATGCTCCAACTGCTGAGTTACTCCTCCAGCTCCCCGTGAGTTCTTCATTTTTAAATCTCAATTTTCAACTTAGTAGAAATTCCTGTTAACTCTGTGATGATTACATAAGCGCAGCCTCAGGCCAGTCTGTGGACACAGAGAGTTCTTTAGCAGCCAGGCTAAAGAAAGAAAAGAAAAGCCATGAATTTTGCTTGCAGTTCTAGGGACTAAATGCAGGATTTTGTGCATGGCAAAAAAGTACTCTATCTACCACTGAGCATTACCCCTACCTCATAAACTTATTACCAGATAATGTACTTAAGATGATCACTTATCTCTACATTCCTAAAACGAGGGTAGGAAAAAGAAACAGCGTGGGAGAATAAAATAACTAACTACTTTATCAGAAACACGAAGTTTTCATCCTTCAACTTTTAAAAAATTTTATTTATTTGTTGTTCATGTACATGTCTGTGTGTCTACTTGTTTGTTTGTACACCATGTGTGTGCAGGTGTCTCTGGGGACCAGAAGAGCATGCTGGATTGGATCAGGAGCAGGATCTAACAAGCAATTGTGAACACTGGATGTGGGCTCTGGGAACCTCTCTGGGTCACCTACAAGGGCAGCAGACCTTCTAACCTCCTGAGCCATCGCTCCAGCCCCTTGATCTTTAACTCACTGAGTTTTTCCAATGTTATGCTGTCCTTAATGTCAGAGATTGTTAATATTCTCTGCATTGCCATGAGAAATACAGAAGGACCTTAGTAAAATTTCAAGGATCACTGCATTAAACGAACAGACCCTTCCAAAAAACCAACCCCCCCAAATCTTTTATCTTGTTACTTTTCTTCTCCAGGAAAAAGGGGAAACCTGTTCTAGCCTAAGGGCGCCATCCTTCCCCAGTGACCACTCTCCTGTGACACTTACAGTAGCTCCCAGTCTACAAGAAGATAAGCGACCACAAGCAGTGCAAGCCCTTTAGTTTCCAGTTTAATAAAATTACACTGGCAGCCAGCCTTGGAGAGTTATAGTTCTATTACTCAGACTGTCTGACAGGAAGAAAACAAAGGAAACCCTCTCCCTGGTAAGACAGCTGGTCAACTCAGTGCATTCCCACACAGCAGCAGTACTGTGAAAATAGAAGCAGTTAGATAAGATTCACAGAAGTAACAGAAAAAATATGGCAAAGCTACCTTTATTCTGTCACCGAACTGGTATTTCTTTATGATCATTTCCTGTAACTGGCAAAATTCTCCATTCAACTCTACCCCACAGAGCTGCACTGCTGAGCTGTAAAGGTAACCCTGGAACGAGAAGACACGGCATGTCACAGAACAGTCAGCTTTCAAGGAGAGGTTTACGTCTGTGTGAGTTATAAAAAAACTCACAGAGTTCAGAACTTCACTCATCAGGGCTTTGACTGATGCTATCAATTCTTATTATATAGCTATATTTTTAAAGACTGGTTTTTAAAGTTTCCTGATAAAACTAGGCATTCAGCAAAATTGGAAATGATGAAAATGACCACACTGCCAAGCTCTGTGGGGTCTAGTCAGCCTTCATGACTTCTGGGGAGGTATAATCCATCTGTAAGGAATTCAGTGGCAATCATACACCATTTGAAACTAAGGAAGGAAGGTAACCAGCCCAATCAGTTAACAAGGACAAGGAGAATTTCTGGAAACTGTGATGTTTCTGTTGCAGAGTAACAAAAGATAATCTGGAAGAAGTCAGTTAATTTTGTCAGGCAACCTTCTGTTTAAGGCTGTTTTTATTATTATTATTATTATTATTATTATTATTATTATTATTATTATTATTATTTTGGTTTTTCGAGACAGGGTTTCTCTGTGTAGCCCTGGCTGTCCTGGAACTCACTCTGTAGACCAGGCTGGCCTCGAACTCAGAAATCCGCCTGCCTCTGCCTCCCGAGTGCTGGGATTACAGGCGTGCGCCACCACCGCCCGGCGTGTTTTTTGCTTTTTTGTTTTTTTGAGACAGAAATCATGTAGCACAGGTTGACTCTTAACTTATCTTCTGGATGCTAAGATTAGAGATGTATACCACTATGGCTGGCTCCTGAGGATGACCACCTACCAACATATGCAAAAAMCAAGTTTAAATATATAGCTTCATCACACATGTTTATAGTATTTATTTCTAACATGTTTCAAGTGCATATGCCAATATTAAGGAATTTATTATTGATTCAGAGATCTACTGTAGAAAAAAAATCAATATATTCACATAATCAATATACTATACCTGTGATGTCAGTTATTTTACATTACATGTTTTTGCATGGCTCTTTCTTTCCTTTCCCTCCCTCTCTTTGTTCTTTCTTCTTATTCTGTGTGTGTGTGTGTGTGTGTGTGTCTGTCTGTCTGTCTGTGTGTATCTGTCTGTCTGTCTGTCTGTCTGTCTGTATCTGAATACATAGGTGTATGTGCTCACGGGCATGCCAGAGAATGGTGTCTTCCTCTCCTACTCTTCACCTTACTGCACCAAGATAGGCGATACTCTAAATAAAGCTATGGGGCAAGATGGGCAACGCAGCTGCTCTTACAGTCTTATCTCTCAGAAGGCTGAGTGAGAACGCTTTCAAGGCCAGCCTCGTGATCTGGTAAGTCTAAAACCCAACCCACCCAACCCCGCAAAACAACAGGAGCACTAATAACAAAAGCCACCAAACTGCATCACCTATTTACAGAAAGTTTAAGCTAAGCATTAAAGAGTAAGTTTCTGCCTAAAGCAAGAAACAATTCTGAAAACTGACAGCACCTGCTCCTGGCAGGAGTTCCTGCTATGGCCTTATGGGATTTCTCGGTTTTTTAACAAGGTTCTAATGACAGAAGAAACCATATTTGAAATTTTTTTACAAAATGATTTAAGAACATTAAGTACTCATGATTTGACTTTATAATAAGAGCTACATTGATGTTAGATTTCAGAAACAAAAGTAATGTGCATGTTTTGGGACACAGAAAATTGGACATGATATATTCTTGGATATCACCATCACCCAGTGTGCACACTTAAAAAACAATGAACTAGATATCCAGAGCTAGTAAGTGACTTGCTATTTCCACCCAAAAGTTTCTTAGGCCTAACATATTTGTTATTTTTGTGAGTTTTTATCAAAACACACTATATTATTTTATTTTAATATAGCACAACGAAAAAAGAAGCTAGGCATGGAGACAATCCTCAATTATAGTGCTTTGTGAGCTGAGGCAGGAGGATAAGGGGTTCAAGGTTATCTTCGTCTGCATAGCGAGTTTAAGGCCAGCTGGGCCATATTAAAAACATCCCCCTTCCCCACTCCAAAACAAAATAAACAAAAAACAGAGGGAGTAGTGAGTGGGGAGGGGAGAGGAGAGTCAGTCACATGGCCTATTCTGTTTATATCTGTCATCTGTGTTGTGGAGACAAACCAGGAGAAGAAATTGGACAGCTGGTACTGTCTTTGAAATTCCAAACCTAATTATTACCACCAAGCAGAATTTAGGAGCCTGCCAATGGATCCTATTTTAACCTTATCCTGTTACTTTAATAATAAAGCCAAGCTGTCACCTTGGATGGTGGCAGGCAAAGCTGTCGCTAGCAGGAGAAAGTATTTTCCACATGTTGAGTATGTCCACAAGCTGCACTTTACCCCATAAAGGACTGTGCCAAGTCTGGAGCCAACATCAACCAAGACCTTTCCTGACAGGTCAGGGAGTGCATGATGGTAAAGGAACTTCAACTCCGTGAGGGAGAAGGAATGAGAGATGAATCCTGGAAAAAGAAGAGAATGAACATCAAGTTATGCTTTTTGCTTGTTGGGGGCTTTGTGTTTTTCTTTTTTGAAATAGGGTCTCCCTATGCAGTTCTAGCTGGCCTAGATCTCACAGAGATCTGCCTACTTTTACCTCAGAGTTTTAGGATTAGGCCTGTAGCACCTCACCTGGCTAAGTTTTGTACCCTAGTTTCCGTGACTGATTGACTCTGGCTTTCCTCTGACCTGGAGGGAACTCAAAAGACTGGAAATACCATGTCCTACATAATGTAACTGTCAGGAGGAGGAGATATCTTGGTCAAACAACAACACTAACTWCCTACCCCCCAACACACACACACAAGATGGAAACCAGCCTCCAGGGAGAGTTATGGGGTGTGCCTTTGTCTCAGAGGGGGAAGGGGCTAGGCCACCGAAGTCCTCCCTCCCTTGGATCCTCATCCTCACAACCCCTCAGCACACCAGTGATTCCTCTGTGGGATCCTGAAGCTAGACAGCCCCCTTGCCATCTGAGCACGTGTCAGAGTCACTCATGGTGACAACCATCTTAGATTCATTAGTTGTCTGAGCTGCTCTGGGTGTCTAATCATCATTTCTAACTGATTACATGGGGGAGACAGAAGCTAATCTTCAGACTTATTTGTCAAACCTAGTTGTATAAATGTTTACAAACCAGTTGTTTGGTGTATRGTGTTGCAGTTATTCATGTTTCAATTCTTCCTCTAGCTTCCAGCCACATCTTTTTCCATCCTATGAATGTCATCTTTAGAGATGGTCACTTTGCAAAACAAAGCCCAAATAAACATTTCTCAGAGTTGCCTATCTTCGCCCTGGCTTGCTAAGCAGGAAAACTACCTCACGGGAAGTCAGTGTGTGTTTGTGTGCTGGTCTCTCTTGAGCACGTGAGGTATGAGGCATGTCCTCTGTTTTCAGTCATGTCTGATTAGTCTCTGGATTGGAGCTATCTTGGATTAAACAGTCTTCAGATGTGAAAAAGATTTCTAGGTACGACGCTGAGTAAATTAATCCCAATTGATTTTTTTTTACTTTAAAAAACAAAACTCGCATCTCACCTATTTTCCTATCCACCACTTCTCTACTTTCTCAGAGTGTGAGGGGGAGTGCAGGCACGCGTGTGCCTCAGTGTGCATGTGGAAGTCAGGGGACTTGAGGGGGCTGGTGCTCTCCTCCTACCGGGTGGGTCCCAGTGACTGAACTCAGGTCATAAGGTTTGACAGCAAGCCTTTTGCCTACTGAGCCACCTTGCTGGCCCTTAGAAAATATTTCTATGTGGTTTCCCTACTTTTAGCTTTGGTAATGGCTATCGTAGAGGTTAGCTTTTATCCTAAAAAATGTCTGCTTACAAATTTACACACTAAGACAGGTAAAATAAAGGTGACAGCTCTGCAGACGGGGATGCCTACCCAAAGGCGCTGTTCGCTGTGAGCCACACTCCGTACAGTAGTTTCTGCTCATTTTCCCTTCCTCGCATAATGTATCAATAAAGTCTTCATCATAAAGGAATGCGTCAACGTGAACTGTGGGTTCTGGCTGTTGTCGTATCTGGAAAGACACATCAAAGGAAACAAAGTTCAAAGAAGCTTCTTTTATTGCTAAAAAAGGCAAAACAGCAGTGGCTGCTATGCTACTCTGAGAACAGGCACGGAAAGACACTGCTGCTGACTCAGTCCTGTTTACTCCTCCTCCTTCTCCTCTTCCTCCTTTTTTTAACGGAGACACTGATAATTCTGTCTTTAATTTGGAAGGACACAAAACATGGCTAAGATCTCTGAGTCTTACATATCAATTACTATCAAAATACCTGGCAAGACATATTTATTCAGAAAGCCAAGTTTTCAAATTGCTAAAATATTATTAAAACTTCAAGTACATATATGTGAGCATGGTACTTTCCATGTAATATCAGCATTTGGAAGACTGAGGCAGAAATGTCTGAATTTGAGGCAAGCTTAAGCAATAGAGTAAATTCAATGGTCAGCCTGGGTTACAGCCTGTTATCAAAAAACAGAACAGGCTGGGCATGGTGGTACATGCCTTGGTCACAGTACTTGGGGGCAGACACAGGCAGATTTTGAAGGTAGCCTGGTCTACCCAGCAAGTTCTAGGCCAGCTAAGGCTATAGTCAAACTGTCTCAAAAATAAGTAATTCAGACAGTAGTAGCACATGCCTTAAATCACAGCACTCAGGAGGCAGGAGGATCTGAGTTCAAGGCCAGCCTGGTCTACAGAGAGAATTCCAGAACAGCTAGGGCTAGACAGAGAAACATAGACTCGATAAACAAACAAATAATATATATATGATATATATTATACGTTAAATATTTAATATATAAAATATGCTAAAACCATGTAGCTGCTGCCCAACAATCTTGCCCTAACCACCTAAGTGTCTGAATTACAGTGCTTTTTACTTTCTTCTTGAATAACTCCAAAGTATTTTTAAAGCCTACATTATTATTAATAAATGCTTTTCCTTATTTAACAAATTATATTAGAGCATGGTATTGATACAAACATCGATAGCACTCCAACTGTATTACAAATCCAGTGCCAACAACACCCAAACTGTACTCTGAAATCTCAGTTTTAACACTACCTTCTGCTTGCTCTTCTTTATTCAACTGATTTAAGGTTTCTCTGTGCAGCCCTGATTTTCCTGGAATTTGCTCTGCAGATCAATTTGCTCTGTAGACCAGGCTGGCCTCAATCTTAAAGATCCATCTATCTCTGCCTCCTGAATACTGGGATGAAAGGCGTACACCATCACTGCCTCTTCTTGTTCTTCTGAGGTCCATTCTGAAGACCAGCATTATTCTAAAACCTGCTAAATTTAGTTCACAATGTCCATAAACTATTCTGGCTTTCAGCTGGTATGGTCTTCCATACCTGTAATACCCTGGAGGCTGAGATCTCAGTCTGGAGGCCAGTTCTACAGAGCAAGACTGAGCAATAAAACCTGATTAACTCACCAAATAATCAAACAAATGATACTCCCACCAAACAAACAAGCGAACAAACAACAAACAACAACAAAACCCAAACCTGAAATATAAGATTCAATTCCTTGGCTCAGATGTTTATAAAGGGAAAAGGCCAGTCTGTTAACATTTAATTTTTTTTAATATGCTGATAAACAGGACACTCTACAAAGCATTCCCTGAGTAAACAGTACCGGGGAAGCCAAGGGTTAAAGCCTCGAAAGAAAGGAGTACATGACGAAAACAGTAAATGAAAAATTGCTTAAAGCCAAATTTACAATTGAGGAGACTACAATGTGTGGGGTTGGAGAAAAACAGATATCTTGAGTTGGACAAAAGGAGATGAATCTGGTTCAACATACTTTTTGAAGAGCTAGATGTTCCGAGCGGAGCACGGCTTCTACAGGCAAACAGTTCCGAAGGTCATCGGCTATGTTCTTCAACATAATGTCATTGTTATCTTGAGTAAATTCATCAAAATCCCCTGAAACAGAGTAAAAAGGAGGGGACTGGAGAGATAGCTCAGTGATTAAGAGAACTATCTGTTCTTAACCAAAAGACCTGGGTTCAATTCCCAGCACCCACAAGGTAGCTCACAACTGTCTGTAATTCCAGCTCCAGGGGATCTGACACCCTCACACAGACATACATGCAGGCAGAATACCAATGTACATAAAATACAAATAAATTATATATATATTTACACACACACACACACACACACACACACACACACACACACACACTAAAAAAAGAGTAAAAAGGAAGAAGAACCACCTCGTATCACCGCCATCATTCCAGGACTAAGTGATTATGGATGGTGCATTTTCCATCAGAGAAGCCTTCTAAACACTGACAGGGCAGCACTAGCCCAAGGTCCATTTAAAATGGGGAATTTTTCAGGCTGTCAAGATGGCTCAGTGGGTAAAAACACTTCTTAAAAAGCATGATGACCTCAGTTCAATCCCTGGAACCCACAGGGTAGGAGGGGATAACTCCCACAGACTGTCCTCTGATCTCTACACATGTGCTATAGAGCTGTACACACACACACACACACACACACACACACACACACAATTATAAAAAGACATTTAAAAGTAAAATTAATTTTTTTTTATAAACCGCTCATCAAATAAAAGCAAAGAGATTCAAGAAAATCAATAGTGTTTAAACTGCTTTCTTTTTATTCATGAATAGTACTCCTTTAGTTTTCAGGGTATTAAACTCACTAATAAATAATAAACTATTTCATCTTTGACCATGTGACTCTTACTGTTTAAGGATGACTCAGGAGACAGACAGCCTCAATCTGAACATCTTGACCCCAGTAAAATGCATTCAAGCTGTGAAGGTAATCAGGCTGGGGTGATGTGGCCCAGGCGGCGGAGGGCTTGTCTGCTTGTACTGGGCTCAATTTGTTCTCAGCAACTCATAAGCAAGATGTGGCATCTTGTGCCTGTAACTCCAAGAGGCAAGAAAATCATACCTTAATAGTATGGCTATGTGGTGACTCTGAGGCTGCCCTGGGCTACATAAGACCCAGGCTCAAAACAGAAACCAAAGAAACAAGAGTAACATTCTCACCAACTACCTAGTCTACTTGAACTCACGTGGCTCTGCCTCACTATAGCAAAGATGAAGAATTAATACACATACATATTATTTGTTTAGACAGAAGGTCTACTCCAGATAGGCCTTGAACTCAAAGCAATCCTCCTGCGTCAGGCTCCTGGAGTGTTGTAATTACAGGTATGTATTATAATGTCTGGCTAAAACAGTATATTTCTTTAAAATTATTTTTGAAAAAAAAATTTATTAATTATATGTGTCTGAGTGTTTTGCCTGGCTGTATGTATGAGTGAGCCCCATGTGTGTTCCTAAGGAAGTCAAAAGACATCAAATTCCTTGGAACTGGAGTTTGGTTGTAAGCCAACAACATGTAGGTCTTGGGGACTGAGCCATCTCTCCAGGCATCAAATAGTACATTTTAAAAGGCTGTGACCATGGCTGGAGAGGTGGCTCAACAGTTAAGAGCACTGACTGCTCTTCCAAAGGTTCTCAGTTCAGTTCCCAGCAAACACATGGTGACTCACAACTATCTGTAGCAGGATTGAATGCCCTCTTCTGGTGTGACTGAAGACAGTGACAAGTGTAGTTACATACATAAAATGAATGAATGAATGAATGAATGAATGAATAAATCTTAAAACAAAATGGTCTGGTAGAAGGGTAGAAACAAAGATGGCAAAGATATGAGAAGAGATTATAGTGGGCCAATCTAGGTAAGGGTACAAAATGGAATTCATTTTTCTGTAGTTTCCACTTTCTGTGGGTTAAACTGAACTGTAAGCAGTTCATAAACAATCTAAAATAGATATAACTCTGGAAATAAAGCACCCTTACAGGTCAGCTTCTCTCTAGGATGCCAAATATAGACTGGGGAAGACTATGAATAAAATGGTAGATTAGGAAACAAAGTAGTTTACCTTCCTCTGAAAAGACTATTATAATTATGGGTCCTTGCCAGGGCATAAGGAACACAGGATATTGTCTTCCTTACTGTTAAAAAGAGATATGAAGCCAGACATTGTGGTTCACATTCCTGTGATCTTAGTTCTCGGGAAGGCTGAGGCTGGAAGACTGCTGGGCTTGAAGCCAGCCTAGAAACCATCTCAAAAAGAAACTGCTGTGTGGAGTAAGGGCAAGGCTGAGTGGCTGAACATATGCTTAGAGAATGCAAAGCCCTATTTTTGATCTCCAGCATTACAACAGGAAGGAAAGAACGATAAATAGTTCTAGAAACAAATCAATGCCATCTTGWAGGGAATATCACCCCATTTCTTCCATTTCTGCACTCTCCAAACCTTCTGTTATTTTTAAGATCATGATTTTTTTCCTTTTGTATGTATTGTGTGCACATGCATGTGCACCTGCGCTGGAGGCCAGACGTCCATGTTGAGTGTCTTTCTCACTCACTCTGTACCTTGAGTTTTGATGGTCTCTCACTGACTCTGGAGCTTGTCCACTCAGTCAGACGAGCMGACAGTAAGTCCCAGGCCTCCCTCCTCTCCTCTTCCCAGGACTGGAATCACAGGCACTGCTGCCATGGCCAGCTTCTTAGTGGGTGCCGGTGATTCAAACTGGTTCTCAGGCCTGCACAGCAAGCACTTCATCCACTGAGTGATCTCCCCAACACTAAGACCACTTTGTACAATAAAAAACAGTAAAAATTAATGTATAAATAAAATTATAATATGCAAAGAAATGAGATGTTCTGATGCATATTTACATTATTCAATATTTAAATCAGGCCAGAAATATCTCTTATACATTTGACATTTCTTTATGGTGAAGAAATTCAAAATCTTTTATTCTACCCTTTTAAAAATGTATATCATTATTATTATTATCTAGAGCCATCTTATTATGCAATAGCACACAATTATCTCCTTTCTTTTTCTTTTCTTTTTTTAAGGCAGGGTCTTACCCTGTATACTAGGCTGGCTTTGAACTCAAGAGATCTACCTGCCTCAGCCTTCTAAGTGCTAGGATTAAAGACATGCGCTACCATGTCCAGTTTCCTTTAACTCTTTTTTTTTTTTTTTTTTTTTTTTGAGTCATGGTCTCATATTGCCCAAACTGGACCTTGAACTCTTGTTTCTGCTGCCTCAACCTTTCAAATGATAGGATTACAGATGGATACCTCCTCACCTGGTTTCTTTTTTTTGAACAACAGTTTTTGGAAATACTTATTTTGTGGGCAGTGGTCTGAGGACAGTTTTTCGGAGTTGATTCCTCTTGTTCTATGTGGGATCCTGGGAACAAACCCAGGTCGTCAGATTACCCACCAGGTTACCTTAGTGGCCTCTGGCTTCCTCCTTTTTTTGAGACAAGGTATGTCTATTTACTCTTGGCTTACTTCAAACAAAGTATGTAGACCTGGCCTCAAACTTAACTATCTGTCTCTGCCTCCTGAGTGCTGAGATCAAGGGTATGAGACAACCAAGCCTGGCTCTCTTCTTGTTTGTTGGTTTTGAGACCAGGTTTCTCTTGTGTAGCCATCCCTGGCTGTCCTGGAATTTGCTCTGTAGAGCAGGCTAGCCTTCAAGTCACAGAGATCCACCTGCCTCTGCCTCCCAAGTACTGGGATTAAAGGCGTGCACCACCACTACCCTATGAGGTTTCCTTACACAGGATACTTTTTATTTGTTTAGAATGACATTTTCATGTTATAAATAACTTCAAATGAGATAATGTTTCATAGCTTGCAAAATTCTTTCATATACAGAGTCAGTTCACTGCTACAGCACCAACACGAAGGAGAGAAAGCTAGAACACATTTAGGACACCAAGTCATAAGTTGAGCTTAATCTCAGATGCTATATAGAAGGCCGGTAGCAGCATGAATGCTGTGGCTGATGCTCATGAGAAAGGTGTTCCTCCTTGCCAGAGTCCATCTGTCTCTCTACACAGGAATGCTCTTTGTTTGCATAACTTGAGCAAGGGGAATTAATTAACATGGAAATAGACTACTTGGCTCTGAGCTGATATGCGAAGGCCTTTCTCTTCTTTCCTTATACATCTAGTTTAATATTCTAATTAATGATTCATAAGTTCTAGAAGGCCAACTATACCTTATAGCGAAACAAAACAGAGTTTGCAAACTCACTGTTTTAAGAGGGACGCGAGGAGTGGCATTGTCTTCCCCCAACATGGCCTTTCCCCACCATATTTCTAAAATCCAATTACATTTTCCCAAGGTGTTAATTAATACCTAGAATCTGATTAGTTGCTCTTACAGATAAAACAGTCTGTGAGAACTTATATGACTCAAATTTAATTTACTTAAACCATGACTCTTAAAGAAAACCAAAATCTCATTATATTAAATGAAAATATCCTAAGGCCCAATTTTTTTAAATTTTATTACAGTTTTGTTAACAAAACAATGTCTTGATATGAGTTTACCTTCTAAGATCAAAGGATCTTAGGAAGCTATGCTGTGACCTCTTTTACCAAGTGGCAGAATGCCGTGTCCTGATATCCGATACACAGCTGCTTGGGTTGAGCACATTCAGGGAAGGATTTCTTGGTTCAGCTAAGTTAGAATCTGCCTCTCTGTAGCACTCAATCAGTTTCTCTCTTTCAGCTTGAATAGTATCATTATTTTTAATGCTATATATTTACTGGATGAGCATTCAAGGGATACTAGGTTGTGCAAGTTTTCAAATATAGTCATTTACATCTAAGAACCTTATACATGGTACAAATATTAAAAAAAAAAAAATAGTAACAAACCCTGAGAGCTCTGATTTGATTGCATTCCAAGGTAGACGGGATTTCTCCAGTAACTGCAGACTGCTTTGTGCTGTTTCTAGTGGGATCTTACATATTAAACAGCCAACCTTTTTCTCATTTGGCTTCACCTCTGCTCTTCAGAATGCTATCTCTAGAGACTCTGAACAGAAATCCAAGAGTGGATTTTGAGTTAGACTCTTGAATCTGAATCCTGAGCCACCAACTTATTTGGATGAGTTACTCCTCTCTGAGCCCCAGTTGCCTTTATCTATAAAGTGAAAATAACCATCACACATGAAAAGACTGTTTGGGGGTTAAATGAGAACATAAACGGACTATTTAGAACTGCCCTTGGGGGCTGGGAGGCCGGCTCAGTGACTGAAGGTGCCTGGTGCAAGTCCAACGACCTGGGTTTGACCCCCAGTTTGACTCCTACAGGCTGTATTTTGATCTCTACATACATGCCCACACACATCCATATACACACACATATTAATAATTTTAATACAAATATTGTCAGAATTGTAATCAGGTAAACCCATCACTCAAGAAGTTATTTACAGTTGAGGATCAGTGATGTTTATTAAGTTCATTTTCTAAAATTATACTTTAAAAGCACCGTCGGGCTGAAAGATGGCTTAGTGGTTAAGAGCACAGACGGTCTTACCTGGATCCAAGTTCAGCTCCCACACCCCACACCCCACACCCATCACTCGGCTCCGAGCCTTGAGCTTCCTCCAGTGCCTGAACTCAAACGCACATACCCTCCCCCACATATCTCAAAGTAATTTAAAAATTTATTAATTCCATGACTGAAGTGAAAACATGCACAATTTGACCATTTTGACGAGCTATCGTTTCATGTGTCATCCTAAATTTTCTTTTTCTGTTCCAGGTGTTTTCTTTATTCGTTTGTCCCAGATTCACAATTATTAGAAACTTTCAGGCTTCAAAAGGAAATTTTTAGCCAAGATGGGTAAAATTAATTTAATTATCTATAATGATTGAGACATAACTTAGAACCGATTAGCTAATAAATCATTTTTCCCTAATAATGGCTATAAAAATATCAGATGTACTATGCAACTGATGTACTATGGAAGTCTATAAAAATGGAAGTCACTTTAAAACATTTATCACACACTTATCTCTTCACGTGCACGGGCCACACTGTGCCTATGGATGTCAGAGGACAAGCTGTGGAGGCCAGCGCGCTCTGAGCATGTGGGTCTCAGGGACAGAAGGGGAGGGTGTGGCGACAGACCCTTTAACGATGGAGTCATCTCTCTGGCCTTTGAATTCACTTGAATATTAGATATTTACTCTAAGAAACTAAACTTGTTGAAGCCAGGCTTGGTGGCACAAAGCTGTGACTCTGGCTATTCCAGAGGATTTCCTGAACCCAGGAGTTTATGGCTGGCCTTGGGCAATATAATCAAACTGTTGAGAAAAAAATTTGCTACTGAAACATTATCCTATAAAAAATTATTATTTTAAGAAAGGGTCTCAACATGTAGCTCTAGCTAGTCTGAAAGTTATGATGTAAACAGGCTGACTTTGAACTCACAGACATCTGCCTACCTCTGTCTTCTGAGTGCTAGGATTTAAGGAAATGCACCATGGTGTCCATCTTAAAAAGATGTTAAGTTACATTTAACTTATTGTTCAATGTGTGTGTGTGTGTGTGTGTGTGTGTGTGTGTGTGTGTACTTTTGTGGTAGAAATGACATGGACTCCTCCAGCTCTGACTGTCTCCTTACTCATTTACAAAAACATGCTGAAGGGTTCTGCAATGTACTTTCCAATTTTCTGAATGATTATACTAAATTGCTCTGACAGATGAGGAAGAAGGGTGGTCTTGGGTGCGGAGGCAGTTAATCCTGCCTTTAATCCCAGCATTCTTCTTTCTACCCTCCTTTCCTACTGGTGGGAGGCCAGGGCAGGAATAAGAGCCTGAACAAACAGCAAGATCCTAGCACAAGACAACAAAAGGATATGTTTCGTCAAACTGCCTCCGCACTGGATGAAATCATAAAAACAAACTGGGTTGTTTTAATTTGCATTTATTCAATTACTACTTCAACCAAACATCTTTTAACCTGGATGACAGCTATTTCAGGAGGTGTAGTAACAATTCTTTGGAAACTTTAACCTTTTGGAAAAAGATTAAAGAGGTGTTAATTGACTGCCTAAGGACAGTTAAGATTTTCTCAAATGATACAGAAGCAGGCGGGAAGAGAGAAGAAAGGAGGAGTTTCTTGACAGGGCAACATCAATCCTTTAGAAGTTCTGCTCACATTTAATTAAATATACGAGAAATAAACACCCGAGGCTGATAGCCTAAGAAGCAAAGCCCACTCTGGGGGCTGGTGAAACTGATGGTCCGGCAGGAACAGGCACTAGCGTCAGTCACAGGCCTGAGCAAGATCGGTTACCAGCACCCAAGCAAAGGTGGGAGGAGAGAACCACCGACAAAGCCACCTCCACATGCATGCTGTAGTGTGCACACAAGTGTGAACACACACGTTACCTGGAAGAATTAAGAACCCCACTTGTCCTCTGCAGTATGCAGCCCTAGCATTGTTCTCATCTCGTCACTTTGAGGAACTCATGGTGAACACCTCACAGGGCGCCCGACCGAGTTCCACAGTGTCGCCCATCTATCTGCTTTTCACCCCCTTCCCTACGAGTTTTAGATGGTCTCCGATTTCTCAATGTATCAGACTTCACTGTTCACTTTTAAAGCCCTTGACAACAGAGTCTCACTGTCCTATTTTTTTTTTCAATTTAATCTTAAACTAACAAATAATCATTTTACATTTTCTGGAATACATGTATTGTTCAAAGAAGAACCGAGTCAGTCCAGTTAGGAATCTGCTTTTTGCTGTGTGATGGTGGCCGATGCCTTTTCATCTCAGCACTCAGCAGGAGAGGCAGGCAATCTGTGAATTCAAGGCCAGCCTGGTCTACAGAGCATGTTCTAGCCAAGAACAGGGAAACCTTGTCCTGAAACCCCCACTCCTCTCCCAATTTTGTATCCAATGGTCAGCATCTCCCCCTTCACTCCATTCCCTCTGCTACATGTGGTGGCCCCTGCCCTACATTCTCCAAGTCTAGCAATTTCCTACTCACCACGCGAGTGCGAGCCTTCGGATGTGTCTGAGCACCCGAGCTTCAGTTTGGAGCACTGTTTGGGGATGTTGCGGAACTTTGTGGACAAAGGACCTAGCTCGAAGAGAGAGAGAGAGGACTGCAGGGGAGGACTAGAGGGATAAAGCCCCTTGTTAAGCCCCTGGTCTCGGCTTCCTGGGTGTGGGGATGTGAGTAACTAGTTCAGTTACCTCTTGTGAGGTTAGCTGGGCCATAGAGATGAGAAAAGTAACTACTACAGTGCGATAATCCAACATCTGTCCTTCTGTGCCTGGCTTATTTCACATAACACAATACTCTCTACATTTATCTAAGTTGTTTCAAGTAATAGAATTTTCTTCTTTTTAAAGGCTTCAGCTTAGTCTAGTGGAAGACTGGTGCTTAGCACGTGGGAGACCCTAGGTCAATGCTACTACTAAAGCAAGCAAGCAAGCAAACAACTAACAAAGGCTGAGTAACATTCTATTGTGTATATATAAAATGTCTTGAAACTCCATTCATTGGTTGATGGTCACTGTTTGCATGTTGTATACACTGTGAATAATGCTGTAATAAGCAGGGGCACATAAAGATTTGGTACACCGCCGGGTGTGGTGGCGCACGCCTGTAATCCCAGCACTTGGGAGGCAGAGGCAGGTGGATTTCTGAGTTTGAGGCCAGCCTGGTCTACAGAGTGAGTTCCAGGACARCCAGGGCTACACAGAGAAACCCTGTCTCGAAAAACCAAAAAAAAAAAAAAAAAAAAAAAAAAAAAAAAAAAAGATTTGGTACCCCAATTTTAATTCATTCGGATATATGAATATATATGTGTGTGTACATAACTGGATTGGTAACTATGCTAGTTCTATTTTAGTGTTTTGAGGGCTCCCCTATACCACTTTCCAAAATGTTCTATCAACAATAGCTTTTTCTTCACATTTGCCACCATATCATTTTTGTCATTTTTGGTAACAGTCATTCTAAGAGGTGTGAGGACAACTTCTCATTTTCTAATCTCAGTATTCCCTAATATTTTTGCTCTAGATGGACCTCAGTTGTTTCCCATGCTCTTCCTAAGCTCACGGCTCCTTTTGACTGTATGACCTACATCCCCTCTTGTTCCCCCAAGTCTCTACCTTTAATGCGTATAGTGCACAAGTAAGTACTAGGTTGAATAATACTTCTTATGCAGCCCTATCATTAAAGAGACTTCTGGTCCCAGACAAGATGAACACTTTCCCTCGCTCTCTTCTAAACACAACTAAACGCCCTATAAACAATCCAACAGGTATCACAAAAGAGCTCAGAAAACTGGAAAAAAAGTGAAACGTTTAGTTACCACAGAATCTGAGAAAGTACGCTCTGGTAAACTGTTTTAAAGTCTTTACTAGAGACTGTACAGGGTACTAGAAGTTGCAAACCACAAGCACTCTTAAGCACACACAGAAAACAGAACGAAAGCATAAACTGAAGAAAAGCTTGTCTGTGGCCAGAGACAGAAAACAGATTAGCAGAGCCCACTAGAGTTCCGCCCCCACAGGGCAGTGTGGCTCAGTTGGTACCACGGGAGCCACTGTCTCAGGCCCTTAATGCACAGGCACTGCCTGAACTTCTGCCCAGGATCAGAAAAAGTGACAAGCTGGTTTTGCCTTCTCTCATCAGTAAAGGCAGCTTAGCAACCCAAGAGGATCCAGAAGAGTCTACGGCTCCTGTAGAAAGGTCTGAGTAAACAGATAAGAAAGGAACAGGCAGGTTCCTCCAGAGAAACCTCTACAACGACGGAAGACTGGGCCAAGGGAAGGATGCCCACTCTCCAGACCCTCACCCAGAACAGTTGAGGCAGCAGTACTGGTTAGCACACTCAGGAAGAAAGGACACGCTCATGCAGTTGGGGAAAGAAAAAAGAAGAAGAGGTTGGGGAAGAACAGACTGTACGCGCCCGTGGTCTCACGGAGGAAAATTCAGGAAGCAGCCATAGTTTTTGTTTGATTTCGAGTTTTGTTTTTTTCTAACAGAAAGAAAGAATATAAAGTGGGGTTAAAGGATCTGGGAGGAGTTGGAAGGGAAAAAACATGATCAAAACATACTGAACAAAATTTAAAAAAAAAAAATAAATAAAACCACTAAAATAAAAAATCATGCTTATCCATGATGCGATTATCCATGTGGAAAGTTCTAAGGTGTCTATAGGAAAATTCCTAAAACCAGTCATTTCAACAGGTCACAGGTTACAAAATAACAAATAACAATTAACCTTTATATGTACACACAGAAATTAAAAGCATAGTTTATTGGCTGGAGAGATGGCTCAGTGGCAGAGCACTTGAAGAGGCTCTGGATTCATTCCCAGCACCCACATGGTGGCTCACACCATCTGTCACTTCAGTTCCTGAGATCCAAACCCTCTACTGACCTTTGCAGGCACTAGGCATATACATTGTACACACACATAAATGCAAACAAAATACTAATAAACATAAAGCAAATAAATTTAAAAACAAAACATAACCCTACAACTGGGCTAGAGAGATGTCTCAGTGGTTCAGAGCACTGGCTGCTTTTCCAGAGGACCCAGAATTGATTCCCAGCACCCACATTGCAACCTATAACCACCAGTAACCCTCGTCTGGTCTCCCCAGACATCAGGCACATATGTGGTGCTGGAGACACATATACAGGCAAAGCCCCCATACACATTAAAAAGCAATAACAACAATAATAATGATAATAATAGAACATCACATATTTTAAAACCCTACAATTTATAATAGTTCCAAAGAAAAAGAGATAGATATATTTAACAAAAAGCATGCTGCTTCTAAGCTGCACAATGAAAGAAACCAAAGAAAACTTAATTTTAGAAACCATGCAAATGTATTAAGAGCACAATGTACCAAACAAACACACCACATTTCCTAACTAAAACACACAATACCTATGAAATTGAGTCAGTATAGTTGTCCACCAACAGATGAACAGACAAAGAAAATGAGGCACATACATGCAATGGAATTTTATTTAACCATAAAGAAAAATGAAATCATGACATTTTTGCTGGAAAATGGGTCCAGAAGTAACTGTATTGGTAGACTGTCTGCATAGCATGCATCAAGTTCTGGGTTCTACCCTGAGCCCTGCATACACTAAGCAGATGGAGAAGGCCTGAAATCCCAGCAGCCAGGAAGTAGAAGCAGAGTACCAGAAGTGTAAGGTCATCCTCAACCACTCAGGGAATTCCAGGCTACTTGAATGAGATCCACTAAAACAAACCAACCAACAAACCACTCATATGTTGAAATGTAATTTGAACAGGTAATCAAAATGTAAACGTTTAAATTGTGTTTTATTTATCACTTACCAGAATAGACAGGTATACTAATATATACAGATGGTACATCTGTAATCCCAGTACTTTGGAAGCAGAGAGAACTTGGAGGATCTCCAATTCAAGGCTAACATGGGCTATATATAATGGAACCTCATTTAAAAAAAAAAAAAAACGAAACAAAACACTCCTTCAAGCTAAGTGAACTAATTTCTTAAAATATTCACGCTAATAAACATTTTTCAGAGCTGGATGTAGTGGTGAATGTCTTTAATCCTAACACTCAGGAGGCAGAAGCAGGTGGATCTCTGAGTTCAAGGCCAGCCTGGTCTACAGAGTGAGTTCCAGGACAGTCAGAAAAACCAACTAACCAACTAACCAACCAACCAACCAACCAAAAAATATTCTTCAGAAACTCAAGTTGTTTTCTTTTCTTTTCTTTTTTTTAAAGATTTATTTATTTATTATATGTAAGTACACTGTAGCCGTCTACAGACACCCCACAAGAGGGCATCAGATCCCATTACGGATGTTTGTGAGCCACCATGTGGTTGCTGGGATTTGAAATCAGGACCTTCGGAAGAGCAGTCAGTGCTCTTAACCGCTGAGCCATCCCTCCAGCCCCAAGTTGTTTTCTAATAAGTTACACAAACTTCCAGGGAGATGGGTGGGTGGGTGGGTGGTGGAGAGATGGCCTACTGCTTGGATCTCTTGCAGCTTCTGCTGCTCTTGCAGAGGATCTGAGCTTGCTTCTCAGCATCACCCCAGGAGGCTCACAACTGCCCGGACCTCTATCTCCAAAAGGGTCAACACCCTTTTCTAGGCCCTGTGGCACCTGCACACGTGGAGTTCACTTACACAGACACATAAATAAAAACATCTTTAAAAAGCAAAAATGCTACCAGTGAGACAGCTCAGGTAAAGACCCTTGCTATGCAGCCTAACAATATGACTTTGATACCAGGAATGTAGTGTAGGAGAGACCCAATTCCCCCAAGTAGTCCTGATTTCCACACTGTGGCAAGCTCTTCCCACCCCTGATACACACAAAATAAAATTCAAAAGTAAAAGTAAAAATATACTTTCTACTCAGTGATGTTGGAACTATTTTTTTTTTTTTTTTTACTAAATTAACATCTGGAACAGACTTTAAAGGCAATCCAATTTTGAACAATGGAGTCTCAATTGATGCTTCAAATCTGGGGACTTGAATTACAAATAATTCAACGAGGCTAAGGGGGAAGTTATTTTAGTAACTGTGCAAGTGCCAGAAAAGGCAACAGTATATTTGTGTGTTTTATGTATGCATACATGTGGGTGTCAGAGGAGAGCCTATGTCCCTCCTCCTCAGCTGCCTCCATATTGTTTATGAGACAGAATCTCTTACTGGGATCTGAAATCAGCAAATTAGGCTAGGCTGGCTGAGTGGGACCCCCAGGGAGCGGTATGTCTGCCTCACCAGAGTTGGGATTCTATGTGCTAGGGTTTATACGGGCTGTGCACCCGTCTGGCTTTTAATCCTAATATACTGGATATAACACAGGCAGCAGCGGGATTATGCCTGTAATCCCAGCAGTATGGAGGCAAGGAGAAGTAGAGGGGGAACTCGGGTTCTCATGGTTGTGTACCAAGCACTTTGCTGTTGGGAGCACAAAGGTCCTTGCACTCACAGACAGCACTAGAGAAACTCGTAATGCTTAACACATGAAGCTGTCTTTCTAAGGGAAAAGCTGTATAACACATTTTCTGCCTAGGTGGCTGGGACTGGGGCTGGTTAATAGCCTCGGTCAGCAGCTTTCAACCTGTGGATCATGACCCTATGGGGGTTGAATCACTCTTTCATAGGGGTCACATATCAGATATTTATGTTATGATTCATAACTAGTAAAATTATAGTTGTGAAGCAAGAAGAAAAATAATTTTATGGCCGGGTGGTGGYGGCGGCGGCGCATGCCTTTAATCCCAGCACTTGGGAGGCAGAGGCAGGCGGATTTCTGAGTTCAAGGCCAGCCTGGTCTACAGAGTGAGYTCCAGGACAGCCAGGGCTACACAGAGAAACCCTGTCTCAAAAGACAATAATAATAATAATAATAATAATAATAATAATAATAATAATAATAAAAAATTTATGGATGGAGGTCACTACAACATGAAAAACTGTATTAAAGGGTGGCAGCATTTAGGAAGGTTGAGAACTACTGGACTAGGTGATCCTGGCACTATCTGTAGGGCCAGGACATACCAAGCTCCCACAAGCAGGACCAGATGACCTACCTCTGTGCTATCTGCATGACTGAGACCACAGCAGATCTCCTTTAGGCCCTTRAGGTAACACATATAGCCCACCTCTGGAAGCCATCTTCATGGAAGAAGCGACAATTACTTTGAGAAAAGTTTCAATATTACTTACACTCTGCCAGCTCTGGTGTTGGCAGAGACCCCTTTACACCTTACTATTGCCCCAGTCTACAATACATTTTTTTGTTGTGAGCCTGAACTTTTAACTAATAAGCCATATCTCAAGTTCCAATACTGCATTTTAGTAGTCAGTAATGCTTTTGGAATAAATGACCTGATATTGAAGTATGGAGAAAAACTAGAAGGAAGTTGGTACTATTATAAACAACTAGGTAAGTTAGATAAACAAGTGGGTAAGTTAGGCTTAACAAAGTGATAGAAGACAACATGTTTATAGTGAGACCATGGCTTTAAAAAAAAAACAAAACAAAACGTGTGTTAGAGAGATGGATCAGCTGTTAAGAGCACTGACTGCTCTTCCAGAGGTCTGAGTTCAAATCCCAGCAAACACATGGTGGCTCACAACCATCTGTAATGGGATCTGAAGCCCTCTTCTGGTGTGTCTGAAGACAGCTACAGTGTATTCATATACATTAAAATAAACAAAACCCCTTATTTTGTAAATTCCTATCTTGAAACACTCTTCTTGTATGTGTATATAACCACAGAGTGGTGTCTCTGGTTTCCTATATTTCCAAGAAATACTTTGCTATCAGATGCCTCAAGCCAAACTTTAGTTCGGTGCCTCACTCAAAACGTTTAACAATTCTCTAACTACGGCAAGAATATTTTTCCTAACAGGTCAAAGGTTGAAGACCTAAAATTGGAAGTTGGAGCCGGGCTGTGGTGGTGCACGCCTTTAATCCCAGCACTTGGGAGGCAGAGGCAGGCGGATTTCTGAGTTCTAGGCAAGCCTGGTCTACAGAGTGAGTTCCAGGACAGCCAGG